>VXAA01002329.1:714742-745115 GCA_013399115.1 Anseranas semipalmata
AAAAAAGCCCTTCTCAGTGCAACATTCCTGCTGAAGCCCACACATTAACTGATCCCTCTCTGACATCTGGCAGAGCACAGCCAGCCCTTTTGCTGGGGTTTTAACAAGCCACCCAGTTTATCGCCTCCCTCTTCTCATTACCTGGGGCCAAGAACCCAGAGAGATGAAACAGTAAAGAGACTTCTGAGCTTGTCTGCAGGATAATGGGGAATTCCAGCAGAGGCCTTGTTTGTATGTTTATATGTCACAAACAAGGACTTTGGTCCATTTAGCAGCCTTGATCTATTAGCTACCAAGCAAAGCAAGAAAAGAGGTTAAAGATATCAAACTTCCCACCTCCTCCTTTCATCCCTCCCAGACACTGCTCACCATTTTATAAGCAAAGGGAACTTCTGCAAAGTATCCAAAGCCTCATCTTTAGCCCGACAGTTACTTCTGAGCCTCTCAGCGGAACAAAAGATCTCTTCTCGTACCTCTGAACAGCCAGTGAAGCCCTCTCCAATCCCACTTTCATTCCAGTTTCTAATAGTCGACAAGGTGGGAAAAACATGTACCTCTGAATCTAGCTCACCTGCCCTTGATAATTGCAGGTCAAGGTTTCCCTTGCAAATAGAATCATCTCTTTCCAAGCTCATGCTCCAAGGAGGTAAGAAATTTCTTTTGTTCTGGTCTTACTCTTATTTGTCCTAGTATTTAACTATATAAGTGCCAGTGCATGAGACTGTGAAATGCACGGATCATTTCATGTCCAGAAAAAGGCTCCTTTTCCTTCCAGGCTGATCTAGTTGCTTCAGCTGGAACCAGAAAGTTGATCATGGAGCTTTACTTTGCATTTTACACAGTGTTCTGGACTTACTTTCAGTGCAACTCAGTGTAGCTGCTTAATTAACTGTTTTCAAAACCTGAGAAACCATAAATCTTTACCCCAGCAGAGACTGCATAGAGATTAATTTTCTCAGTGATGAAAGGCAAACAAGATAGTGTGTCACAGCAGGATACTTCTTTCTGTATGGACAGATATTCCACCTTGTTATTAATAGTAATGTTTTGTTGGAACTTGTATAAACAGAGTCCTTTAAAAAAAGGAAATGGTACTTTCATCAAAAAGTTCAATTATTTTTTTTTTTGAAGTAAATCTAACATTTTACTTAAAATAGAAGATTTTTACAGATCAAAGTAAGTGACAGCATCCCTCATTCAAGGAAATTGTCATCTGAGAACATGACCTGGCCAACAGTACCTGGATTTAACTCAGCTTATAAAAGTGGTTCTTTAGCTTAAAATTTTAAATAGGCTGTAGTAGTGTGTGTGTGTATATATATGTGTGTATATATTTATGCATATACTTATATATATTTAATAAAAGGATTAAAAGATTTCTAACACCTTCTTCCTAAGCATGTAAGTATTTGGACTGATGGCACAAAATAAGTATTCTTTAAAAAAAAAAAAAATGTTTATTTTAAAGTTCTTGCAATTGTTTGTAGGATAAGCAGGAAGTTTTGTTTGGCTGGGGGTATTTTTGTTTGTTTGTGTTTTTTTGTTTGTTTGTTTAAATCACTTCCCCAAAATATATTCTCTGGGGCAATTATACCATTAAAAAATGAAATAAAATAAAAATATCATCGTAGGCTGACACATTTTTGTGTTAAAAATAAGCTTATGTGTTCCAACTAAAATTTCTGCATTATTTCAGACTTTCCCATTTTATAAATGTCCACAGTCCAATTTTAATGTACTCTGGTGATTGGAAAAAAAAATCACCAAAGCTCAAACAATGCCTGCTATTTTTGTATCTGTAACTGGCATCATTGCTCAAATAATGAAAATACAGTGCTGTGGCAATTCCACTGTAACAAAATTGTTTTCCTGACTGTATAGCTCCCATTGTTTTGGGAGCGCCAGTTTGTGTTGTACTTTCAGATAGAAATCAATATCTTAAAGGAGTTAACAGAAAGAAATTAAGTAAAGAGAAGAATATGTAAGTACCCTATGACCAGTATTCCAGCTGTGCTGAGTTCTGTTCTTACACAGCGTTCATATTAAAAGGGTATGAAGGACCTTACTGTAGTCAGCTGGCTGCTTTCACACATCGTATTCCGAGCTGTTTGTTTCAAACGCCTGTGCTGACTGGAGCTGGGTTGTTGTCAGAAGGCTAAGACCATGTCTGTAACTGGTAAATGAATATCTTAATAGGAAAAGGAAGTTCAGGGGGAAATACTGATACTCCATGTAGTTTCAGAAGTAGAGCTAGACTTTTCTATGACCTCTTATTTTGTAGGATAATTCTCTTACTGTTCCTTTTGAGTGCACTTTGAAGTACACTGAGAAGAAATAATAAACAACGGAGGAAATGATGCTGGTAACAACATAATATGACAATGGTCCCAAGCCTAAGGTCTTAGGTCAATTTTAGAAAGCTTGACTGCACCATGTTAAAGAGGAAGGGACTGAGGTAAATGTGACACTGATTTTTATCAACAAATAGCTGGGGTTAGTGTTCTGCACTTCAGGACAAGGCCAGGTGATGGGCCACTTTTTTCCTTCAGTTTGCCCATTGGATGATTTGCATTGATACTTAACTGTACATTGTGGTGCTTTAGGTAATTGTGGAAAAATGACAGGAAAATTCTGATCTGTCGATTCACAACAAATAAGCATTTTCCTGGTAGGTAGAAGTTGGAGCCTAATAAGACTGATGCAATAGACCATATGTCCCCATGGTAGGTGTGCTAAAAAGCATAAGTGCCTACTACAGAAAAGTTATTAATGATACAGCACTGTAAGTCTACTTGGCACAATGTACTAGTGGGACTGTGCCAAAGAAATGCAGAATCTCTGCTGCTTAGATATATGGAGAAATATAACAAGTTTCTACTCAGCCCATGTCAAAGCATGCTGCTTGGCTTGAGGTTCTCCCAGTTTACATGGTTCTCCAACAATATCTAAGCAAACCTTCAAGATCATTAAGTAATTTTTAGGCAAAGTAAGAAAAAAATTGCAATGTGTTCTCTTTTCTGGTGGCAATTATTTCTCTCAAGTTTACTTTTTGCAGATTTTTACATCTCAGTATCATGTTTCCACAGACCTGGTCCTTGATGTCTCTTGCAAATGATGAGAAGGGTACTGCTCACAAGTCTGAATGTCTGAATGCTTTCCATTCTTGGTCTTACAAAAAGACTGAGGCTCCTTCCAAATCATTATTTCAGGCAACCCTGGAAACAATGCAAAAAAAACCGTTGCTGTCTGCTCTGACGTGCATTATACCCACAGAAGTAGTGATCACAGATTTCTCCACAGAGTAGATGAATAAATATTCCACCTTTCAGTGGAGCATAAGAAGCTGTCCACCTTGCCACTTGTGTGGTAGGCCAAAAACTGGAGTATATGCATTTCTAGTTACTGTAGCTCTAATGAAATCACTGAAGCTTGCCATTTCTAAGAGTTACGGCAGGGTGGCTTCAAGTGTGTAAGTGCTTAAGTAAAATGTATAGTACCTCCCCACGTCAGCAGGGTATCTTCTGTCTTAGAGTTTGTTTCAGTGATACTAGTGGTTATCTCTGAGGGGAGTCTTTGCATATCTTATCATTAAACAATTAGCTGATTAATGTTTAGAAATTATTTTGTAGAACCTTTCTTTAGATTTCTCAATATAGTATTTATTAGATGGTAAATAGTTTGGTTTGGCTTTTTTATTTTTTTTTTTCGGGGGTTGGGGATGTGGGGGACGTGGGATTCATGAATTTCATTTTTGTCACCCGGAGTACATTTATATGCTTTCAGCTTACTGGTATTAACTCTGCATTTTTGAATTCAATTGGATTTAAATAAATGGATTAACAAGTAAAAACCCTTACCTGAAAATCTGCTTAAGGCTGAGAAATGAAGATCCCTGATTCTGCTGGTTATATCTGGCATACTTGCTTGCCTTTAGCATTTCCACTATTAAAGATGAAAATCTTACGGGTGCGAGCAGAGGCAATTCACTCACTATTCATAGATTAGAAGCTTGATTTTTAAAATGCAGCTTTGAAAGTTGTAACTTGAAGAATGGTTAGGAAAAGTATGCCCTATAGATAGGCTTCCAGGCCTATAACCAGTGCATTGAACCACTTCTGATAACAAAAATTGTCTGCTGTTAGTAGTGAGGTACACTGAGCACATTTGCACATTTCACCTTGGCTTCTTAGCACAGGCTGTAGTAACTAAGCAACTTTTTAATAAATTCAAATTAACAAATGGCAAGCAGAAATATAATTTAGTCTGTTCTGAAAGTGTCATTTTATTCATGCATCACAGATGCTGTTACATGACAAGCCACATGTTAAGTTACTGATTTTTTTTCAATTATTACCTTAGAGAAATAATAATATATATATATATATAGAAATGCAATGGGGCAAAGACATTAAGCTGAGAGTAACAAGAAGTGATGAGAGCTACTTTTTGTTTTACTGTTATAGCAAGAAGTTGCTTTTCTATCTAAAAACTGAACGTATGCACAAAAGCATAGCACAGGGAAGATTTTTATGCAATAGAAGCAACATGAAGAGGGAAGGAAGATGACATAGCTTGTAGACGCTATAGCTTATAAATACCATAGCCTAGTATTTAAGACATTGCTTTTTGTTTAGTCCCTTTTTATTGCTCCATTTAATGCTGAAAAGAGAATAAACATTGCTGTAGTTTTCACAGGTAAACTTTCTTTTTCACAAGTAATCTGTTTTAGAAATATTCATTAAGTGTTAATATTCACCTGAATATACAAATGTTTATGAACAGTGAAACAGTGTATGCACATACACATGAATAATTGGCTATATTCTGAAGACAGAACTAGGAGGTTTTGATATGATATGTATTTCATAACAATTGTGATTGAGAAATGCTACTTTTCTGCAAAAGAAAATCTCAGAAATCTTGATGTTAACTGAGCAATGAAGTAAGGTACTTTCCGTTGCAATGGCTAAACAAGAAAGTGTACCTTGATGTTTTTCTCTGAGCCACCTCAGCAATCTGTACAGTCTGCTGAAGTAGTAATCAGTGTCTCTGAAATGTGGCTATTCTAATTACTTCCTTCAGTGGTACCAAGAATATACATATACCATTTATCAGTAGTTCACCAGGAATTCCACCTTTTCTGAAAATTGGTTCAAGGATATTTAAAGCTAGATTTCCAGATGAAGGGGTAAGTCTTTCTGTCACAGATCCTAGGAATTTTAAATTATTGGATAAGTAGGTGATCAACAACTTTTGCTGACAAAAAGAGGAGAAAATGGCTGAGAAACAACGGGGAACCTGATTAAGAGTTTTTAATCACACCTAAAAGATAAACTTCCTGTTTCTGCTTGGGTGTTTATGCACATTCCTTTATTCTTCCACATTTGAACACAGGCATTTTTTCTAGATAAGCTTACTACTACTTGATATGTACGTTATTTTATTTGCAGGCTAAAGCTTTTTGGATGCTGACAATATAGTAGCAGAAGACTGGATTTGACAAAAGGGAAATGGATCCATTGTCGGACTTTGTTTCTGACCAGGGTTTTGACATTCACACTCATTTCCCCACATTCAGACATTCCTAGTAGGATCTGCATCTCTTCAGTACTAGTCATCATTTTGTTCCATTTTCATGCTGACAAGTAGTGTCTGTTCAGTATAAGTCTGATCATCTCTTAGCTGAGAGTTCATTATGATACCTTAAATAGACATTCAGTATGTTCCTTCAGTCAGTTGTTTGTCACAGCTGATCTGGCTCAGAACAGTCTCCTGTTTGTCTTGCACTTGGAGACACTACTGGAATAAAACTTTGTGTGACTCATTTTCTGTATGCTCTGTCCTCAGTGATAACTTTCTCCTTAATCTTAACATAGTGACTAGATGTAGGATCATGGGATGCCTTTGTCATAACCATGAGACTGAGAAGAGCATGGGCATATCGTTTCTACTCTTTTCAGTGTGAATCCAAATAGCACAAACTACTTGCCTTTGACATGCTTTATAGTGTCTCTGGATTTGGTGCCATGACCCCAGTCTCTGAAGTGTTTTGGCCAGCTCCCTTTCTCACCATTGAAACTGCTTACCCTCAACATTGTATGTATTAGCACCACCGAGTTATACTCATCACAAATCTCCTTTCACCTTTTGTTTAGGTCATGGCAAGAAGCTACTTGACAATGAGCACTAAATGGCCATTGGTAGCCTTTGTGTTTTGCAACATCTAAGACAAAATACTGCAAAGTGTCTGTCACCTTAAATCTTTGAATCACCCTTGGCAAGAACCTATAAAGGTTGCCAGTGATGTTGATGGTGTATTGAGCAGAAACCAGAGGACAGATTTCACCAGGAAATTCTGATTATGCCTCTAGTAAGATAACACTAATGATTTACACCATGGTGTACCTGGTGGCTTGTGTGTGACTGTTAAAGCATTCTTGTAGCATGTGAATAATTACAGTCCTCCCAGTTGAGGTCCTCCCATAAGAAGAGTAGAAATAATTTAAGGCCTAGATTTCAGATCCATTTGCTTTGTATCTGGAGACAGAGTAGTGTAGAGATACTTGATGCATCTCTGATTCCAGAAATGGCCTAGCCAGTAAGTCAGACGTTGATGCAAGTTAGTTTACTGAGAACTTACCTTAAATGTGTGGCAAATTAAGACTATTATGTTCATGTCTCATTTTCCCCGTCTGTGTGCTGCATGTAATAGAAAAGATTATCCAGAAAAGAAGAGGGATCTTTCCTGTAGAAGTCTACCTGGATAAAGTCAAGTGACTAAAATTTATTTAAGAAAAAAAAAAAAAGCATAGAAACAAGTATGCAAGACACAAACAAGGCTGTGGTTAGACAATACAAAAACTCTGCTTTGGGGACCTTTCACCTTGAATCAAAAATGTTATGGCCTTGTGAGAACAACCCCAATCATGAATGTTTCTGGTCATTTAGACTTATTCAGAAAATGTGATGAGTTTATTTTATACTGGATAGCTACATGAGATTTTGTTTATTCTCTGCTATGAGCATAAACTCTCCATGGAGTACTCTGTTTAATTTTATGGAAATTACTCCCTTAGTTTCTGTAAATTTTTTAGGGATTAGTCTTTCTATGTTTCTTAAACTCTTTGGATAGAACAGTGTGGAAAGGATGCAACTCTCTATAAAACGTTGTAGGTTGGGCCTCTAAAATATATATAATTCTGGTGGTGTTCTGTTAAATTCCTTAAAGCCAAATTTCCATAATGGCTCAGGGGAGCATATGGAAACAAAGAGGAAGCCTAAAGTTTTAGAGGGATAAACTTCCCCAGGCTTGTTTCATCTACGAGTTTTGTGCTTTTATTATTCCAGGGCTGTAATTGATTTTCAGAAAATTTTGGAGGAGAAACGAGCAAACAAAACAAAAAAAAAAAACAAAAAACAAAAAACAAACAAAAAAAAAACACTACCTGCTAGAGCATAAACTAGCTCCATGTAATTGATATGGAGATAAAGTTCTCCACTGTGTATATAAAAAGGTGGTTTTATATAATGCCCACCTAAGTCAAGCTGAAATTCTCTTATTTACATTATTGCACACTGTAGGCCAAATTCAACACTCGTGCACTTCCAGTGAAAAGACCATTTACTTTTGGGATAAATTTGGCCAGAATTATTTGACCTTAAAATGATTTCTAGAAAACAGCATTTTCTCTTCACTATCTCCTTGAAAACTTAATAATAAGCTTAAAAAGCTTAAAGTTAAAGCTTAAAAATAAGCTTTAACTGACACTAGCCTTAATATTGGTTCTTTTTCTCATCCCCTCATTCTCTAAGTAGTCACTGCATATGATAAATTGATTAATAGTTGCTTGTTTTAATCTAATGGAGACATTCGTCTTGCATGTTCTTAAAATATAGAAAGCCTCTCAATATTTCTTTAGGTTATTTGTTAGTGTATTTCTGATGCATTATTTCATGGATGAATGATTTCTTCTAACTTACTTTGGTGCCTACATTTGTATCAATACGTTTGTTATATAAACAGTCAGGTCTCTTTGACTGTGAAGGCTTTGTTGTCAGCAACTCACTAGCATGAGAGAGATCCAATTTGTTTCCATCCTAGATGAAGCCACAGCCAAACTGCAATTTGTCTTTCTGTATGTACACACTGCATAGGTACAGGAGTGACAAAGTCAATGGAAAATACAGAGGCTAAGCTGCAAACATTAACGGGAAAACTTTTTTAGTGTTTAACTTCTACTTTCTGTACTCCTAGGGATGGATCATCAGTACAGTTTTCATGTCTATTTGACCCCTGCAGTGCCCATGATCTGTAGGACTTAGAAAGGGAACACTTGCAAAAATGATTTTGTGTCCAACCTGAATTAAATAACTGAGGCATCCTTATCTCACAAACTGATTTTATAGATCTTGTTTGCTTGATTTTAAGCAATTATATGGAGAAAAAAAAAAAGAAAAAAAGGAAGGAAAACCAAAAAATAACTGAAAAGTGTTGAAGGACAGTCAAGTATATTCTAATGGACTTTTTAACTTGTAAAAAAGATTTCTGTAGATCTCAGCATTGAAATTTTAAATGGATAGTTTTATTGTTATAAAGGAAAAAGTTTCTTCTTTGCCCTTATTAACACTAGTGATTAGCAGGAAAAAATAGTGAGGTAATATGGGAGAGTCGAAATATCAAGTTCAGGTAGTCAGTGTGAAACCCAGTTTGGGGAAATTAATTTTTGAATTGCACTTTCAAGGCATCTAAGCACAACTATTTTTGCTTCTGTCTCTAAATTTTAGTGTGTGGATCACACTTTCAAATTCCTAAGCTAACACGTTTATTCCCATGTAATTTAACTGTTACATGATGAAAAAATTAAAAAACTGTGAATTGTGCTCATTTGAGAGAGATCTTTCCAAATGATGTCATGCTTAGCAGTATGTCTTCATGCTGAGAGCCACTCCAAAAAGTTAGAACCCAGTTCTTCCAAATTTTTAACCTTGATAGACAATGTTGTCTTTCAGGGAGAATTTGCCTTGAATATAGGATCCCCCCCACACACAATCCAGGATTATTGTTTTTTAAACACCTCTCCTCACTCCGCACTGATTCAGCAGCCCTTTGCAGAGGATATGTGTCATCATATACACACACACAATATTGTGTATTTACTCTGACAGGACTCTTGCCTCTATTCTTGTTGTCTTTCAGTATGTCCCTAGCTCTGGTTTCCTCCCACACCTCTTTTCTCTCACCTTCTAATAATGTTCACATTTTCTGAGGTATGAGGATTTTTCTTATGTTTGAAAAGTCTTCAAAGAGGTCATGACTAAAATAGGAGACAAAAACCTGGGTTGCTGGACTCTTCCCAAAACTGTGCTTAACTGGATGGAAAAACATGGGTTGTGTTCTAAATAAGTCACTTGTTCACTTGTAGTTTCTTTCATCTTACTCTAAAATGGGCATAACTTTTTTAACACTACAGAGAATGTTAGAAGAATTTTGTAAGCTCTATTTGAGCTCTTTGTACAGAGAAACTCACAGCAGCACTGAATAATAGAAACTGCTTTCTCTCCAGATTTTAATACACTATGATTCTCAGTTTGCTCTATATTAATATGATTTTTAGGTGGAATGGAGGTAGTTGAATGAAAATAGTTCTTGGTTTGGGGAAAATATGAGTTACATTTGCTGCCACCAATGATGTGTTTCACAGAGAAAAAACAGTAAAAGGGAATCTGGAAGCTGGTGGATAACTTATCTTTATTCTGAATATTTTGTGGGCAATGCTTTTGGGTTGCTTTTGGGGGGGGGGTTGTTTGTTTTTCATTAAAATAAATATGAAGTAGCACTCTACTTTCTTTAACTCCTGTTTTAAAAATATTGGATGGAAAGGCATTTACCCTCTGCTCCTTTGGGCACAAATTATATTATATCAAACAAGACATTCTTGGAATGTCTTGGAGAATTGTTTCTCAGAACAAATTATTCTTTGTGCTCTTCTACGTTTGCAGAATAGAAATACGGTGTTTTACTCTGACAGCCTTGGCAAGTCTCTTAGAGGGACGATGAAGTCTCCTTAGCAGCCTTCAGTGTAAATTGCCTCCTTCAGGGATGCATAGCAGTTATTTCAATGGAAGTGGGAAGCTAAATGAAACCCAACAATTAAACTATATTTATGCAATGATTTAAATTGGCTTATTGACAAAAGGCTGTATTTGTAGTTATTGCAGTTATTGCAGTTGATGTTACAAAAAAGCATATGCTTACTTTTCTGCATATCAAAGCTCATTAAAATCCAAAAAGATAAATTGAGCAGGAAAGTATAAAGTCCCCTTAGAGAGTTTGCAAATTGCAGGAAGATTAAGAGCTGAGCTTTATCCAGGACAACCTGATAACATTTTTTTCAGAGTTTTATGGTTACAAATGACTTCGGTAGCTAGATTTGACCTCAAGTTGATCTGAAGCTAAAATGTCTTTAATGAAAATCTGCAAGTTCAGATCTTTCGCTTCCATTTCCACTTTCACCAGTGTCTTGGCTGTCACTTTCTTTTTGAGTCTCAGTTTTATTCTGCCATCAAAATCCTGGTAGTTGTCTAGAGTTTACATGCAGTCTGTTTTATAGACTGAATGATACTGTGCTGCTATATACAGTAGCATCTCAGTTTTGATTTTGACTGGTAGATATCAAAATTACCATCTGATTTGGACCCCTGTATGATCTAACAATATGGCCTAATTTAAAGTATATGATGGTGTTGGGGTTTTCCTCCTATATTATTCTATGGCAGTGCAACGATATGATAGTCCACTCTTCTCAGATTCTGCATTGAGCTAAATTTCGGAGGCAGTGCTTAAAGTTACATGACAAGTTGCCTTGTAACAAATTTTTATTACAAGGATTTGTAGTATTGTATTACATTGTTCTTTATGTATAAGAAGCTGTGTACTACATGGGTTTGGGCTTAACTTTTCTTAATAATAAGGTCCTCAATTTCTATTATCTGTTTAGAGTCTGCAGTTCATTATGCTCATCTGAAATTGTTTCCTGCATCATTGTTGAATCTGCCACTGATATTAAATCTTTAAAACTAAAAATCTGAAGATTTTTAGCTAGAAGAAAAAAATAAGTAACCTTTAAGATTTGGGCAATATATAGAGCAGGTCATAACAACTAATGTTTTTAAGCTCTTTTTTGTTATGCTTTGGAAGGGGGTGTTGTGTTTTGCAAATACCTTTTGCAAACGTTATACTTTCTGTGTGCATATTAACAAGCAACTTAAATGATAATAACTAATAAATAAACCTACTCTAGCTTACTCAGTATTTCTAATACTGATTTGTTCAAGTTTCTATACTAAGAATACCTAAATCAAACCCTCATCTCTATCTCCTCTTTCCCCACACCAGTGTCTATAGTGTGATGATGCTATTTACTATCTTGCTTGTTTGAATTCTGTATATTTAATTTAAAAAGCACTGTCAAGGGAAGTGGAAGAGTGTTTAGAGGACTGGGGTAGGTCTGTTTGTTTCCATCTACTAATTTGTTCTGTCCTGTTAGCTTTCTTTATTTTTTTCCTGTATATTTGGCAGGGAACAGAAATGAATACGGCCATGTTCTGTTGAACGGCCGCCACTGCCTCAAGCTGTTTCGGCAGCTTACCTTGCCAAAACACTTTTTCTTTCCAGTTTTCTCACCTTGAACGAGGGAGGAGCTTTAGAGCAGTGCTTGTCCTCTAAAGGTTACTTTGGGACTAGCTGGCTTAGCATCACAAGGTGAAATATTTTCCTCATCCTGAAGTGGGGTAGAAAATGTTCAGAAATTAATAAACAAAAAACCTTGTAAACTTACATAGGGTTAACTGAAATGTTTTGTTTAGATATTTCTGCTGTACCTTCAGAGTACATTTTAAGTTAAATTGCAAAGTGTTGTTAAATTGAAATTTATCATTTAAATAAGTTATGTATCTTATGCCATCTTTAGTTTTGACTTTGCAGTTGTACTGAGCTTGGAAACTTATTACAACTGATCTTACCTTACAAACTGTTTCTCTCTGAAAAACTTGTGATTTCTCAGTAGAAGTTCAAAAAATGGCAGAAAATGTCCAAGCAGCTCTAGTGGCAGCAATCCTTTCATATATTTGTAACTTCATAACATTAAATATATAAAACAGCTATTTACTTTATCAGCTGTGACTTTCTTGTACTTGTTTTAAAATCTTATGTTTAAATATCATCATCTTGCTCCACAGACCTCAAAATCATGTTTTGCAGTGAGAGATACATTGTTTCACACAGGTTAAGACATAAGAGGTTTACAAGTGCATGTGAGAATCTACAGTATTTGAAAGTATGAAATGATCTACTTTTTATTTTGGAACTTTTAACTTACACTGCCTCTATCCTGTGCTGCAAAGGGAGAGGTCTGGTCTGCCCAAACCATGTCTGCTAGATCCACTGATTGTCCCATTCCTCCTGCTGTGTAATTTTTAATGTGATGTCTGATGTGACAGTTTAATGAGAATTCTAATAATTAATTCAAACATTGCTTTTGCAAATGAACAATTGGTAATTAACAATGTGATGTGGTGACAAATTAGTTAATGTAACAAAAGCCAAAGTGCAGTTCACTTTTTTTAAACAAATATTTGAATTGCTTGAAAAGCTATTCTGTAATGCAAGCTATAGATACTTTGTTCTATTTTTTTTTTTAATTGCAACTTTATTTTACTAAAAATTACTTGCAATATTCCTAAGAAGGCAGGTTTCAAGACATAGTCAAAAGCTAAGTTATATCTATCAACAGGTCTTTGGCTGTGGAGTTTAAAAACAGCTAACTTTTCTTCTCAGTTACTATGTAGTTATTTATAAACTTAAAGCTTATTCCCAATCCATAGCATAGAATTGCAAGTCATTAACAGATTGCTGTCTTTGCTTCAAGTGAATCAGCATGGATTTATTTAAAAGTTTAATCATGTTCCATCTTTTATTCCAGTTCCCGTAATTTTATTTTATACGGGAAAAAATGAATTAATGAAGTCATGATTAACACACTAATAGTTAGCAAGCAGTATTTTAATGGTAGTCATGTGTAATAGAGGGTGTTGTTGCAAACCTTCTGCCTGCCAATTGTGAAAAACATTTAATTAGAAATGTAGCCCTGGAGCAGGAGGTGAACCTTTGCTCTTAATTGCCTCTGTTGGCAGCTGAACCCTTAGGCAGACTGGGGCTGGGGGTTCCTGGGTCAGGTGGGATGTGGTGAGAACCAGGTCAGTGAGAGACTGCTGCTTTAGGCCAAGCTGATCCTCCAGCAGAAGCCTGTTGAGCCAAGAGACCCAGCAAGTCTCACTTGTTTGGTGTAATCTCAGCAGTCCTTCCTCCAACTCCCTGGTTGCCTGAATACTGTTCACCCAGTCACACTCCTCCGGTAAGCAGGGCTTGTAATGGGATTGGAATTAACTTAGTGTTTTTTTCATAACTTTCTCCTTCATTTTCCTTCACTGAAACAACTGTGTGATCCTAGGGAGGAAAATAAAACTACTAGGGAGTTTAAATTTTGCCTCTATTGAAATCAAATTCCTTCTTTTTCAATGGAAAAAAAAAAATAGGCAAATGATAAGCAGTGTTGTAATAACCATTCTCTAAAACCAGTGATTTGCTGAAAGAAACAAACTGGAAGTGGTTTTACTAGGTACTTGAAAGCATAGGCTAAAAGAAGTCTTGGCTTCTTGTGTGAAACAGTCCTCTGGAGATCTCGTCTTTTTTCTGTCTTCCCCGGATATTTCCAGAGCGCAAACTTTCAAGCTAGGTATGCATGTGTTTGTTGGTAGTGCTCATTTGAATAGCTAAGAACGTTAGGAATGCTCCTCACTTACAACTGGAGTTTTTGGTGCAACTCTAAGAGACGAAACCCAGCTCATGATGTGTTTGGATTCCTCTCAGGTAAAGAGGACTCTTTTCAGGTGAATCCAAATGGGATTAATAAGGGTTCTAGGTGATGGTAGAGACTTTAGAACAGAACATTGCTATTCTTGTAGCATATGGCATGCATTTTTACTCTGTATACTCAAATAAAAACTGTCTGGTGACTGAGAAATTTTGATTAATAATGTAGGTGCAGGGGTTTTGGTTTGCCTCTCTAGAAGGGAAAGAAATATTTTGGAATTGAAAGGAATAGGTGCTGAAAAAAATGTAGTTAACAGATTTGGTTGAGGGTATGAACTATCCTTTTCATTGTTCTCTATTTTTACCACTGATATTGCACAGGAAACCACAGCACAATATTCTTCATTGTCTTGTTACTTGATTAGGCTTAAAAAAAAAAAAAAGTTAGTGGAGCTAATTGTGCTAATTAAAAAGGTGATTCTGTTAAAAATCTGGCCCTGCTTATTAAAAAGATAGCAATTAAAAACCAGAGTGGACCAATGATCCCTTCAGTCTGATAATTTGCCTCTTACTGTGCCCAATGCTGCATACTATAGAAACAAGCAGGACTACATAAAGCAAGACACTGTCCAGCATTTCACCCTGCCTGACAAGCACCTGGAGTCTTAAAATGTGTTGTGCCTCAAATGGCAACAAATGTCAGAAACGTCCATGACATCCATATGTTACAAGCTAATTATTTTAAAGGAAGTCAGTAGAAAAATCCTACATGGGGAAAGGTCCATCTAATTCTTTTAAAGCTAGCAGTCTCGAGGAAGTTTGCTTGCTACAACTCCGAGCAGTTCTGATTATGCTGGCTGGCTCGCCTGTCTAACCCAGCCTGCACAGAATATAAATTTTTTCATATGTCTCTTTCAATTTCTCTCTGAGGTGATACTAATCCCTCTCAGTCAGTTTTGAATATTAAAAATAAGAGAAGCTTAGAAGAAACTAGGAAAGCAGCCCCTCCCTCTTAGTTTGACTTTCATCGCTCCTTCAGTGTTGTTTCTGCTTCTGCTGTAGGACTATGGCTGTGTGGTCTGGGTGCCTCAGTGGGCCAGACCCGTGGGCAGGGTCACTCTGCCCCTCTAGCGCAGCACAGCTTGCATATAATGAGCGTGGAGCTCATTGTGCCATACAGTGAGGGAGTGCAGATTTCCTGCTAGAGCTCTGAGTAGCCTTTGGGCCAAGTGGATTCCCATCCAGGCACTTGCACCAACAGGTATAACTCTAGTCCAGCAATTGCCAAATATGACTTCAGAAACTAGGAGCATTAGTAATTTGAAGAAGAGGCAAGAGCAGAGGATGAAAAGAGAGCAAGTAACAGATATAATCTCTGGCTACAAAAAATAAAAATTGTATTCAGAATAAATTCTACAGCTTGGAAAGTGGCTACGAAATGCCTTGGAATAGAAAGGCAAACTTAAAATTAGAACAGATTTCTCCCACTGTAATATTTCTCTATAATGAGCAAACCTTTTGAGATAGATAATTTGATACCCATATACAGAATAGGGTCCTCAAATTGAGATCTTTGTGCACGCAAAAATGTCGAAGATCTTGAGGAAGGCAGTGTTGCATGTGAGACTTGTGCTAAATGTAAAGCAATGAAAGGAACATTTGCATGCTGTGGTCTAAAAGCTGATCTGGACTTTGCTTTGAGTCCTCTCCTGTGAGGAGAATCCCGGCAGCTGCTTTTTGCCATCAAAATTTAGATTTTTAAATCCATGATACAATACATTTCCTTTTTGATGTTTCAAGCCAGGACGGAAGAAATTTGTAAGTTCGGTGTAGGTCAGCTTTTCATTTGATTTTATCCTTGCTTATTCCAGTGCTGTTCTGATTGAGACTCTATGTATGTCTGCTGCTGATTCAACAGTGAGTCCTGGGTGGATGTGGGATCTTTATTCGCTGTATCAGTTCAGAGCATTCTGAAGAACCTGGGGCTGAATCCCAGCCTCTGCTGTTGGCAGCTCTTGTGGTCACCGTCCCTTTCAAGAAGAGGAAAGGGCTTCTATCCATCCCACTTCCTCTGAGCATTTCTGGCTTAGCTAATATCTTGAACACTCTTTGAGGAAAAGTTCCATTTCTCACACATAGAGAAATATGTGAATTAAGGACAACCTCTCAGAATCTCAGTTAATCAAAAAAAAAAATAGCTTTTATAAAAGGGACAATGAATGGTTAAAAAGTATCATTTGGATAATGTTATATAATAGGAAGATCCTTTATTCCTTTTTGTTCTCGCTCTACTGGAGGAAAAAATAGTAAATTAAGTTTAAATGTTCATCAAATATGCCATGCACGCTGAGCATAGTTTGTACTGTGAAATGTAGTTGGTTTCCAGCCGGCTTGGGGGGAGGGGAAGGAGGCGCATTTCTAGCTGTCTTAGTCAATTCCCATCCTTTTGCATTTGCGGAATTTTGTCATCTCCCTCTGGTGGCAAATGTCTGAAATATCCATCACATCACAGCTGGTTGAGAAGGGAGGTGAAAAAAAAAAAGAAAACTTTGTCTATTCCAAGGTGCTCTGTTGACATCGGCATACTTCCAGTTACAATATGCAAAGCTTAACAGGCCTACTCACTTCGCTGGGGCTTAGCTTTGACATGAGAGAATGAAATATAGGTTGGCCTGAGAGCTGGGATTTGCAGTATGCAGTTTGAAACAATTTCAGAAAAAAACGGCAAGAACAGAGGTTCTTGCAGCACAGTCTGAAGGATGGGATTCCAAACTTTCATGTGGCATAAACCACTAGTCTGCAAATGTAACAGTCTCTAGCAAAATTGAATATCAAATACAAATTTTGGGAGAACAGAGGTTGTGAGCATAGGAAAATGAAGGATGCCAAAAAGTAATTTTTAACATTCTATTTTTTATTTTTAAAGTTTAATATTGCACAGACTGTTTTGCATAGCCTGTTACATCAGTGAATGCTCTGATGGACGAGAACCAACTTAATTTTGTATTTTTACACACTCAGTTATGAGAAACAGGAAACATTGCTCCCTACCCAGTGGGGTTTGCACTTGAGCATGATTTGTGTTGCCTGTTAATAAAAGTCTTTTTGTTAAACTCTGTGATTTTTTTTGGTGAGAATCAGAGATAATAGCACAGCTTCACTTTTCCAGTCAGCTCACTTGCTGCCCCCTTTAAAGGGAGTGCTAATACCAGAGCATTTCAAACACTTATCCATTAAAAATATTCAGCAAACAAAACAGAAACTTTTAAGGCCACCTCAAAAATTTCCAAATGATTTAAGGAATAAGAGATATATTTTCACTATTACTGTCCTGGATAATTTAACCACTTAAGTATTCTGGCTCCTGAAAATCATAACTTGAAACGCCTGAGTAATCCTATCAAATCGGCTGTATCTTTTTTCCTTGGGCCAGGTCCTATGTATATAGCTGAATATGTTCTTCTGTATCGGCATTAATGCTCCATTTAGTCATCAGTCCTTTGTGTCTTTACAGTTCATCTCCTATGTGTAGAATATAAGTAGGTGTTCTATATAAATAAACCCCCAAATGGGAACCAGATGCTGAA
Organism: Anseranas semipalmata; assembly: GCA_013399115.1. Lineage (NCBI taxonomy): Eukaryota > Metazoa > Chordata > Aves > Anseriformes > Anseranatidae > Anseranas > Anseranas semipalmata. The sequence goes on from VXAA01002329.1 coordinate 732,200, forward strand.
CTTTATAGCTGACTTAACTGAACCACTGAAAGGTGATATAATATGCTTGGCATCTGCGAGTCAGCATCAAGATGTGCTCTAAATACTGTTGTAAGCACTGACAGTTTCTGGACATAAAGAACTCAATGTGCTCTCATTAGTGCTGTTAGAAATTGTTCCCAAGGGTTGTACTTCTCACTTAATTCAGATCACTTATGTAATTTCAGAGTATGAATTGTTCCAGGGTACTGCAGTGTTCACTGATTTTTGCACTGTTTGGTGAACTTTCTATTTAAAGGTTTCCCAGTGTTGAGGATGCAGCTAATGCATTAAGTTCAGCAGTCTCTAAGAAACCCTGAAATGTTTGGATTAGAAAATGCCTCTCATAAGATGCCCCCTGCCCTGCTTAATGGTCTGAGTGAAAAAGCAAAGACAAGAGCAACTTCCAGTCTGTTGGGTCAGGGCCTGGATTCACCTGCAGCAGTTATCTTCATTAATCTTGTGTTTATAGTGTTGAAAAAAGTAAGTGCTGCCTGCAAAGTGTGATAGCTTTGTAGTCTGGTTTGATATCTGATTCCTGGCCCAACTCTCAGTGGAATTTAAATTGGCTTCCTATGTGCAAATGTGTGAAGCCTCAGTGATTAGAGCTGCTGGAGATACAGCAGTGAATGCCTGCAAGTGCTGATGCTGTGCTCGGCTTAGCTAATGAGCTTTTCACAGCCTTCCTTGCATGGAGTATTTGTTTTCCTCTACAAGTGAATTTTACAGAGAGTTCATCCTGGGCTGAATTCAGATTTTTAAGGAAACTTTCACAGAAGTCCTGTTCTCTTTTTTCACTGTTACTAGCCGTCACGGAGTCATGAAGCTAGTGATCTGCTGACGAGCCATTCCTGTGCTGCTTACAAATATGCAAGATGCTGAATGGACAGCCATAAAACTGAAGATCAATTCAGCAAGCAGGCAGGCCATAGACAAGATATTAATTTTATTTTATTCTTTTTTTAAACAAACTTGAAGCTAGCATGGTCTGCCTGCTGTGACAGATTTGTTGTTGTTGTTGTTTCATTTTTACAGATAATAAAATGAAAGCTTCTGGGTAAGCCCAAAGCTGCAACGGTGACATAATTAGGCATGCACCTATGTTTGGAGGTAACTGGCTGATGCTGTTCTTGAAGTGTAGTGACTTGAGAACTCCCTCTCTGAGATACGGAAAGATCAAGCCCCCCATAGAGCTGCCCTTACTCTTTCAGTCTCCCTGAGGTTTAAACTACTGCTTTCTAGAGAAGGAAATTTCCAAAAGACTGAGCCATGTAATGGATGGTTACAATTCCACTAGCCGTTTATCTGAACACACCTTGAGAGCTACCCAAATAAAACATTTGTAGGCTTAAGCCCTGGTGGAAATTCTAAGCAAATATTGGGTTTATGCTGTTACTTTATATATACTGAGGGGCACCTTACTCCATAATAAACCTCACTGAAACAGATGGGTTGTTATAAATATTTTCAAGCATAGTAAGGATATTTGAGTTTAGTTACTGTGTTTGTGAAACACTTACCAAATTTTTTAATGTAACTGATCGTGAAATTTGAGAATCAGTGGCTTAGGTTTGGGGGTGGAAGTTTGTGGGGGTTTGTTGGTTGGTTTCTTGGGGAGGGGAGAGCAGTGTTTTTAATTGGGTAATAATAGCTGAAGGAAATAAAACCAAGGTCTTAGTTTGCAGTTGGTTAATGCATTTCTGAGCTCTTATTCAGATGTTTTGCAATAAAGGATTCTGTTGGACTGTGTCTCATTCTATAATGTGCTCTTAAAAGTGCTGACTGTTAAATATTAATGTCACTGTTAGTTCTGTAATATTGTAAAAAATTAAAGGCAGGAAGTGCAGAGGTAAAAATTACATTTTTCTGTGATTCTCTTTTAGCAGTTTATAGGCATGTTAGGCATAGGAAAATAAGGATAAATTTCTGTCATATAAGGGATCAAGCAGAAATACTGTTGGGAATTTTGCAAGCTTGTTTCAACAGCAACCCTCAACCCTTTCAGTGTTGGGAGAGCTTTGGGCAGAGCATGTTGCTCAGGCTAGCTGGGATGCTGGCTTGCACAGGAGGGCAAGCAGGTGCTTTCAAAATGCTGGTGGGTATTTACGTGGGTGTGATAATGAGGTACTGTTTTGGCTCTCAGAGTTCTTTTTCTGACAGCAAACTGTTAAGATTCACGTTATGTCAATGCACAAAGATTGTGTAGCCAAAAAGCACAGGCATGACCAAGTTTGCAGTAACGTGATTATGGTATGCTGCTGAGTTTTTGATTAGAAGTTTTTGCTTTTCATTTAACTTCAAGCAGCATACTGCTTGCAACACCTTCATAGAAAACATCCAGGGGTTATTTTTCTCTTTTTCTAACCAAAGCCACTGGTCTGTGTAATTTATATCATGGCTTTGCATTTCCTCTCTGTGATTACAGCCAAGTACACGGCTTTACTAATCTCTTTACAGGGATTTATAAACTGTCTTCTGTTTTTGCTAGTTGCAGGTTCCCAAGCCACGTATTTGGCTTCAGTTCTGGGGTTTGGATTGACCCAAAAGATCAAAGCAAAAGACATCCAATTCACCAAGATCATTATGACTTATAGCCAAAGCTTTATAAGTTGGGAATTTTCACGGATACAGAAGGGGTATTGCTTCCCAAATCCCAATGACATCCAGAGGGTTTTGGACACACTTTAAGGTTCTTTCAGAATCCTGGGCTGAAATGGTCCATCTCTGCTTTCCTTTCTAGATAAATATGTATTTCTTATTTTTTTATATTCTTCTTGATGAATTCTTTACATCTAATACTTGCACGTCCCTAAGAGAAATACCTCTTGCTTTTTGCCAACTCTGAGTGGTGTTGACAGCCCAGTATAATTATACATGATAACAAATGACTGCTTATGTCAACAAAAGTTGACAAGTAGGTAATTTTCAGAGGACTCCTACTCCTTCCAAAAATATAGGCAAAAAGGTGGGCCTTGTAAGCACAACCAGAAACAGGTTTCTGAAAATGTTATCAACTTTTTTGCCATGATGTAGTAGGTACTTAGCTAAGTAATGTCCTACACCAAAGACAGAAGTTTCTGGCTTCCTAAGTGTTTTGAGGAACATACTTAAACTTCCTATGAAATATTATGGAATTGTTAGCACTTTTAACTGAAAACTAACAATGAAATGCTTTAAAGCATAGTAACATATAAATATTTAACTGTCAGTGTTGTCAGATCTAGCTCTCCTTCCACCTTTCTGGGAATAGAATTATAATGAATAATATTTGTAATAATTACAAATGGTTATTACTTAACCAGTTGTTAATACCTTCCCTGACTTTTCAGTTTTCTCTTGACTTTGTGGATCCTGTTTGTTGAGAAGCAGCTTATAGTTGCAAGAGTCCCACACTGTTCTCGGTCACCGTTAGCACTAGAGTTATATCTAGACTCAACAGCTGATGTGACTGACTCTATACGGTCTGTCATTTGAGGAACTACATACATCACTGTATTCACTGTAGCGGAGATCTGGGAACCTTGAATCCCCTTGTAGTGTCAGACATACTGAGTGCAGCTTTGGGCAAGACATGTTGGAGGCTGTTGAGCCGCAGGCATCTCAGTGTCCAGATCTATTGGTCTGTAAGCAACACCCACGTTTGTATGAAGGAAGCGCATCAAAATCAGCCCATGTAAGTAATATATTGGTGTCTTTGTGAAGTAAGTGGCAGCTGATCTTGAAGTATTGTTATAATTCTTGTCAGGTTCTTAAACTTTGTTTATTTACTCAGTTACCTGTTACATTTTATGTTGTAAGATCTATTCTGTACCAAACCATAACTAGGAATTGCAAGGGCTGGAAAAAAGTCAAAACAGAGTGCAATTACATGTACTAATTTTTTTTTTTCTGTATGTAGAGGTATTATTTCATCTAACTCATAGCTCTCCAATGCAGCTTTATCCTAACTTTCTGACTTCATTTCCAGAAAACAATAGAATACCATTGTATTCTTTGGATCCTTCACTTCATTTCAAGTCTTCCAGGGCTGACAGAAAGAATGAGTCTCTTAACAAGGCTTTAGAAAAAAATGTAAAATTGTTCCTTTTCTTGTCTTTAGAAAAGACATATATAGGCTTTGACTTGTTACCTTAGATGTATAGAGACACAAGTTTGTTTCAAGTCAGAGAAGTTGATTTTCCCACCTGCTTCCTTTCTAGTTTTCTATTGCAGAGATCTGGATGTGCGTAAATCATCAGATCTAGAGCAAGCTCCCTTCAGTAGTTCAACTTCTCTGCTACAGCCAGGAGGTCCAGACCTTGATTTTTTTTGTGTCCTGGTGCTTAGCTTCATGATACCTCCTGTCCTGTTCTTTGCCCCTCTCAAAATATGCTACATTGTGTTTCTGATTTCCAGTATAAATACTGGAAAACCAATACTAAGAAGAGCTTAAGCATGGTTTCTTTGACTTATGGACTTTGCTATGAAGGATAAATATAGTGCAAAAAGTTATATTAAAAAGTTCTGTAATATTTTATTTCCATCAGATCGTTACAACATGTTAATATTTAGTACAGTGCATGGAAAACATCAAATTAATATTTTTGAACTTATTCATTGAAATAATAAGTTCCATTGCTTTTCCTCCTTTTTTACAACTCTAATATCTCTTTCAAATCCATTCTGTTTGAATAAATCCAGTTTTAAATAAACTTGGATGCTGAGTCTGCCTTTTCAGTGTAAACTGTGAGATAAAAAATTTAAGGTTGCATGAAGCAGATGAGCAATTTAACCCATAGTAAACTATATTATGGTTTTATTTATTAAAAAAACTATTCTTCAAATAGTGTACAACAATAGGAAAAGAAACATATATAATGATATGAAAAGACAACATCCCCCAAATATTTACCAAAAAAAAAAAAACCCACATAAGTTTTAATCATGTATAGTTTCATTTCTTAGCAGTATTTTGGAATACAAAGCACGTATTGTGTGCACACATGTATATAGACATGGTACATATAATTACCCTATGTTGTACACTGCAGTTATGGTATCACTGTATCGAATATGACCACTGATACTTTAAATTTTGCTATTAATCTGTGTAATGTTGTGAACAAAATCTATAATTCCATCCTTTGTTTAACTACTTAATGAGTTTTAGACAGGGGTACATTAACTTTGTTTGATCATTAACTGCTTCATGGTTTTGGTAAACAAAAAATGCAATTCTCCCAAATGCCTAGACAAATTTTTGGGGTAGACAGATGGAGAAGTGCAAAAATATTGAATCAGAATGTATTTCCTGTGTCGTCACTTCCATTCCCATGCTATTGAACTCAGTCTTGTTAGATGTAACAAAGCTTTTAATGAAAACAAATCAGGTGTTTTCCCCACACTGTTTTTAGTACTGGAATGGTGATTAAGAGAGAGGGAGCCTGGAGTCTTTGGTGTTTTGAAGCCATCTTCTTCTGTCTTCTCTGAATGTCTTTAAGAATATCTTATGTTTAACCATTCCACCATGCCCATACTGTCCAGTACCTATTCAAATATTTTTTATCTATCTGGAAGAAAGTGATTTTTTCTACCTAATGATGAGAGCAATCCTGGCCTCTGGTAAACCTAATTTTTTCTAAACTAAACAAACAGATCCCTCTAATGGCTGCCCTGGCTTCCCCAGTCCCCACTAAGCCTTCTCTGTTCCTGATTTAGGTTGAATTGGTCTTTCAGAGAAAGGGGTGAATAACAAAATGATGCAGAATACAGAGATAAGTGACATATGGGTAAGAAAATTAGGGAAAACTTAAGACATGCAAGTGCTCTTTTTGCTGTAGTTCTTGTGTCACTGGGGTGAGTCTTGAGTGCCTGTGGGCGTTCAGCAAATTTGCTGTAAGGTTCCACAGTTTTGCAGGTTTCAGAAGTTAAACTAACGTGAGCACAGATTTTCAGTCTGGAATATCTGGATCAGTCATTGCGTCTGCCCAAATTGTACGCTAATGGCCATGAATAAACTCATGAACCCATATTTTATAAGATCACAGGACAGGAATATTTCAAATAGCAAAAACTGAAATCCTATCCATATGTCCTGTGTTGAGCTGCATAACTTATAAAGTACCTGTGCAGGGTAATGCTCTAAGTAGTAAACACCAAAGCCAAGTGTCTCTGTGACAAGATGGGGAAAAAATTTAAGAAAATATGTGTTTTCAGATGTACAGTTTTAATTTTGAACAGGGATAATCACGGTTAGAGTTGTTAGCAAAGTACAAACAGAAAGAACCAAAGTGGGCATGTCAAGAATAGCAAAATAGCTTGAACTTCTCAAGAAGCCTTTTGCTTTTAATTTTAAGTAAAGGAACTTCAAAAATTCTATTAAAATCTTAAGCTTAGATATTGTTCAGACTGGAAATTGCAGTTGGTCCTCCTGTAACCTTTGGTATTCTCCCCAGTATCTTTCTTTGTCAAATGTACGTAATTTTATGAGCTCATTATTTTTCCTGTACTAATACATTTTCCTTATCTTCTAATTAACTACTGCTCCTAGCATATTTATGATGGCATGCTCACATCTGCTCTGGCTTCTTTGCCTAATTTCAATGCAGGTCTCCTGCTGCAATTGATGCAGTTGATGCTTTGACACTACTCAGACTGTCTTCTGGTTTCTATCTTCCACAAATCTACCTGGTTCCAATTTGGCAAAGATGGGAATCCAAACGGACAGTTGCTAGCAGATCTTGTTTAAATGTGAGAGGTGCTTTAACGATAAATAATACCAAAATTCCTTCTGTTTTCAAAACTTGCATTATAACTGTTCCTTAAGTTCTGCATAAAGCACAACATAAGCAGGTAACACATTTTCTAGCTTTTCAAGTTCAAGCAACATTTCATGTGTTGTCACTTGAAATCTTATATCTTCCATTTCTGCTATGATTGCTGCTAATCTCTTGAGGTTTCAGCTGAAAGTAATAAAATCAGTGCAAAAAATGTAAAATATTTTCAGTCCTGCTCAATCTCTTTAGTCTTAAATTGGTCTAACAGGTGCTGATAGAAGTTGTTTGGTTTTACATCTCCATCTGATATTTTATACTTACTAATAAGACTATTTAACTTACTATTTTTTAACTTACTATTTTCTGCAGGTTTCCATTCTTTTTTAAAGCTGTTTTGTTAACAGATTTATAATTTGGTTGTTTTTTTATGTCATCTGTTGTGAAGGTTTTTGTTCTCTGTGAGGCTATGTGAAATATTAAAGTTGATGCTGTAGAAAAGCTATTGAGAAATTAAAAGACAGTAAGAATACAATGAGAAATCAAGCTGTGACTAATGTATTAGATGTCTTTTGACATGATTCATTGGTTGCACCTCACATCAAGACTTTTCCTGTTTTTGTAGTTTCCCTTTTTTGTTTGAGGCTTTTAAATCTGGAAGGCTGTAGGACAGAGACTTGCAGAATTTCCTGAATACACATTTGGCACAGAAGTGCCCAGTACCTTCAACATACAATGAGTTCTTCACTGATCAAGAGGGTCACATTTATGGTTTTTGGAGGCTGGTGGCTTTGATGAAGGCACTTCATAACAGTAGATTGCAAATTATCACAATCATGATGCAAGATAAGTCACAGAAGGCCTGGAAATATGTTAGCAATGCAGTCTTTATATTAAAAAGTTCTGTAGCTAGTTTCCCCTTTTCAAGGAAAAGAGACGAGCTAGAAAGTTGAAAGTGTAAGATAAAAAGCTAATGAAAATGAGTGTCTTTGATGCCTTTCATTGCACAGTGCTTAAAATGATGTAGTCTTTCTGACATGCAGGCCTTGCAGAAAGTTGAAAATGGATTTTGTGTAGTTTATATAAAAAAAGTTACTTAAATATAGGAATAAAACTTAAATATGGATGTAATATCATATTGCTCAATACTTACTAAGTGGTAAGATTATTAACACCACTTTAAGTGTGTTTAGTAGTTAACCAATTGTCATGATGATATTCTTATGTCCCTTACTCCTCACTGAGTTCCTAACACTGAAGAATATCTAGAGCTTTTCATTCATTTCTAGAAAGTTTGCTATAAAGGGTTTATCTAGATCTCCAGTCGCTGACTGAAAAGCAAATCTAGCTCAGGGCTTAATGTGCTTACTATGTTTTTCCATTTTTAAAAGCAGTCCAGTTCTCATGAGTTAAAGTGCAAGAAACCAGCCTGCCAAATTTAATGAAAGTTGCAAGAGCGAGAAAAGAAGTGAAAGTCCTTTGAAGAGGTCATTAATTAGAGATAGGCTTAAAAGGGAAAGGAAAACATCTTGCTATTCTCTGGTCAAATGCTATTATGCAGATGTGGTGGGCATTGTTAAGCTTGTAGAACTTGATGATTAATCTCCGTGTCACAGATAACTTTATCAGAAGAGGAGGAGGATGTTTAAAGTTTCATTGTGCTACAGTCCATAGACTTATTTATTTTCTTCCTGTGCAGGGAAACATGGGTATTTTGGGTTGTAACCCATGTTATACTGGCTGGAATGGTATTTTTGTGGGTTATGAAACATGAATTGATGCATTTCCATCTGGAGTTTGTCTGTGGTAACTTTGCAACACAAAAAAAAAAAAAAAAAAAAAAAAAAAAAAAAAAAAACACCTTATAATTGCTTGCTAAATAACTTCCAGTATTGTTGTCCGTGGGAAGGTCCTGCTGGATGCACAAACACATTGAAAGCCAGACAAGCCTTTGTGCAACTCCAGACCCTCAGTTAATAAGGCAAGTTTTCTACTGTCTAACCAAAACATCTGTCAGCAGTAAGGTTATGCTCTAACTTTGATTCTTGACCAGATTTCTGCAGTCTGTATAGCTTCATCTCTTTCCCTTTACCTGCATCCCTACTCTATCCTAAACTTTATCTTAGCTATATATTCCCCATAATGCCTCTGTGTTTCATGTGGCTGCTGATTAATTTCCCCTCCCTCCTCTCCATGGGTGTGTTCAGCAATCATCAGGCAAGTCATCTGAGGTGACAGGAGCAAACTTTTACTTGAACAAACAGCAGCAAGGAGGCAGCCGATGAGCTTAGCAGCAGCTGGTCTCAAAAAGAGCTATCTTGAAAGAGCTGGCCAATACTTTCAACAATTCCTTCCTTTGTTTTCCCTCAGAAATGGCAGGCTTTTTCACTGAGCTCAATGACCTCCAAAGTGGCCACAAAAATACAAAGGTGGGTGCACATTAATTGTGTTAGCTCTCACGTTCCTCACATTCTGCTCTTTCCCACATCCCAAAGGATTTTTTCCATGGAGCTGAATAATTTGTTGGGTACTGGAACTCAGGTTCTTTACCTGGGCCAGGTGATGACATGCAAATTCCTTTTCATTTTAACTAGGACCTGGAGAATCCTTTCAACCCCAGGGTTTGAACTGTGCTACTTTTCAAGCTCGCTCCTCTCAGACTGGAAGGTGCAGATGGGCATCTGGTCAGGGACAGGTCAGGTCTCTGGGCAGGAGTGTGCAGCTGGCAGGGACCTCTGTGAGGGGGAAGGGCCAGCAAAAGTGAGGGGAATTGTGTCCTTGTGGGATCCTCTCTGGGCTATAGATACGTGACACGTGACCACCTCTGTTACACAGGGAGATGACAGTGGCTCCGTGCATCATCAAGCGAGGAGGCCTGCAGCAGGACTCATACAACAGCCAAACAGTGAGAACTGAGAGATCTGAAGGAGTATGTATTGTAATGGTGTTACAGGTTAATGAGCTGAAAGTTTTTCTTATTAGGATCATCTATAATGCTTCTTGCCTCCAAGTAATCTCAGCTATGCTAGCCTCCTGCTGTCCGACTCTGGTTGTTGTACTGCGAGGTGGGATGAGCTGTTTTCCTGCTGGTATCTTTCCTGTGCTCTCAGTTAACTTACGGTAATACAAAAGAGTTAACCAGCTTAACATCAGTGTTTGCACAAAGGCATTTGTTGGAAGCAGATGGCTTCTCAAGTGCCATGAAGTCATTTGAAGAGCCTGACCTGAACATGGTGTCCTTCCTCTTAATGTCACACACTGCTGATGTATGAGCACTTCTCTTTCAGATACCCTCTTCTCTTAGTTAAATGTATAGGATTAAGAGGTGGGGTCCACGAGCAGTCTTTTATCAGAAAGTTCAGTTTTCCTAATAGCAGACCTCTTTGGGTTGTTCAGACATTTAGAAATGAAGAGGCACAGTTTCCTCAGGACTTTTCTTTCCAGAAGGCTGCAGGCATGGCAGAAGGGTGCTTTCAGCAGTGACCTCTTATACCAGAGGTGATAGTGTGAGGTTTGTTAATTCACTGTTGTGGTGCTTTAGGCAAATGAGGTGAGCGGAGAGGCAAGAAATCTATTCAGTAAGTAATGTCATCCCCTGGAGGGAAAAAAAAAATAGGGAAAATGTTTTATTATCATTGTTCACAATCATTGCTTGCTGGTTTTCAAAATAACAACAATATGTCAAGTGCTTTTAGGAGACCTGTAAGAAATAGCTTTTTCCTCAAATAATTTACAGTCAGGGCAGGCTGTCATCTGCTGGTGTGCATGTGAATTTTCCACTTTTTTATTGCCCTTTTCCAAAGAGAGGCAAAAAAGCAAAACATCAGAATGTTCTCTTGTTGTCAAATAAAGAGAAAATGAATGGGAGAGGAGGACTGCAACATGAGTAGAGAGTCATTATTTATTTGATCTGTTGATGGGAAAGTCCAGATAATTATCTAGAATGTTGCAAAGCTTTGCCTGTCAGCCTTGATACATAATGAGAATTTGTTGGTAGACATCCAGAGGGAAAATCGCTTTCAATTCTTGCATTGCATTTTACAGTGTGCTGTTTCTGTTTGAATGAATGGTGTTCAGTGCATGCGTGTATGGTGAGCTGTAACCAAAATGTGCAGCACTTGGGTAGCAAGGTGGTGACTCTCCTCAACACTGGTGCGTACACAGGGAGCTGGCCACTGCAGCGTAAGGCCGCAGTCTGTCTTTTCAGTGATCACTGAAAACAAATGGATTCTTTCCAATACACCGTGACTGACTCTTCTGTCAGGCTTAAATATTACATTACACTCTTTCAATTGCATATTTTACAAAAAATAGCTTAGACTTCTTAAATAGTCTTACCTTGTCCATTTTGTACTTCTGCCGAACTTTAATTTCTTTATCACAGGCTTTGAGCGGTCCATGTTCCAAAGCTTCACAGCTGTTTATTACAAACTATAGTGAATGTCTGAATTTCTTGCAGAAGAACAGTATATTAACACTGTGTTTTATAAAGAAGTTGGAGAGCATCAGTAGGAATCTTAACTGAGGCTTTACTGAGAATGTATTGGGATTCATTTTGCTAAAAACATAAATTAGTTCTCACTGAGTAAATTTCAACAGTTTCTAATCTTTCCTTCTAATTTCTATATTGATTTGAATTAATTGTTATTCTGGGGATTGCAGACTCTTCCTTATGACTGTCTGATGACTTTTACCAATGCCTTATCACACTTGCTTTGAATTTCAATGATTCAGAAGATGTTGAGTTTCAACAGTCATTACTGTCTAGAAAGAAAATTGTTTTTTATAGGTTAAAAATTATTGAACATGCTGTTCTTTCTAAACATCAAAGATCCCAGTTTGCCAGTGTGTTTTGTTTTTGTTTTCAGTCTACATTTTTAGTGCCTTGATAAAGTGGCATTTTGACCTAAGCATTGGTCTGAGAGGTCCTGATCAGAGTTAGGGAGTGACATGATTTAGCTTACAGTTGGCATGGTATTTCTGGGTTACCATCCGTGTATACACCTCAATCTCCCTCTACCATAGAAACTAGTTTTTGATTGTCAGCAGCGGGTGGCTGTTAAATTCTTCTCTTTTGCTACCTTGTGGAACGTCCTTCCCACTTGTGTTCTGTAGCCTGTTTAACTTTGTGTCCAAGATAGAGAATAGCTTTAGTGTTCTGTCCAGCATGACTTACCATAGTAACGTCATTGCAGTCTGAAGTCTGTAATGTAATAGGAATATAACCTCACGCCACATAATCTTATCATGCAGCCAACTCTCCTTGAGACAAGATTCTGTTCCTCTAGTAGATAAAATAGTGAATTGCCACTCCGTAGTAAATGGCATGTAGCTGGAAGCAGTGAATTCAGCCACCCAACTGCTTGTGTGGGTTGTGCCTCAGCTTCTGTTTGTAAGATGGGAGAAACAATCCTCTGACATACTGAATATTATGATAAGTAATAACAAAATAACTGGCAATGTGCATTTGAAGCCCAGAAAGCCAACCATATCCTGGGCTGCATCAAAAGAAGAGTGACTGGCAGGTTGAGGGAGGTGATTCTCCTTCTCTACTTCACTCTTATGAAACCCCACCTGGAGTGCTGCATTCAGCTCTGGGGCCCCCAGCATAAGAAGGACACGGACCTGTTGGAACAGGTCCAGAAGAGGGCCACAAAGATGATCCGAGGGCTGGAGCACCTCTGCTATGAAGACAGGCTGTGAGAGTTGGGGTTGTTCAGCCTCAAGAAGGGAAGACTCTGGGGAGATGTTACAGTGGCCTTCCAGTACCTAAAGGGGGCCTCCAGGAAAGCTGGGGAGGGACTCTTTGTCAGTGAGTGTAGTGATAGGACCGGGGTAATGGCTTTAACCTAAAAGAGAGGAGATTTAGATTAGACATTAAGAAGTTCTTTACTAGAGGGTGGTGAGGAAGTGGAAGAGGTTGCCCGGAGAAGCTGTGGATGCCCCATCCCTGGAAGTGTCCAAGACCAGGATGGATGGGGCTTTGGGCAACCTGGTGTAGTGGGAGATGTCCCTGCCATGGCAGGGGGGTGGAGTTAGATGATCTTTAAGGTCCCTTCCAGCCCAAACCATTCTATGATTCTACTAAAATATTTCAAGATCCTTTGACCAATACTGATGAGTTTTAAAAAAAAAAAAAAAAAAAA
>VXAA01002329.1:745127-769404 GCA_013399115.1 Anseranas semipalmata
AAAAAAAAAAAAGAAAGAAAGAAAAGCATAATCACTTAACCAGACTAGCTCTCTTACAAACCCTATAACTGAGGCCTTAAATCTGATAATCTGATATTTTTTCCTGTGCAATATTGCCGTATTTCATTCTTTTAATGAAGTAGGTGAGCAAAGGAGGGAAAAGCAAGAAGAAAGGCAGGAAGAGTGGAGAGCTAAATGTAAGAGAGAAAACAGCGTTAGAGCTGGCATTAATGGATGGAAGGCCAGTTTGGGAAGACCAGGGAAGTGTGACACCAAATTTCTTAGATTTAAGACTACTGTGTTATATGCTCTCTTACACTTCACCAAAATTCTGAATTTCAGCTAATTACCTATAAGTGTTTGTTGCAAATGGAGTTTATCCTGTAGCTCTAAGAGTAATGGGAATAGAGTTTAGGAGGGAAGAGGAATTTTTGTGTCGTCTTTTTCTGGGATTTGCACAATCTGTTATTCATAGCAGAATGAAAAGTACCTAAGTGGTTATCTTCGTAGAAAAAAGATTCAGAGTATCTTGACATAATTTTCAAAATCAGAGAATCCAGTGGTGAGCTACTCGTCATAACAAGTGACAGATATCTCCTGAGTGACTCAGATAATCTAGTTAAACTCTTAAACTACAGTGACTCTATAATCTAATTCCTAAGGGTACCAAAGAACAGCTGTTGTATGCATGATTAGAGTAGGTATGGGTAATTTTCCCAGTATATCTACTTCTATTTAGTGAATTTCTGTGGTGGTTTCATGCAGACATTTGATTAAGTTAATGTAATGCTCTGTTTTTAGGACCAGTGATAAGAAGATTTATGTGCCAGTATTTCCCAGTGCTGCCCTCCCAGTGCATTTGCTTGAGGCAGATGACTGATGCTTTGCAATGACTGAAAATGTTTCTTCCATTTCTGCACGACAGTTCATTAACAGATTATACACGGAAATATCCTTAGTTACATACAGATCAGATTCATTAGCAAACACACGAAACATGCATTTAGTCTCATTTGCTGGATGTACACAAATAATCCATAAAGGTGAATTATTATTCCCACTTGCCTTATCTTGCATGATCAAACTATAATCAATAAGAGCTATTATTCTTTCAACTAAGAGATTTATAGACCCTGGTCACGGTGTAATAGCCAATATGTACATAAAAATCAGTTTGAAAAGCTTTTACTTTTATACTCAAATGTCCTTGAGACATAAGTACTGTATTGGATTCTATATACCAAAGCAGAACATGCATTTTAATAATCCTAAATCAAGGAAGGGGGAGGGGGCAACGGTGGTGTCATGGGTAGCATGATCTAGACCCTTCTTGAATTATAAAGAAATTTACTTTTCCACCTTCTGTCCTTACCATTGCAGAAACATGGCTAGTCTGCATTTTTATAACTACATAAGCAAAATAAGACTTTTGGCAATTCTTCACATAGGACCTCTTGTGCCATAGCAGCTTAGCTCTTGCTTCATAAAGGGCGAAGAACAAAAAAGGGGCTTGAAGGCAGTCTGCTCATAAGCTGATGCTGTAACTCTGCCTGTAGTATTTATCCTCTCTTGCAATGATTTGTACATGTTACAATAACAGCTTGCAGTTTGTGGTCTGTGTAGTAACCTAAAAGATTTCCTAGTGTCTGTGACATTAAAATTTGTCTCCTCTCAGTGCTTTAAACAACAGTGGAAAACTTAAACAACTTAAAGTTGCCTGAATTCATAGTTAAACACATCTTGACAAATTCCATTTTTCTTATGGCTGTTGTTTCAGCCAGTCTGCAGATTCAAGGTAATACCATTGTATTCAGTTAGCCTATATTTGTTTGCTACGTGTTTTTATTATCTTAGAGGAATCTCCCTTCCAGAGTCCCAGTTGATCCCTGTAGGTACAGTTGAGGAGAAATTCTGCAATAATAACAATTTAAAACACCTCAACTTCAGCCACAAAAATATTAGCTGCGGCTTAGTGTTGGATTAAGACTTGGAGTATAGGCAAGGGAGATGATGGACAAGTTCCGAAGTTCTTGGAGACAAGAGATTCAAGAGAAGGAAGAGATGCATCGAGGAGAAAACTGATTCCTGTGCTCTTAGATATATTCTTAGCCCAGCTTTGTGCATTTTAATAAAACAAGGTGAATTAGGGTTCACACAATTTGCCTGGAGTCTCCACTTTTCTCTGCATTGTGTTTGACAGGTATGATGATATTATGACATACTGTGTTGAAGTTTCATTTTGATTCCCCAAGTGGGAGGCGAGTACAGTGTGGGAGAATAGTTCTAGCTTTTCCTTCCTTTTTGACACTGTAGTACACTGTTGGCAAACTGCTGTTATATTAATCCTCCCATTTCAGATAATAAATTGTGTTTAGAATTACATCTGTACAGCAACAAATGAATTGCATTCCATCTGTATCTGATAATAGAGGCATTGCATTATGAGCATGTGTAGTCAAGGCCATTTAAAAAGTCCAAATTTCTGTGGGCATTTATATATTATTTGCTAGCTTTATTTACTTGGATCTATTTGAAGTTGTTATCTGACTCATCATTAACCTTAAAATGGAGGTTTCCCTCTGAAATGGTTAATATGAACTTTTTTGATGTAAGAAAGCTGAAGTTTATATGCAGATGAGAGGAAGATTGGACACACAAAACGCTGTCTAACCTTCAACTATTTTTGAGTCTTGAATTTATGCAGCCAGGATTAATAGGTGATTCCAGACTATTAACAGATGAATTTATATCAAGTTACTAATCAAGCAAATCAGATATTTTCTTTTCTGAATGTTACTATAACTACCCATAATAGCATCTACTGAATATTTGATTTCATTTGAATTGGTGGCCCTTTTTTCCTCTTTACATATAGAAACTCATGTAAATTCTGGTTTTGATTTAATTTATAAATATAATTTATAAATTTCTTATTTTGCTATCTGTAACTTCATCAAATTGTGGTTCCTAAATCTTTTATTTTTTCCATTAATTCTGTATCTCTTAGGATATTGAATATGTTAGGGTCACAGGGAATGGAGTTTTAAAACACAGGAGGAAAAGGTTTAAGATTCCTCTACTTTCCCAGCCGGCAGTTGATATTTAGGATATGTAATCTGAAGAAACCAGGAAGGTAGAAAGCAAGGGGCAAAGTGTGGAGTTGAGAAGAAATGGAAAGTAGAAGAGCAGTGAAAACAGGAACCTTGTTGCTATTTTCCAGTAGTATGGTAACTGCAATTTCTAAAGCCCTTTTCTGTAGGGGGAAATGTGTGTTTGACAACAGACGAGTGAGGAATAAAGGCATGTATTTTCACTGAAAAGCCAGAATAGTCCCACCACAAAGGGCATCATAGTTTTATATGCGATAGGTTTTCTGATAAGTCACAATGGTGAAGCAAAAAAACAGCCAAAGTCCATGTCTGGATCAACAGCTGTGTTAAACAAACTGCGTTCTGCAAGGGTAATACAAATTTCACATTATTAGAGTTTCATTTCCCAGTGACATGATGTGTTTGTCTTAACGGGCTTGCTGTCTAGTGTGCAGCTCTAGTTCTTTCTTTGTTTTTATTAATTCTTTTGACAATATATGTTATAACAGATTCTGTCATCTACTACTGTACTAAATCCTTTGGAGCCTGGTTTAAAAAAAAAAAGAAAAGAAAAGAGGGAGGGGGAGGGAGGAAAGTGTTTGTCACTATGTTTTGTGAATACAAGTGATTTCTTCAGATTCTCAAGGGAGTAAAGGGAGACGAGATCTCACTTTCAGCATCTGTGTGCTATTGCTGGCATCTGGCAGTCCACGTGCCCATTGCTGGTAATAAACAAGATGCAAACTTACTGCTTCATTTGTAGACTGCTCTCCCTAGTTAGCTCCAAGCTTACTCTTCTACCAGCTGTCACTGAATTTAGTAATAATGATTTGGCCTAAATGGACTGCTGATTGCTACCTGCCAGAGAAGCAGCTGGAAGAAACTACAAACATTTCCTTTTCCTTTAAAATATGATCATCTTTCACTAACCTCTTTTCTGTGGTCAAAGGTGTGACTGACCTATTACAGGGCTGCATGGTCACAACTGGGGGCTTCATCAGTCCTGAGCTATCATTTGTTGTAGCTGCACCATGTCAGGAGTAGTGGATAGCATTTGTTCCAACTCTTGCTGCTCTCTTCAGCTATAAATGCTCATTAGTAGTCTTTTCATAAGTACTCTAGGTGTAAATCTGTTATGTAAAATTAAGTTAATTTTATTTTTCATGCTTATTTTCCTCCCTCTCTATTCCATTTCTCCGGGAAGATGGACTTCTCCACACTTAAGAGTGGCAGCAGTCTAACATGGCATATGTAGACACGACAAGCAGTTTCACTTACGAATTTCTGACTGGCTAGCAAAGCAGGTAAATCCAGCTAGGCTCCCTAGATCCTGTCTTCTTACTAAATCCATTACTGTTCATTATTTCCAAGCAAGTCTTGCACCTACTGTTTAGTGAGTTTTGGGAGCACCTGTGTTTAAAGAATCTGAAGAATTTCTGATATGTGTGAGGTTTAGCGTATTTATAAAATTAGATACAAAACACAGAAGAGTCAGAAACAGCTCCCAACTCACATGCACGGGATGGGATGTAGTCCAACATAGTCTACACGGCTTGTCCCCAGCAAAGGCTGATGTCTCAGTGGGTTAATCCCTGGCTCCACACGCTCCCTGGAACAGTCTGCCTTGCAGCAGTACCCTGCTGTGTCTGCTTTTGTGGGAGTCTGGAATGATGACACAGGTGGTGCTGCCTGCCTTCCTAAAACGTGCAGCTCATGCAGGAACTGTGTTAAAAATGGTAGTAAAACACTAGGAAGTGATGTGTGCTTTGGTGCTGCTTCTTCATGTCATTACACTTTGATCAGAGGTAAATTCATTTGTATCTTAATCCTATCCTTAATATTTAAGGCTCTACTGATGCTATTGAACTACGTGTCACCAGACTTTTTTAGGACAGTTGTTTCTAATATCTGGTATAAGTAAATTCAGCAGACTGGGTCTTTGTTGATTCTTGCTTTCTTCTTGCATTGTTAGTGCATTACCTCATATCATGAAGAAAGTGTTTCATCTTCTAGTACCAAGCAAATGTCATGTAATAACTGAGCAGTCTGAAAAATTCAGTCAAACACTACTACGTTCCTAGGGAATATAAATATTATAACTCTGTGAGGGGTGTATGTATAGCTGTGGGAGAGAGGAGGCAGAGATAGAGGACAGGATTTTACTCTGTGTGAAAACCAACCTTTTCCACATGAAACTGTGTACAATATTTCCATTGTTATGTATTGATTATTTTCTATAAAGGATACTAAACCTATGCACAGTTATTTTGACAGTTGCGAAGTAGCTGTATAAGGACCTCAGCAAATGCTTTTATCATATTTACATATTTTTTGCAATGCATGGGCAATACTTTTTTGTGTGATGCTTGTCCAAGCATTGCTTCTCACCAATAGCAGGTTTTCTTTGGCCATGCTTGGTGTAAAAGCACAGATGTGGCAATTTTCCCTTGTCATCCTGGTGATACTTCTTTGTTTCATTTGTTTTATGGAATCTATTGATTGGTGAGATCAGTCATGTCAACAGCAAGCCGCTAATATTTTATGAAAAAAAAATATTAAAATCTTATCCATTTTCTACAGTTGAAGGTACAGTATGTTTAACACAGGAATGTGCTTATAAGTTGGCATGTTTACAAAAGCAAATGTACAGCTCAGAGCAACTTTAAGAAATGAGAGAAAAGACACTGTGATGGATATAATGGAGCATAACCAACATTTTCAGCTACTCCTGAACATAAGCTAAGAAGTTTACTGTGAAATATTGGTGCCCTGAGCTTACTATTTTTCATATTAATAGATAAAAATGCTTTAAAATATTGCAGTTTTTCTTATGCCATCCTGCAAAATTTCACTAGTTACTCCTGCTTGTGCTCATGGTCCAACAAGTTTTCTGCAATATAGCAGCAGCTAAATGCTGAGTCGCTAATGATCTATGTTTGTGATGACTGATCTTAGATCTGAAAGGAAAAGATAATGGTCATAGGAAACTGGCTCGAGCACTGATGAAGGCCAAACGATGAGCCATGTGACACTTGGTTATAAGCAGTACTTACAGAACTGATAAGTATGAGAAACAGAAGTAAGCAACTCGCTGAATAAATATCATACGTTGTTTATCATGCAGTTGATTCTTCACTGAATCATGATAGTTCCATCTGCAGCTACATAAAGAAAAATAATTATTTGGTGCTAATGTAAATATGATCTGTTCAAAGCATTGCATGAAGGAAATCTATTTTTTCTGTTCAATAATGTAATTGTACTTTCTTTTTGTTCATTTATTTGACCTCACAAAACAGTTTAACTATTAGTGATACTTTGGATCCTATCCATAATTGCAGAAGAGCACTAAAAAACTGCTTATCTTCTCATGGTCAATGAGACCTAGCATTTTCTTGACTTCATATTTGTACAGAGTTTATCCCTCCCATCAGAAGCAGCTGCCTTTGTTGTACAGTACAAACAGTACATTGGAAATTTTGAGAAGGGTTTTGAAAAAAGCTACAGGAATAATTGGAGATATGGAAAACATTTATTGAAAGGCTGAAATATATTTTATTGGAGATAATCCTGGATTAGAAGGCAGAGCAGTGAGTTTTGAAAGTACCTTTTATGTTTTGCAGGAAAAAAAATAAGAGAATCTAACAGCTGGAAAACCAAACTGGGAAAAACTGAAATTGCAGTTATTGGAATAGTCTACCAAGTATCTGATTGCTTGTAGCCATGAAACCAAGACAGCAAGTCTCTTTTCACCACAAATTATTGGCTTGATGAAGAAGTGATATTTCACATTTCATTCAGGATTTTAGACTAAATATTATTCAAGCTTCATATCTAGAACCTTATGAAAGAACAAAACATGAGCTCATTTGCTGTTGGAAATGTATGAAAGAGGGTGGTAGAACTAGAGAAAAAGTTGGCTCTGTGAGGGCACAAGAACAGTCTGTAGACAAAGTAGATTTGATTTCTGTCAGTATTTCAAATGTTGTGGGATTTGGGACAAACGGTTCAATTTTACCTCTGTTTCTATAATAAAGTTAACAGCTACCTATTTCTACTGTGATTTCTTTTCAAAAACGGTCTGCTTTATGATGCATATCACAGTAGGAGTTTTCTATTAGTTAAGGCCTTTAAGTGGAGTTTTTAGTAATGATATGTATGCTCATGTGTTACTGAAGTAAAGTAATAGCGTAGCTTGAAAATTGGAATGAAGAGCTGTATTGGAAGTTGTGAAATGAAACTTGTACTGAAACCTCATTGGAGAATTTGAAACAGGGATTATGAATAGCTTTAGAAAAAGGTACTGACATTTTATTTCAGCCTCAAACTTTTTTTGCAGAAGTTTTTCTAATGTCTTTGCATGATGTCCCATAGGCCACCATTTCCTATTCAGTTCATAACCCATAGCAAGGGTCCCTAATGTGGCTAGAACCCTTAATCTGGATCTGTCCACCTGGAAAGTCTAGTCGTGGCCCAAGCCTTCCCATGTCCTTGTTAACCACAGTAGTGCATGTTCACTATTTGCTGTTTACTGTAACAGAAGGTGTAGTTTCAGCTTTTATTTTTAAACATATTATAATAAAGGGGATATTCCAGCCCTAGGCTGGACATCTGTGCTCAGTTCATCACCTCAGCCCTAGGGTGGACATCTGTGCCTTGTTCCTTCAACTTCCCCAAAGGCACTTTATCCTCACAGAGGTGGGATTCTGAACAGAATGCTGATAGAGAACCTCCTCCACCTTTTTGAGTGAAGTTCTGTCTTCTCATTTTACTAGCCTTATTCCCCATCTGTCCATTTATAACAACTATTTTCTTTCCTGTTCAACTGCTAGGAAACTGGCTGAACACAAAATGAAGGGGATTAATTGCTTGGATTTGGGTGCGTTCTGCAGGCAAATTTTTGGAAGGAAAAGAGAGAGAATTCTTACCCAGCAGATAAGTTAAGGACACCTTAGTTTGTAAGGTCCACACCTGTTTTTTCCTTTTATTTTGACAAGGTTTTCCTTGGTCAGAACACGTGGCATAATATCTTCTTGTATCCAGTTTCCATCCTTCTTCAATCAAATGTGAAACATTCTTCTTTAAAGAAATATGATTGCATTAGCAGGTCCAAAATGAGAGGCAAGGAAGAATAGGTCTCATACTTCCAGTTCACTTTTGTTCCTATTCTTTCCTTCTGCCATTTTGCTCTTGTACTTATTCATACTGGCTTCCAAAGGATACTCGTGGGGTTTGACACAAGGGGAAGGAGTTTACATCGTCTACCAGTGTAGGAAAAGTGTGCTGAAACCACTTTCCTAAATGTTCACGTACTGGCTGTGTTAGATTATTACTTCCATGTCAATGGGCTTCTGTGCAAAATACTGGCAAATATATTGCTAGTTTCTTGCAACTCCATTAAGATGCCCAGAGAGAGGAGTGAGTTAAGTGTTTGGTAGTTTTGGGAACAATTTTCAGCATCTTTACAAGTGCATTTAGGATCAGTATTTGCAAAAAATGAGGATGCTCTCTGAGGCTGTAGAAAAGATGTACAACTGAACAAGAGATGGCAGATGTTCTGGTTACAAATCATAAGAGAGTCCTTATGGAGACTTTAAATAGGCATGAAGGTTGGCTGGTTGCAGGCTTATTAAAAATCTAACTGCTTCATACTTACAGTGGTGCTGGTGGAAGCTGGAGGCAGAGATTAAGGATAGTAGCTGGCCCTTAGGGCAAAATCCTCAACTTGAACTGTTGTCTGCAGAACAAATCTCAAGCATGTCATGCCCTTGTTCCATACATAGGAACTGCATTAATCCCAGAGTTGTTTTGTTTGCTTTTTGTTTTCACAGAAGTCTCACTGAACCAGTTAGGAGGCATATTAGTTTGTAACTGTGTTAAATGCTAGAATCTGTAACACCAGATGTTGAGTTTTGACATCTATGCGATGGGAAAGGGGCAGGAGACACTAAACCTTTGAAATCTCTGAAGTTACTCCAGGGATAATTTGATGCAACCCAGAGAAGAATCTGTTAGAAAGAAATACATGGTGAAACATTCATCTTTTACGTTAACCTTGGAGGAACTAGCCAGTATGACTGCAGAAGCAACTTTGCAGGAGCAGTGTGGGTCCTGCTAAACCAAGCTTTCTTACTGTTTCTTTTGAAGGCACAGCAATAGCCTGCATAGTGCACTGTATATGGCTTAATTTATGGATTTGGAGAAAAGTCTTTGCAAAAGTTCCACTTCACAGACTCCTGCTTAAGTTGAAAGCTGCATCTAGCCAAGGGAGGACATGAGTGGATACAGAGGATAAAGACTAGCTAAAAAAATGGGAACAAGCAATTGCTTGTCAGAAAAGCTCTTCTAAATTGGAGAGAAGTATTAAGGAGGGTTCCCAAAGGGGTAGTCCTTGAACATAGACAGTGCCTAATCTATATACATGACTGACAGGGAGAGTGAAGTAGTTAGTTGCTGATGAAACTAAATTTGGAGCAGCAGAGGCTGTGGAACAAACAATAAGGGAGACTTAAAAGGATTCCAGGCTGAAGTATGACCCCTGGTGTATTAAATGAGCTTTAATACAGACAGATGAGTACCATGATAGACCAAACAGGCAAAGTGCTCAAAAGAGAAAAAGTTGATTTAAACTGTAAAAGAATAAAACTCCAGGGCTTTATTTTCTATAGCCTATGTAGGAGCATGCAAAGAGCAAGCAAAAAACACATCTTTACCCATGAACTCACCAATTCATGTAAGTAGCACCAGATTTTTTTTTCCATATTTATATACCTGGTTACTTGGACCACAGAGGATTATTCTTAATCCTTTTTCTGAAACTATTTCATTGTATCAGTGAATTGGATTGTGAGGTAATTCTAACCACAGATTTTAAAGTTTCAAAGCAGTAAAAACAATTGGAGTGATTCTGTGGTAAAAACTGTCTCACAGTCCATTTCTCCATCTGTAGAAACACAATTACATGGACAAAAGTGAAAGTTTGAACTGTCAGATTTAAAGTAAAAGAGCAATTTTCTTTTCCAGGTATTTGTGCTTTTCAGCAAAGTTAGTGTATTTTTAGGACAAACAAGGGCGTGGTGTTACTGATGGTAAAGTTTAGGATGCCCGCATAGCAGGCAGTAGTAATCCATGTTTCCTGGCATTGTGGTGATACACAACCAGACGGCTCTGGTAAAAACGTGTTGTGCTGAGGGGATGGTTTCTTATTTCACTATCTTCAAACTGTATCTACAGATGAATAAAACTATCTCCCTATCACACTAATGCACTGTAGCTCCACTTTTCCTGGCTATGGATATAATGTAAATGCATTACGAAATGCTGCCCATCCAGTTCAAAACTTCAAGGTGGATTACATAAGCAGGCCCATTTGTGCCAGTGCTTCTGGAAGTACAGGAGATATGAGACTAGTCCAGCCTCTGCTACCATGGGGTTCAGATCCCAGAGCGGACCTCTTCATGAGCTCTGGCAGCAGTTCCCAGCGCTGTCCTCAGCCATGCATATGTGCACAACTTACATGCAGCCTCTTCTCATGTAGATGTGTGGGTAGTGTTCAGACCATTCCCCGGGTCGAGAAAAAACATTCAGGTGTTGGAGCACTATGTATTGCCTGAAAAACTCTTCCCCATCTCTGAAGAAAAGACAACAGGGCAAATATGAGCTTCCTGCTACCTGAATCCAACCAACAGAACATAGTTGAGCCTTGCAATCCTTCCTCACCGAGATGTAAGAATCTGCAAGTCCAAGATCCTTGTCTCTTGTGTTACACCTGACTTCTGTGAGTTACAGGCCTCATTTTGTAGTATGTTATTTTTAAACAATAACCCGTAAGAGCAGTGCACAGACATAGCCAGTGGTCCCCTTATAATCTTGCAAAGGTCTTTTGCACTATAGTGCTGTTGGCCAAGTGAGACTTCAAAGAAATCAGTACAGTGAAGCAAAGCATTGTGTTGCTGTTGGTACTGGAGTTATATTTTATTGTCCTGTCTGTCTTGGCTGTCACCTTGGGCAGCTTTCTGGCTCTGGATGATGTGGGTTAATCACAGTTACTGGGGCAGATGCAAGATTGTGTATAAATTACTGTAGTCGGCTTGGAGAAGGAAAAAAATCAATAGTAACTTCAGATAAATTTATTTTTTGTTTTTGAAATGGACTGGCAAGTGTTTTTGGTAATGATTTAAATTGCATTTTGGAATTGCTTTTAATTACGATTAAGAAGACTGTTAAAGTTAACAAGATACAATTAAATACCAGTTTATTAAGTTGGATTTGTTGCTGATTAGCGGTTATGCATGATGTGTGGTTTTAATATTCCTTAATCCTGAATTAATGGTTTGGATAATCAATTGGTATTTAGCATATTAATATTTTTAATCTCAAAATGCAAATAAAAGCATGCAGTTTTGAGCTGTATGTTATATCTGCTCCATCTGTTATAGACCTGAGCCCTAGTATTGCGCCATTTAAAGCAACTCTGCAGGAACTGTAGAGCAAAACTTCAGAAACTCATTGAAATGGAATTTAAAGGCTGCTGTATGTCTTGGGCGTCTGTGTTTCAAAGAGACGAGTGGTCACCCAGAGAAAGGGTGACTAACTTTCACTCTTCCTTGGGCTCTGTGCTGAACATAATTCAGTTGAGCCTGAGGTCTGGTACCTTCATTGCTGTCACTTAATACCACCTTTGAAACTGCTGTCACGAGGAACACATGCCATGCCTCCAAGAAAGCCTAGTGTATTGGAGTAGCCATGAGACATACCAAACCTCTGTTTTCTCTTCTATTTTTTTTGTTGTTGTCGTTCTTGGAATGCTCTGCTTGGAGCATGCAAGCTTATGTTTTCAATAAATAGTGTTTAACATACCACTTCTTTGCTAGCTGTTGTTAGCTGTCTTACTTTCGTGGTGGCTCAGAGCTTTTCAGAAATGTTCTGAAAACAGGGATTTTAGAGATCATTGATAAGACACTGATATCTTAAATTCTGAATAGTGCTGCAATTTATTTTTTCAGTAATTTTTACAAACAAATACCTTGATCTGAAGTCCCAGTGCCTATAAAAGTCTTTTTTGGATTGATGGATGTTTCAGATGAACGAGAAATGATACTGTGCTTTGTGTCTGTACCATAATGTGACCAGTAATGTGCATTTTTGTATTTGCAGAACACAGATCTCAAAGAAAAATAAACGCTGTTACATCCACCAAAGCATCCTGCATACTTAACTTTTCAATATCTTCTTCTGCTGTCATACTTACCATGAAAAGCATCCTATCCCTGCAGTTCCTTTAACTGAACTATCTCAGTAATCAGAAAAAAACACTTGAGCTCTTCTCACAGGAGTCTGAACAGCTAGCCCTTGAACTTAATGGGCCTCTCCAAACTGCTACTTTACTTATATGCCCTTTAGGAGCTCTGACCTACCAGATACCTTGATGTCTCAAATGCATATGCTTCAGGTATTAGCTTTTGGATGCAAAGCAGAGAAGAGCAAGAACAGAGGGAGCCTCTAGAGCTCTCTTCAAGATCTGCTGGAATCATGATGAAGAGAGCCTGTGCCCTGTTGCTCTGGTCTTCTTCCCAGGATTTTTTTCGTTGTTACTTCTAACCTCTCATTATCAAAGTCCCCCAGAAACTTCTATTCATCTGTCAAGTAAAACTA
Source organism: Anseranas semipalmata (assembly GCA_013399115.1). Lineage (NCBI taxonomy): Eukaryota > Metazoa > Chordata > Aves > Anseriformes > Anseranatidae > Anseranas > Anseranas semipalmata. Next base: position 757,871 of record VXAA01002329.1, read on the forward strand.
ATATGTGGAAGTATTCAAGCATCCGGAGTTAACCATCTGAGTAATAAAGTAGTAAAAACAAAAATGCATTATGTAAAGAGAAAAAGAAGCTAATAAACGTTATCTTATACTGTTTTGACTATCAGTAATAAGATGATCTTATGGCATTCTTCACTAATTCTGTTCTAAGTAACAAAAGGACGTCTTCTGTTTACATCTGCCTGAAAGCATATCCATCTTTTTTTTTTTTAATCTATTTTTCCCCACCACTCCATCAGTTGGTCTCGTAAAAAGTATAATTCTCTGTAAACATGGCCTAATTTACATTCTTAAATCATCAAAGCTACATGAACACTGGAACTATAGTCTGTTGTAAGTACTAGATCTTTTAGGGAAGAATATGAGGCATATGTTTTAGGAGTGATGTAGCCTTTATCAGTGGAATATCAAAACTAGTTTGGTTGGGGGGGGTGGGGGGGTGGGGGTTTAATGAAGGAAGGGTTTTAATAAAACAAAGCAAAAGGCTCAAAGGCTTATGCCTTGATCCTGAATGGAAAGGAATGAACTTTAATCTTTAGGCTTTGCTCTGTTTTACTTGTTGTTTTTTTCACTGAACTCTTTAAAATCAGTGGCATGTCATATTATTGATGTCTGCTTTGGAGAGAAGCTTAACGTGGGCTTTTTTTAGCATGTCAGTTAGAATGAAAAATCCAAGATGAAGATTTTGTTAGAAACTTGAGGGACTTGACTTCCACAGGTGAAGCCAAAATGCTCTCTAGTGTACATCCATCTATGTGTGGTGTGGTACCACCATTGAGCTTCAGTGAGAAAGAGTCAAGGAAGAGTCTTTGGAGGCAGAGTTCGCACACGTTTAAGCAGTAAGGCTATATAGATTTATAATGCAATCTTTATTTGGACAAAATCTGTTGGTATTTCTTGGGCAGACTGTCCAGAGCAGAGAGATCACTACAAAAGAACAGGTGGTATTTGGGATATTTCCCTTTCCTCTTTCTATTGATCTTGTATGTGCATGCAATGTTATTCTCCTGAAGGAATAACATAATTTCAGAACTCCTGTTACATCCTGACATACTTTCATTGAATCTTTACAAATGTTTCAGAAAAATTGGCATTGTCGATCTATTTATCTTTCCAATCTGAAAAATATTTGATTCTGTTATTTTAAGCTAATCATGTAATTAAAAATTAATTTTTGGGGGAGACTTGCAGTTCATAGAATAAGCTCTGCAGTCTTCATTATAGAGCATTAATCTAAACTAATACATGCTTTGGTGTTTTATGGATTTCACTTCAGTTTCAGGAAATCCTGAAAGTAGGAGTTATTGTAACTCCTAAGGGATTTATGGGATGTATTAGGAAAACTTACATGATGATTAGATGCATGCTTCTGATATTATGACGTCTACAGTCTTTACACATAGAAAAAAGTAACTTTTTTAATGCAGGCTCTAGATTTTTTTCATGCATTTTGCTATTAGAGTTCAGTATTGTGACAAAGCAACAAAGTCCTTCTATTTGTGCAGAAGTAAGAGTTTGAGCTTGCTGCCTTTATAGAACTAAAGCTTACACCCTCCTCAGAGCTCAGTCTAGCCGAAAAGGGCAGCATCAAGTCCTGAGGAAAACCGTGGTAAGTCTGAGTCCCTTTGCAATGGCTAAAAGTAGATCCTCCAAGAATACTTTGCCTCCTCGTTGAGCCCTTCTCCTGTTCTCTGTATGAAACAAACCTACCAGAAAAAGGGAATGGCAACCAGCATCAGGAGTTGTCCACTTCTCACTGAAATGAAGTGCTTGTTCTTGCCACACAAGCTTGTTTAAGTTAATATACCTGAATTATTTTCTAGCTCATTTAGCTCAAGTGAGCCATGCCTCAGTGCTGTATGCTGGTTTCACAGAGCAATTGTATTAGTTGTTCATGAACAGCTTTCATCTGAACTGATTTAAATGATGAACTGCATTATTGCCCACATTTCTAGTTGTAGTTTTGCCCACGGTTGATTTTGGATCTATGTCCATTGCCAGTCCAGCTAGCTCAACTGTAAAGCACCAGTTAACTAAACATAGAGATTTCAATGGAGAGACAGGAGCCTGGGGAAGGCAGACTGTGGTACTTCTGAAGTGAACAAAACAATGGTGACAAGTTTTGAGACTAGACCCTGAGGTCAGTGCAGTAGACCAGAGCTCCAGGAATCTCGATCTCTTTTTCTTTATTTGTTGTTTAGGAGAGTCCTTTAACTACGTCAGTCCTTTGTTTCTACACTTTCTTCTTCAGTTGCTTTGTCTCTTTTAGGACAAGGATTATGTCTTCTTTTATTAGGGAGCCTCAACTTTACTGAGACCTCAAGGCATTGCCGCAGCAGAAATAAATAACAAACAGAGGAGAGAGATCTGTGCCTCATAACCGCTAATAGAAAAGTTCTTTTCAGCTTTATTCGTCTCCTTTAACCAACATATAGGGACTATTTTAGTCTACAAATTCTGTGACTTATTTGCATTTCCAAGGCCAAGTTGCTCTGAACACTTAGTGTTCGTCTGCCATTTATTGAATCTAAAATATCATTTAAAAATAAAATGTAAGCTGTCTTTTCTGTTTCCTCCTTCTCTTTCTGTTGTGTTTCTTTTATGGTTGTACAATGAGTACATTGAGTCAATGAGAGTACAATGAGGAAATGAGTCAAAATCTGAACCATCACGGAGCGTTTGGAAGGAGAGGTGACAGATGAATTTGGCCAAGACAGGTAGAAAAACATCTGTGATTGGTTTCAGTAGTGCAATTGTATTGTATCTCCTGTTGTGTTTTCCCTTTTTTAACCACACTGCCTAAAGTGTTTCCACATGATAATTAGATTAACATCCAAGCATTTTTGTCCCTGTGGCTTTGAAAAGGCAGTAACATTACATCCTACCCAACAGATTGGATTTGCTGACTACTCTTAGGTTAGAGGGCAGCAGACCCTAAGACAAGAAAAATGGAAAATTTATTGTAAAATTTAAATTACTACTCCTATTCTCTTTCTGAAATTATTAACCCTAAGCTTATTTTTCTCTGAGAAAATTATCTCTGATGTCAGAATTATTATAATGATCATTAATGTTGCTTAGTTGCAAGACTAAGCCTTTTGATCATTCAGCAGGAAATAGGTTTGATTAATGGGGTGCTTTGCAGCACGGGCAGATGAAACAGCTGGGGAAACAGAAATGGGTCTGATCTCAGTACTTTTGCCTGACTCTTGCTCTTCTTTGAAAGAAAGGCAAAGAGAAAACTGTTGGTACAGCGGTTAGTCTGATAAGAGAGAACCTCTTATTTATTTTCTGTTGTGTAGGGAGAAAGACTCAAGCCTAGCCTCTGTGAAATAGATCAGCTCTGAAAAGATAGTTTAGGAAAAGTCTAGGATTTCTGCATATTCTGAAAATTTATTGTCATCTCCCCTTCACCTTTATCCTATCATCATTTCTCCCAGGAATACCCCTAAAAAACATTTCTTCCTTGTAGTTTTATGTGTCGAATGTGAGTATTGCCATTCCTTGCTAAAGCAGACCTAGCTGTCCAAAGCTGTAGTGGAATTCAAGCTGATATTTGTGGCAACTGTGGGAAACATGGCGTCCTCAGTTGTCTCACCACTCAGTTGTCTCTGTATATTGTCTCTCAATACAGAGAAGGGTAGAATTTGGTAAAGGACTGTTAAATTTACATTTATTTTGTTCGTAATTTACTTTGAAGCACAGAAACTATACCAGAAAATGTTTTTTGAGACACAATAATAAAACCTTATGGTTTTACTGCACATTGTGCTCTTACCAAAACGTGCTTTTTTTTCTTAATATTCTCCTTGATGATTTTATCCAGGTTATCTCTATTGTGTATCTCAGATGAAAGTATTTTGTTGATTTTTTTTCCATGATTTTAGATGGATTATTTATTAAGATTCAGATCTTTATTCTTAGCTAGATCAAACAGTCATTTCCTCCTTTTTAACCCCCAAAATGGTTTTCCTCTCTTAGAAGATCCCATTTAATCATTGTTTAAATCACATGACTAAATAAAATCGAACATTGCCATCTAGTGTCCGAATACTGGACTATATGCACTTTTTTAATGCAGTGGTAGCAGATAGTCTTTCTGATAACAGTGGGAATATCATTTATAACTGTGGGGATGCTCAATTGATTAAAAAAAAAAAGGTGGTTGGTTTCCAATATTTCCATTTTATTTATTTATTTTTACCTCAGGGGAATAATTTTTTTGCCTAACATCATACCGATATCAAGTGCTTGATAATGATGCTAAGAATCTGAGCTTTTATACAATTTCATAAGGATTGTGATCAGTATTGTGAAGACTCAGTTGGGATAGGAAGTGCAGAGAATAAACTCTATTTGTGCAGTCCCTCTCACTGTTCTGCTAGGAGCTGTCTGAAGGCAGCTTGGGTTGACCCAAATGAAGGTCTTACCATAAAGTCTGGTTCAACTGTAAAAACTGGAGAGGGCATCCCAGCAGTTGTGGGAGAGGAATGGGTAGCTTAAACTGACCTTAATAAAACAAGGAGAAAGGAAAACGGTTCAAGAAAACATGTTGTTACTGTCCTGTTTTTCGGGTTGATTGTAGGTTTTTTTGTTTGTTTTTGGTTTCTTTTTTTTTTTTAAGAAATGTGTTCAGGACACTGAGTAGAATAAACTTCTACCTATATACAAAACAGCTGTTAGAAGATAGCAGTTTCATTACCCTGATGATGTAGATGCATTGAAATGCAAGTCACAACTTTGCAAGGGAAAACTTGAAAATTGTCTGGCAGCTCCAGCTACCCACAGACTGCATTATGAATTCTCTCCTGAATACAAAGAAGAGCTGTGTCTTATTGTGGAAGTCCATTTCTCATTAGTGAATCCTGAGAGCTTGTAGAAAACTGCTTGTCCATGGCTCTGTGTTCAAGTGTCCAGCATCCTGGGTGGTAGAATAAGCAGGCTAAGTGTGCTACCACTCCTAGTCTAGGTGCTTGTAACATAGCTTAAGAGTATATAATGAATAGTAGATGTACCTCTTTGAAAGATGCATTGATTTTTAGGTCTATCCACTTCTTAAGTAAAATGAACTGTCACGCTGAAAGCTTCTTTCAAAATTGCAGCCTGATAGCCCCAAGCAGACTGTCAGAGTGCGTGTTTATCTACTGTTCCATTGCACCCCCATGATTTACTCCCTTGCACACAATCTCAGTATCGATCTTTCTTTCCTTCTCTCTTCAAACACAAATACAAAGAATTTCCTTGTGAGCCAAGGTACCTTAACCACCTTCACTTTTGAAGAGCCTTTCTTTATGGCCTGTCTGTGCAGCCTGTGCCAGCCAGCCAGGAGCCTTTAGCTCAACCTCCCTCCAGCTCCCATGTCCACCCATTGCAGAGCTCAGTGCAATGTTAAGTGCGGAGGTCAGACCCCAACTATTATAGCATTTCAGAGGACCTGTAGAACACCTCAGAGTCAAGATCTGAGGTGTGATCATTTTTCCTTTATTTTTCCTGAAGCTGAGCTGTAGGGAAATGTATTTTGCCTATATTTTTAGGAGACTTTCTTAATCTTGACACGAGCATAGGTCAATAGATGTCCAAGAAGCCTTCTGAGATTCTCCTTAATAAAAATAAATAAATAAATAGTAACAATAACAACAAAAACGGCAGGTGGCTGTTTGTGTTTAATACTCAGTCTTTGAAATTTTGTGTGAAAATTTTAAACCATGCGGCTGGGAGATGAGGAAATAAATTGGGGTTGGTTAATGTGCCTGTAGGCCTTTAGGCCTGTGCGTGTCTTCAGTTAAGAGAAACTTCATTTCTCTACAGATTTTTGAACACTTATAAATTGCTCCAATTAATATTTTGTTTACTGTCTTGTTTATATAGTGCTCTTGTGGTTTTTGTTTCTAGTTTATGTTCCTGCCTAATGAAATGATACAAGTCCTAAAGATACTCAAAATTGCTAAATCAAATTGTAAGTTTTGCTTGCATGACAAAAGCAATTCTGGTTTGTTTTTGCTTTTTTCTTCCTTTTTTGCCTGTTTGTGTTTCATGTTCAGTGAAAACTAATGAAACTTTTTCTAAACAAGTACCACTTTGTAGGTTCTCATTGTTACAATATTTAATGTTTAGATGACATAAAATGTTGCTTAGTTGTAATGCAAATATATTATAGGAGCGTGGAGAAATTAATTTTGCAAATCTTCTGATTTGCAAGGAAAATGATGTGTATTTAGCATAGAAAGTACATGTTGGATTTAACTGAATTGGAAGCAACTTCCTTCTGTCGATAAGCAATGCTTTATCATTGGCTTCCTTGTATTAATAGTTTGCATTAAATACTTGCATTCCTCTGTACTGTAAGTTGCTTCAAATACCTATGCCTTATGGTATGGAGAATTTTTCTTATTTTAACAGCAGGCATTGGCACTAGAGAGGTGAACCTATCCCTCCAGAAGTAAAGATTTTCCAAGGCCTTTAATGTCAGGCAAGTTGTTAAACCCCTACAAGCTATAGGCTTGTGCTGTGAGCTCAGATAAAGCTGATCATCCATACATAGATGTATCTGTCATAGGTTTTAAGAGGACAGAAAGGCTCCCTGGGACTCAGTCGTTCAAATTTCATGTGGAAGAAAGTCACGTGTCAGATGGGTGAAATCAGCCAGTAAGAGGTTTTGTATCAGAGTTCAGAGAAACATTACAGAGAGGGAGTTCAGCTGTGGAAACTGGAGTTTCCATTGTTTGTTGTGCTTAATCTCCATTGGACTTTAACTCATGGTGCCACAGGTGAAAAGAAGCTTTCTTTCAGGCAAGCACTGGCCACTTTAACTAATTTCCATGGAGAGCAAGGAAAGAGCTGACCAACAATGCCTGCATTCTGCCAGGCTCTCAGTAATACCAAGATATGAAAATAGTCCTCTAAAGCCACTGAGATGACTTGAATGGTAAGTATCACTGTAATATGCATAACCAGGTGCTGTCACAAGATGTGTCAATAAACCAAAAGCAATAGTCTCAGTAGCTTTGTTTAGTAATCCGTATGTAATGTAGCTGGAGCAAGATTAGTCCTGCATATTTTGGTGCACTCAAAGACACAATAAATAGCATGTGAATTAGCCCTTCACCTCTAGAAATTGCTACAGATTCTCATCCCAAACAAAGTGATATTAGAATTGCAAATCATTTTGAATATCGTCAAGCAATCAAAACCTAATAGAAAGGTATACAGAGATAAATCTAGAGGACACAGTATCTGCTTTAGTGAAAAATATCTGTTACTTTTGTAGCTATACTTTCACTTAATCTATTTCTCAGGATTCTTTATGATGAAAAATCTGAGCACGCTAATTTATATTAAAAAAGACTATTCTCTAGCTATTTTAGTTTGTAAATATGTATTACAAGTTGGTCACAGTAGTATCTCTGTTTATAGTCTGTTTCCAAAACAAAATTGTATGCTGAATTTACTTTTGTATCATTTGTCAGAAAGAATTTAGAATTACTTATTAACTCATAGTATTTTACTTTCTTTTTGCTTGTCATATTTCGTATCTGTCAAAAAACTTCCTACATTACAGTGGAATTAAGAGAATATTTTTTTCTTTATTTCTGAAATAGAAAAAAAAAAAACCACACTAAAGCTATTTTAACATAGGAAGCAAATGTTAGTGCTATTTGAGGAATGAGCAGTTGTTCACCTGGTTAGTTGTTAAAAATAAGTCAGTTAAATATTTGTTATTTATTGAGGCTCGTTATTGTATAGTCACGTAAAAATTACTACCAGTCTTTTAGGAACTGTTTTACTCTTTCACAACAGAAAAAATAAGTACTAGTTGACACTATGTTATTAACTCTGAATAATGTTCTAGAAAAGTAAAATGTTAGCAGCTACCTGTTTCTGGAGGTGAGAAAAAGGACTGCAAACACATGAGATCTCAATGTTTTAACTGAACTCTCAGACATGCTATTTTCATCAGTTAATGTGTCCAATTTACATGCGTCTTTGTAAGCTATTTTTCTTGATTAGGTTCTTCACAATAACTTCTGAATAAGTTTTTCAGACAGTTGCACTTACGTCACTGAAAGTTGTGGTATTATTAAATGATAAATACTGTCTGTTTTCACTTAAGTTTGTTACTGTTGCAAAAGTCCTCATTACATTTCAAACTAGCACAAGAGAATTGCTCTTCTTACCCATAAACCACTGTATTTCTAGTTCTAAGGTGGTCTTGCTACCTGTCTTTGAATATTTTTGTTTCTTTGTTTACTGAAAAGCAGAACTCCCAAGTAGGTATCTCACAAACTTTATTCATTTTTATTTGTAGAATTCCATCAGAAATAACAATTACAGACTTTTATAGAAACGTACTTGGCCTAACAGCCATAATGTGCAACTGTGTTAGTACAGTTACCACTGTACTGTGAGAGTCTGCAAATTCTTAGCGATAGTAATCAACCATTTGGGGAATTATTTTCTGCTTGGAAATACTAAGGTTGTGGTATTTTGCTTACATAAATTTAAAGGTAATCTTCTTTCTTTTTCATGTTTGCCAATTTAACAACCCACACTTGAGATAAAGCCCTTGATACAGTTTCAGTGTGGCTGCCTGCTAAGTCTTTGTTTTCCTTGGGAAGCTTAAAGTCTTCCTTTTTGGAGTACAGGCCTAAAATGCTTGTTTTGCGTAATCAGACTGGTTTAAGTGTTCATTTCTTGAGGAGTCTTCTCAAGTACAAGAGTGCCATGGGTCAGTAGTTAATAGACCCATGATCACTTAAACTTCAAACTTTTCCTCGACTGGTAGGCAATAGGTAGTCTGATTCATTTCCATAGCAGAGAAATGTGTTTTAAAGTTGTGTTGAAGATTTGTAAATGAGGGTATTGGTTTACACTAGTCTGGGTGTTTGTGTTTGTGGTGGTGTTAGACATCAAGGCCATAGAGTGTGAACAGTGCTGGCTCTGCAGGGAGGCAGAAGCCATGACCAAGGAGCTCAGGAGTCACTTCTGGCCTGTGAACTTGGCCAACTGAGGCAGAAGCTTATGCTCCCCCTCACAGCAGCTGAGCCTCGTCAGGGAGATGACACCAAGCAGACAAAAGAGGCGAAGCAGATCCCTACTGTGTGAAGCGTGTATGGGGAGACAAAGGAAATATATGCAAAACAAAGAAAATAAAGAAAAGGCATCAGGGAAATAATGGATTAAAATTAATGTATTTAAATTATGGTTCTTTTTCATCTGCTTCAGGTCATAGCTTCTCCTTCTCCCTACATCCATCCATCATTGGGTTTCATCTTCTCAGCCTTTAAGAGCTATTCTTTGATTGTTTTTCCTCAGGCTAGAATGCAGAACTTAACATTGTCATTTATTCTTGTACAAAGTGTTCTTTCAAGCTTTCCAGCTGCCCAGACCCACTGATAGGACTAAGTTAAGTACTGTTTGCTTAGCAATTGACTGGGCACCAATCATCCGAATGGCATTTTAAAGGGTATGACTGATTTGAACTGTTTTCTTGAATAGGAAGCAATGACTGAAAGATATTTAATGTACAAGTAGCAATGGAGATTAAATATCTGTTTTAGTGACTGTGATCACTGAAGTCCAAGGCATGATATTAATAAGCTTTATACCAACTATTTCACTGCAATATCTGGCATATAGCTGGGAAATGGTTCATATGTTTAGATGAAAATGAGCACCTTCAGAAAGAGGAATAAAGGTGATCGGCTGTTGACAGTCTAGATGTGTGCTTAAGTCTCTTCTTATAGCACTGGACAAATAATTTCCTCACTGTACTTCTATATTGTTTTTTCCTCATTCCTTTTTTTTTTTTTTTTTTTTTAAGTGAAATAATTTAGTCACTCAAACAGTAACATTTTCATATTTTGGTAAGTTATACAACTTGGCACAAGAAAGATCTGATTGTTGTAAAGTAGTTTCTTGATCTAGTAGTTTCTTGTGAAGAAACAACTGGCATAACCACGTGCTATTATGTCGTTGAATCTTGCATATGCATGTTCAACATTGGACTGAAAATCCATGGTGGAAGTGTCATCTAATCTGGCCAATGAACAAGTAGTCTTTCACAAGGGAAGTAAATGTAGAAGGTTCATGTTCTGACCAAACCAATACAAATTATGTTCAGTTTATTAAACATAAACTCAGTAGGCAAATTAAAATTAACTGTAATTAAAAACCGAGAGAGAATCATAGAATCATTCAGGTTGGAAAAGACCTCTAAGATCATCAAGTCCAACTGTTAACTTCACACTGCCAAGTCTACCACTAAACCATGTCCCTAAGCACCACATCTACACGTCTTTTGAATACCTCCAGGGATGGTGACTCAACTACTTCCCTGGTCAGCCTGTTCCAATGCTTCACAACCCTTTTAGTGAACAATTTTTTCCTAATATCCAACCTAAACCTCCCCTGGCACAACTTCAAGCCATTTCCTCTTGTCCTATCACTTCTTGCTTGGGAGAGGAAACCAACCCTCACCCCACTACAAACTCCTTTGAGGTAGTTGTAGAGAGTAGTAGGTGTGTGTGTATGTGTCTATATATGTGTGTGTATATATATTAGTTTTGTGTGTAATATATATATAACATGAATGCATTACTGGCATCAGCAGTCTGGTTTTGTTGTCGGCGTTGGTGGTGGGTTTTTGTTGTTGTTGTTGTTTGTTTGCTTTTTGTTTTGTTTTTTGTTTTGTTTTTACAAGAGCTTTGTCCATTCCACTTCTATCAGAACACAGTGACAGTGATGTTGTTTGAGGCCAGTGACTCAGGATGGCCGAGTATCTTTTCTCCCATAATAGCTGGAAGCTGCAAGAAATTCTGTAGTGGCTAATTATGAAATTATCAGTCTCTGAGGAAAATTTCTTCTTAACTGCATGAGCTGGCTTATTCCCTGAAGGAAGAATGTTTTATATTCCTCATGTAATTACACAAGGGAGCTCAGAAAGTGCTGAAAGAAATACCTTTTTTAAAAAAGTGGATATAAGGAAATTATAAAATCCATTTTCAGTTGAACAGTACATGAAATGTGGAAAGCAGACACAAAGCGGGAAAAAAAATCTTCAGATTTTCTCCTTTTATTTCAAAGGGTTGGTGTGGATTGAATACTCTCAGAAACAGTTAATAAGACTGGGTTTCATACTGACTGCTGAGGAGAATAAGGAAAATAAGACTGACATTGCATGGCCTCTCCCATGCCTAGATCTAGGCTTACTAGGTCTAACCCACTCTAGACTTGTACCAGCAGGACAAAAGCCATTTTCGGCTAATTCGAGACATGAGAGTTTGAAAAAAATGTCACAGATTTCTTCCAGCTATAAAAAACTCTATTAAGTTTGTAGACAGTAATATAAGTTAATTGAGCATTGCTGTCCCACAGAGACCATATAAAAGCATAACCAGAGTGGAGTCAAGACCTTCTGTGGTTTTGAGCCTATCAGTTTGCATAGCATGGTCCACACCCTGAGGCTGGGCCAGAGTTAATAATTGGTCTAATTAATCACCTACTAAAACTGTGCAGTT
>VXAA01002329.1:769477-794531 GCA_013399115.1 Anseranas semipalmata
GGGGGGGGCAGGGGGAGAGGGAGAAGGGGCACAAACCAGTGTTTGGCTCTGATCCTGAGAGGCTGCTGTTAACTAAAATAGGAAACCCTGCTTTGCTGGCCAGTACTGAGGAATTCTGAGAGAGAGTAAGCACCATTTTGCCACTGCAGCAAGTAGCAGATGTTGAATGGAGTAAAACTTTCCAGCTTCTTCCATGCTTAACTCGATGCTACTTCTGTCATTTTATTCTCCAACCCCTTCCTTTGACATAACCTTGGGATATGGTAAGAAGCTTAGTGCTGCAGCAGGGCTGACCATGTGAGTTTGGGGTGTTTAGCTGGGCCTTGGTCTGCAGCCAACAGCTGATCTTTTTCTCAAGGCCAAGGAAACCTGACTCATGAGCAGCACTATAGAATGAAGGATTCACAAGGTTGTGACAGAGCCAGTCATAGCTGGGAATGCCAAAAGAGCTTGATAACTCCCTGCGCTTGTCTGTAGGGGTATCTAGTCACTTTAGTTTGGCTTTCAGGGGTCTGGTGATTGCCTATTTTAAGAAGGTGATTGAGTGGATCAACCTTTCACACAGGGTAGAATGTTTCAGCAGGATGATGGAGGAGATTGCTGGGCCCTTTAGCCCACCTCAGTTTGAAATATTCTGTTACCATTCTGGTATCAGGCACCAGACACCAGTAGCACCATGTGCACATCCATTCGGAACTGTCCTGCACAAGCAAAGTCAGAATGATGGACACCTTTGCAAACAGGATCAGGAAACAGACTATTAGTGCCTACAGACAAGGTATTTATGATATGAAAGAGGCGTGCAGTATTTAAAGCAGTGGACTACATTTAACAACATTTTATTTAAAAAAAAAAAAAAAAACAACCTTCAATGTCATATGCACAGCTTAGAACAGCTTTCACAATGTTTAAGTTATAACTATGATGAGAATAGCTAAGCTCATAATGAAAAGGGTGAAAGTCTTCACTAGGTTTCAACAACTAGAGGGCTATCAAAATGTTGCTTTGCTTTGTGAAATGTTAAGTTGGCACACATAAATTATTTAAGTAATTTCTGAGAGCCAAATGTCTGCAAAGGTACTGAGGTTGCATATAAAATCTGAAACACAAGGGATATTGCTGGAGACAGGTACAGAGCAGTGGAGCGTAAGAAATGAGAGCTGAATTGCATAGCATATAGGCAGCATTAAAGAAATGTATCTCAGTTTCTAGTCAGTGAACCCAAACATGTTGTACATTATGCAGACTGCTTAGCAATTTGCATAATTATAAACTCCCCTCAAAACAGTAAACATTACTGCAGAATTCAGTAATACAAAAAGCAACATTAATAAGCATTGCTGATTTGACTTTTTAATTTTTCTAGGGTCTTTAAAAACACCCAGGTTATAGAAGAGACAGAATAGAGACTTTTTAAGTAACAAGTAATCCATATTGGAAAGAAATTGAGCATAAAAATAGAAACTTTCAATTTTAATATAGAAAACTTGCCTTGATGACTGTTGAAGCTAATGTTTCTGTTAAAGTTTTGTTTAATGCTTTAGATACATTCTTAGACTTCTCCAAAGAGTAATCCCTTAAACCACAGACTGCCAATATGTGAGGAGGTTCAGAAAAGATAATCTTTATTGCTGCAGATAGCAGACAAAACGATTATGTTAGGGTACTCTGCTGTGTGGCTGTGGAGTAGAGGAGCTGAATTAACAGCAGAATACTAATATTGATAGTACTTCATGGAAGACTGCAGAAGAGCTCTTTCCAGGGAGATTCAAGGAAGCAATATAGAAGTTTAAATATGAAAATGATAGAATTCTCAGAGAGGCAGGAAAAAAATGTAATCTTTTTGTTAACAAAACAAGAAAAGAATACTGCATTGGGGATTTTTGTCAGCTTTATACCTGGTTCATATTTTAAAGAAAACCTGGTTTGGGAAGTAGTTAAGGAGGGAAGCTTATGCATTGGTGTTTGTTGGCTATAAATTGTTGCCCCATTTCATATTCCAGGTATCTTCTGAAATAGCTTCAGGTAAATTTGGCATGTTTTAGGGGGGAGGGAAGAGGGAAGTAAGGGACCCCACTAATGCAAAGGCTGCAGGGTAGATTCAGTCCCTGTATTAGGCACTAAGTGTAACTGGGATGTAACCTCAGGAAACCCAGCTTTATGGTGGTGCTGCTCAGAGCAGTGTTTCTCGGAGGTTGCTTATTGATTCTAGTTCAAGTACTGAAAGATGAATTTTTAAGGAAAAAAAATAATGCAAAGATGGACTGCTTGCCAAGTCTAAAAAAAGAGTTGAAAAGAGTGTGTGGTATGTTAGAAACACTGGTGTGTCAGTACTCCGCATGTTCTTTTGCCCTCAGCCATTTCATTGCAGGGCTATTGTGTCAACTTTGAGAAGAGCAGTGATGTGTTTGCATTTACCTCTGTGAGCATTTGAGTCATTCTTCGTCATTCTCCATTCCAGAGGAATAATCTCCTTAAATCCAGTCTTTTAAAAAAGCTTTTAGAAATTAAATAAATAAAGCAAACTGTATCAATCAAATAAAACAAAAACTGTAAGCATCTATGCAAATGAAATAATTACCACAGTAAAGAAAGCAACCTCTAATTTCTTCTAGCAAGAAAATTGATGTAGCAATAACTAATATGTAATCTTGCTTGCTTTCTGTTTCTAGCAAAAAGAAAAGCTGCTAGCTCAGGCAGAGCAGGATCCAGTTAATTTCCTATATCCTCAGGCCAATTAGACAAGTTGAAAAATCAATCTCTGTCAGGCTTGTCTGTGGGTATGGGTTGGGTGTGTGAGGAGCGGTTGTGATGGCTAATGGTAATTTGCTGTAGAAAGATAAGAATGTTAATGCCATATTTTGTCCATCTCTGCAATAATATTGTCATTAAGATAAGATTTCTGAAAGGTTCATTTTAAATATTGTTTTTACAATATCACAGGAGACTCATTCTCCTCTTTATTTTTCTTATCTATTTGCAATCTTCCTATTAATGTAACCAGTAATGAGGTTTACCTGCAGATGATCACTAACTGGCTAAATCCACAGTGACATTTTATTTATATGGTAATTTCAGGAGGATTAGGATGGTCCGGACGAGGAACCCATATTTGTACCCATACTTGAATGCTGTTGCATTTCTGAGGCCTAAATTTGATGACTAGCACAGCTGCTTGTTCTTCCCACCTTTTCTGGATAGTGTTCTTTGTTTTGTTCTTTGCAAATCTTGTACAGGCTTTAAGCTTCTGTTGTTGAGACTGGTTAATGCAGATAGTGAAGCTGCAGGGCAGGCGCTACAAAGCTTCCTGACCACAAGAACCATTTTCTAAATTATTTAATGTTGCTAATAGCCAGATCCTTTTGTAAGTCTCTATGTCCCCTGTATTTCACAGACCAAGACCTTATATCCCATGGGTCCCTTCACCCATCGCTGTTCTGAATCAAAGCTAATTTTGGCAGATTGCTGCTATTATATTTTATAATAGAGACCTCTGGGTTCTACTGAAGAGTGAGGCTTGGTTTGCTCATTAATAAGCACACACATTTACATTTTTGTGCCATTTTCTGCTCAACAACTTTTTCTTCCTATTTCAGAGATGTGCCAACATTGAGATAATGTTGTTGTGGGAATTGCCTGTTCTCATTTCCTCAGCTTGTGCCAACCTCAGGTTCAGCAGCCAGTGCTCACTCTCCTGCCCTCCTACATTTCTGATTACAAACACCCTCGAGTTATTCTGCACTTTGGCAGATTTTTCTCTGAAAGTTTGCAGGCAAATCCCTCCATGCAAGTGCCTTAATTTGAGGTTATCTAATCCTGAGTGCTCTCAATAACTCTGGGAGCATGCTTTCAGTAGTTTCTCGTCCAATTACAAAATTGAAAGTAATCCAGCATTTTTTTGCCACTTTTTTTTTGTTAGCCACTTACAAGGCCTAACAATGGTGAAATTTTGCTGGTACTCTACATACACGAGCAAAGAATAAAAGCCTTAAATTTGCAGAATAACATATGCTGTTTGTTCTTGGGAGGTGCCACTTTTATTCCTGCCTTAAGTTCTGTGCAGCATCAGTCTGAACAAACAAATCAACACCATTTCTCTCCCCCAATTCTTGCTTTCAGTAAGCATTTTAATGACTTGTGCAGACAGCTTGATTGAGTGGTCCCCGTCGTTCAGAGGTGCAGAGCTGCACCTCTCTCTCCGTTCACGTGCATGTTGGGCTTGTGCTCGTCTATTCAGTTCTCAGAGAAATTCTTTAGACAAGTTTAGAGCTTTTGCAAGGTACCCAGAGTCTCATTTTGAAATAAACTTTATGTAATGAGTAAACCTAGGGAGATTGTTTTATTGGTTTAATAGAGTTTATGTGCCTGGATGAAACAATGTAATTAAAAAACAATTAAAGAAAACTGGGTGTTTTCTTAAGCATTCTCTGGGGTGCTGTCAACAAGTATATTTTGCTGCCTGTAGTCTGTCTGTTACCAGTTGTTACCTTTTACCACAGGTATTCTTTTATTTCCTTGCCCATTGTTTTAGTAGCTTCATGAATAAAGAGAATTTAATTTGCCTCAATCTCAGAGCTACTGCATTTTTAAGTAATTGCAACTGATATGGGACTATCAGAGCTTAGCATATTATAATATGTATTAGCTGCTCCAGTTGGCTCCTGTAAACAACCTCTTTCAGTAATATTTCATTTCTATGCAGCTGGAGGTTTGCCTGAGCATGCAGCATACGTATTTTAGCCCAGAATAGTTAAAAGTACATTTGAAAAGCAGAAATTCATGAAGTTAGTACTTACACAGGGCAGTGTTAATGTTCCTGTCACACTGAAACAATTCTACAGCCTCGTATTTAAAATTAATTTGTGGATTTGAGTCTTACAGGAAACTTGTAAATAGGCTATTCCAGATTAGAGAGCAAACTGCTAACACTTACTCAAGAGATGTTTGGGGAGCAGGCAAGGATGGAGCCTTTTTCCCAGTCCACAGTCCCTACACTCTGACCTTCTGCCTCTTGTCCTCCCTCCATGTGCAGTGAAACACTTCTTCATTAGCATCCTTTGGAAGATGATATACTGCTATCCTAAGAAGTGGTCTTTCTATACGATGTGTACAGCTTGCTGTTTTTAGGGTAAAATGTGGCTGGATGGGTGCTCTTTAGTAGTCCTTTTTACCAACTCATTACGTTACTTTGCCAAAAGGCTGCTCAGGTAGCAGCAACTAGGAATTGCTTATAAAACCAGCCAGTGCAGAGAGTAGAGAGCTAATACAGTGATTTTCTACCTTGTCTGGAATTTAATTAGCCAGACAGAGGTCTGGGGAGATCTGCAGCTTTCTGAGCAGTGTGACCTGCAGAGTGTGGGCACCTGTGTGTATGCATGCATGGTTTCAGGCCAAACTCCTCTCTGATTTCTAGTCAGAATTTTTTTTCTGATTTTAAAGAAGGGAGTTGGCAAGTGTTGCAAATATTAAGGCCAAATATCCTATTAAGAACATGCACCTCTTCTTTCTTAATTAGCCTTTTGGCACATTGAGTAAGCTTCTATCAAGGCATTTGAGGACATGAATCACTGCTTTCAACCACCTTTGGGGAACAGCCATAGTACTCACAGCTGGAAATTTGACCTTAAGTAGTTCTTAAAGTACATAAATCAAATAAGAACACCTTCAGCTTCTATATCTATTGTAGTTCTGCAGGATCACAGCTTTTATTATTTGACTTGTAATTGTTCATTTGTTCTTTGTACTTACATGGTGTCTTGTCAGAAGCTCTCAATCATTTACAAGCATTAATTAAACTGTTCACCTTCTTCAAGGTAGGTGGAGTTAAATTTGTTTTGTAGAAAAATGAAACCAAGCGGGAAAGAAGGTAACATGACATCCTATCAAATATAAGCTTATTCATGTTGAAAGGGTCAGATACTGTACATGCCTCAAAACTGCTCCTCTTTGGTGTCTTTTTGTGTTGTATCTTTTCCTTTTTCCTGTGTCAGACCTGCCCAGGAGAGAAATGGGCACATGTAGGTTTTCTTTGCAGTGGTCTCTTTTCATATATTCTCCCTCTCATTGCATCTGCTGTGGTTGACTTGCAGCTGGCTCCTTGGCCACCATTTTTCCCAGACCTCAGAGAAAATGTAGGTGATGCGACAGCTATGTTACTCCCATGAGTGGTGTGATAGTGCCAGGAAATTAAATAAGTTGATGTAGACACAAAAAGTGAGAATACAGGAAAAGTGATGATGTTGACTAAGTAGAAAGTGCTGTCAAAGTAAAACCACTCTTGGGAGAAGAGGCATATTTTCCCCTTTTTGTATTATGATAATCTCATGAGACACAGGATCTGTTTAAAAAAAAAAAAAAAAAAAAACTTCATGCTTTGACTGTATTTATGAGGAAAAGCAGTATTGTAACAGTAGTCTAGTCCTGATCTTTTGTTAGTGCTTTTTGTGAGCATGTTGTTGAGAGTGATAGAGCAAAGACAAAGTGGTCAGTTTAATGATGAGTTTAATAAAATATGTAAGTCTTTGGTAGTGCAATCTGACCCTGAGGACTGACTTTTCTAGAAGAGCATCCTTTACATCCCAAGCTGATAGGCTATACTATTTTGAGTTGTTTAATGGTTTTTGTACCCCCAAGACTAAAATGACAAATAGCTAAAGTTCTTCTATGGTGTGTTTTTATTTTCTTTGCTATTTTGGTTAGCAGCAACTTATGCGTGTCCTTTCCTGTTAATGGGAGAAAAAAATATATTCTTTTTGGCTCTGTACTGTCTTAGGGGAACATTAGTATTGAAGCTGCTGTGGTTTGTGCCCAGAGGCTCCAAACGAGGGGTTGAAATAGTGCCTGTGTTGCACTTGCTGTTGGTTTACTGTTTCCAACACTGTGAAGTAGGCAACGGGAAAAAAGAGAAGATAATTTCTTATAAAAAGAGTTTGTCAGAGGATGAGAAATAGTATCCAAGAATTATTCTTCCTGGCTGGTTTTTTTTGGTCTTAATAACTGAGGTAAGAGTGTCAGCTCAGAAAGTTGTGGCTTTTAGCATTTCATATGCCTAGTAAAAGTCATGAAATAGTTTCCTGCAAAAGCGCTTTCAAACCATCTCCTTGCAGGTAGATTTTTTTCCTTACATCCTGATTCACAGTTAAAAGCTCAATAAAATTAGCTCAATGAGATCAGAAGGTTTTTCTTTCCAGTTTATATTGAAGTGCTGAGAGAGAGAATGCAGCTCCCAAGCAAAGGCTGATCAATTACTACTGCTCTAGAACTGATCTGTGGCTTTTTGCCTTAAATTCCACAGCAGTTGCTAAATAATCATTTTGCAGTACAAAAGATAGAAGAGTTTGTCTTCTTTGGTAGTAGAGACAAAATTTTCTTCAGACCATCTAACTCTTATTAAAACCCTTTCTTTAATACCGAAGATACCCTACTTCATCCTGCACTGCAGAACCAAAACCAAAAAAACAAGCAAACAAAGACAAGAAGCACAAAAATGCAGCAGGGAAAGCTGCCCCAGACCCCTGCAGTAACACCGGTCTTTCACAAGCCAATGAAGACTATAACACAAGCTGCCACCAGCTCCTGTTTTAACATGGAGCTACATGCAGATCCTCTCTGCTAAGCTTTCTGCCTCTCTGTAACTGAAGCTTTCAGTAGCTGAAGACACTCATGTTTGACATGAAAATCAGTTTTTTCAGTCTAGTCTGTTCATCCGTAGTTTCTGCCTTTGCTACCTGTGAAGCTCTCCAAGGGGTGTGCAGGTTTCTGAAGGTCCAGTTCCTGACCACATTTGAAATCTCAATGCTGTCCACAGCAACCAAGTAATTCATACATAAACACCCATCCTATTTATCCTACTACTGCATGTAATCATGCAGTCATTCTGGATAGATGAGTGCTAGTGATTCTCACTACAGCAGTTTTAAAAGTTGCTAACCTCAGCTATGGGTCACTGCCACGTAAAGGAGTCAGCAGGGAGGTTCATAGATGCTACCCCAGAGCAGTTTCCTGGTTGGAGTCAAGCCCTGAGCCGGTGCCCCGAGGTGCTGGACATGTGGGCATGGCATGTGTTTGGTGATGAGGATTGGTGGCCTCTGGCAGAGGGGCTGAGCAGAGAGCTTGGGGAAGTGGCCTGCTGAATTGCTACTGCAAGATCTGCCAGTTGTTTTCAATCCATCCTCAGCTAGGATATGTGAGTAAAATTATCAAAAGTACCTATGTGATTTGGGAGATTTTCTTTATGAAACCAATAGCACAAGTTCATAAGAGGTTGCTGATGTGCCTTTGCTGGCAGACTTTGCTCCATCTGCACAACACAAATCCCAAGGCAGAGGCTGCATCATAGCCATGTTAGCAGGCACTGAGTCCAGGCCATTATATCTTCTGTCTCGAAGGGGCTCATTAGCTCGGGCTCAGTGCTTTTAACCACAGATACACAGCTTTCTGCTTTGGAGTTGATTTGCATCTAGTCAGCTCAAAATATGGGTTGAGTGAACTTATGTCTGCACACAAAATAATAAGTAGACAAACCACAGAGCCACACTGGCATATCTGACACCATTCATCTTTGAGACTGTGATGCTCTGCTGACTTCAGTAAGAAGAGAAAAAAAAAAAAAAAAAGTGAAAAAAAAAGTTACAAATGAATAATGGGACAAGTTGCTGTAATTCTAATAGTCTGATAATTCACTGCTGCTATCTATTCAAACAAATGTTAATTCTTAAAGTGAGACAATTATTTCAGGATCTTTTCTTTGTATGTCCTAGGACTAAAGAGGAGTTAAATCACCCTAGAGAACTTAAAGAACAGGCAGGTGTTTCTCAGCTTTTTAACCAGAAAACTGTCCCTGAAATACTGATTGTCTGAGACCATAATAATAAGATCCCAGCTAGGAGAACTTAAAGACACTAGCAAAGTCTGAGCCTTTAGAATTCTTTAAATCTCTTCTCCAGCAATGCTTGTGGCTTAAAGGGGGGGCTGGAGGGAATGCTGTTTAGAAGCTTAACAGTGAAATGTCTTCCCTTAGAATACCTTATATTTTCACCCTGAGTTCATTGTCCTATTTGTTTCTGTGGAGTTAACCATGAGCTATACACATTATTATTATTATTATTATTATTATTATTGTTATTATTATTATTACTTTTACTATTACTATTATTATTTAAGGAAAAAGTACTTTCAGTGTTTGGCAGTGGGATTCAGGGGAACATCAGCTATTGATTTTATTGTCCCTGGAATGATGACTACTCGTGATTAAAAAAAAAAAAAATGCAGTTTGCAATTGGAATTTAGTTTCTATAAAGAAAAGCAGGTCAGATGTTTTAAACGTCTATGTTACTCTGTGCTTAACTTTCACTTGCCAAAACTTTATTCTTGGAAACAAAACTGTCATGCTTTGAAAGTAACATTTCTGGATCAATGTTCTAATAATTTTTTAAGGAAAAAATTGTTGCAATGCAGTGTTTTCAACTAGCTCCTCCTTGTATTGCAGAGATGTTCTTTCAGATTGACTTATTTGTTCTTCTTTGGGTGTTTGTTAAAATGTTGATTGCAAAAAGAAGAATAGTTTGCAACAAAAGGTATCAGGGATGCTCTTTGCATATCTGATTTCTTGTGACAAAGATAGAGTAGCGAGAGACCCCATACATCCATTTAGATTATTAATTACTCTCCACAAAATAGCCTTCACATTTGACAGCTTGTTTCAGCTACAGCTGCAAAACCTTGCAGTTTTTAATCACTGTTTCAACCACTTGGATCAGAACAGAAAGAAAAGTTCCCCTCCTGTGAAAAGTTTTCAATTTGCAGTCTTATTGTATGTCTTTATTATAAGCAAAGAAAGGTTTTTAAATACTGAAAGTCTAATTTATGGAAGCTGAGATGGAAATTCTTCCTCCTTTTTAATAACTAACTCTAATGAATAATTTTTATCTGTTTTATTGCATTTTCTTATTTAATAAGATTCCTTTTTTATTTTAGTGCAATTTTTCTTTATAGCTTAGCATGCATTTGGGACTCTAAACATGGACAAAATTAACTTTCAGAACTGCTTAAACCTGTTGCCATATGATATCTGTTCTGTTAATGATTTTTCAGCCTCAGTTTTCATGACATAGTCTTCACACAGTGTGGAGCTGGCTATGGAGGCAGACCTTCTGCTTCAAGTCCAAGACTCCAGACCACAAGCTGAAAGGAGTGCTTGGGTCCGCCATGGGAGCTTGGGAAACACAGTGGGAGAAGATTTGGGTTTGTGGTGGGCGATTCTGGTTGCTGAGCAGAAGGCAGTTCTTCCATGTGTCTTCTCCAAGCCTACCATTGTCAGATCAGCGAGACGAGCTGTTTTCTGACACGGGATTGATTATTCATAAGAAGACAGAGAGGATTTTAGTTTGGAACTACAATGCATGATCACATCTCAAGCGTGTAAATACATGCTCTCACTTTTATCTTTCTAGGCCGGGAAGAGAGAAATGATCAAAATACAATTCAAAATAGCATGAGAGGTTACATGTGTGTACCAACATATATCAACACACTTATTGCTTTTTCCTTCCTTTCCAGAGGGAAAAAAACAACTTTCTGTGGCCTTCTGAATTCTGAGGGACTTCAGTTTTGATTGGCAATATGATATTATAATAATTATCATATAGAGTATTCTCTGGCAAGGGTAAGCTACATGAGGTTAGCCACAGACTTTCAATAAGTGTTCCTTAATCCATTTCTGTGTGGTCAGGTTGGAGTTAGCAGTTTTCCCCACAGTCTTCCATGACAGACTGAGACTGATGAACCCCTTGGCATTACTTCAAGACAAATGTTATAATCCTAATGATATTTATTCAAGGTCTGATGGTTCAATTAATATGGCATATCAGTCAACATAATGGGGTAATCAGGCAAATATTAAAACTAAAAGTTTCTCTTCCATTCCAATGCTGACATTTAGATGACCCTTCATCCACCAAACCCTGTTGTAGTTCTTCTGTAATGCTCTCCTCTATTTTTCCTCATTTTCCATTTCAAGCTGAGCATTTCCAATTTTGCAGCTAGCTTCCCATGCCTAGTTTTCAAAACATTCTGGAGCCTTTATAAGTGTATAATGCATCTTCCAGCTCACAGTATCTCCTCTGTCAGGCTGCTTTATAACCCAGTACTTCATAAATCACATTGGAACAGCTTGTACATAGAAACACTGTCTGAAAGAAAACTATTCACTCTCCTGTTCAAGTGAATTACCACAGCAAGCAATTTCTTCTGCCACTCTCTGTCGCAGTTTGTGAACTTTTTAAGAATTTGTTGTCTTTTTCAGCATAACTTGTTGAAGGATGAAGGGACTAGACAAGCCTGTAATTTGTACTCTATGTCAAGATGTCCTCATTTAAAAAAAAAAAATCTAGAAGGGTAGAACTTGGAATATTATTGAATCTGTTCGGAGTGGTCCTCTAAAAAAAAAATCAATACTGTAACATATTTTTAAGCTATCATAGATAGTTTAAATGTAGACAAATATATTGCTGTCAGAAAAGAGTAAAATAATGATGCTGACCACTAGAAAACCCAAAAAGTTGGGAAGCCCTCAGGCGTATTAAAAATCTATAGTTAACCTAGTTCCTCAAAAAAACTTGTCATAGTGCTCATGTTGTACTACTTCAATAAATAATTCAGTTTACAGAAAGTGATGATGGATACAGGATTTTAGAGAAATACAAAGTGTGTTTTAACCATCACTTGACAGTACAGAGATGTTTAGCACAGTATGGAACAGAAGAACTCAAGTCTTTGTGATAGACACCTTGGGCATGTCCCTTGGGTAAGGAGGTAGGAATGAGGTTGTCACATCTCAGTGAGGAAAGCAGTTAAAGGAAAAGAAAATGCCAGAGTAACTATTGTAAAGCTGCAAGCAAAGCTTGACTTAGCAAAAGGTTACGTAGAAAGGAAGTTCAGGACTGTTGTAGGCAGTGTAAGAGTTAGAACATATCCTGAAAGGGAAGAGACGCAAGGTTGCAAAGAGGTTCAAATAAGGCTACAAACTCTTTTTTTTTTTTATCATTACACATTCAATTTCCTGGAATGTTTGCAGACCTTCAGACAGGTACACAGTACTTCAGTGCTGTGGTTTAACCCGGCAGGCAGCTAAGCTCCACGCAGCCATTTGCTCACTCCCCTCCCCACACACTAGAATGGGAAAGAGACTCAGGGAAAAAAAAGAAAAAAAAGTAAAACTCATGAGTTGAGATAAAGACAGTTTAATAGGACAGAAAAGGAAGGAAAAAATAATAATAATTATGTCAAAAGAATATACAGATCAAGTGATGCACAAAGCAGTTGCTCGCCACGTGCTGACTGACATCCAGCTAGACCCTGAGCAGTGGCCGCTCCCCCAGTTTTACTGTTCAGCATGATGCCATGTGGTACGGGATGTCCCTTTGGCCAGTCCAAGTCAGCTGTCCTGGTTCTGTCCCCTCGCAGCTCCTGGTGCACCCCCAGCCTCCTTGCTGGCAGGGCAGCACGAGAAGCTGAAAAGTCCTTGACTTAGTGTAATCACTGCTTTGCTGCAACTAAAACATCGGTGTGTTATCAGCGTTATTCTCATCCTAAATCCAAACCACAGTACCATACTAGCTACTAGGAAGAAAATTAACTCTATCCCAGTCAAAACCAGGACATTCAGTAATGCGCATAAGTACCATGATGCATTGAGGACAAGGTAAAACATATGTACAATTCTCTGCACAGAAAATGTGAAGAATTTCCTTTTTCAAGTAATTTCCAAGGAATATTCCCTTGAATGTCATAGCTGGATTACATGACTGCAGATCAATACAGAGCAAAATCACTGCTAGTCAACAAGGTTTCTCTTGTTTTCCTAACTGAAATTAGCAAAATATATTAGCAAAACACAAATATTAGCAAAACACAGTTTGTCCTTCATGGCTCATTGCCTTGGTTGACTAGTTGGGTAGCATTATGTTTAGCACAGAAAGCTTAATGACCCGTGGTTCTAATTTATAAGCAAGAAATTAGTTTTTTAAAAAGGTGTCTGCAGAGCACTCTGTGCTGTGCTGTACTGTGTAGACCTTCTGCCAGTCAAATCATGGTGGCATGTTCTGATACCACTTGTCACTATTTATTCATTTATGCAGTAAAAATACAAAGCCAAGAATTATTAGCCCCATAAACAGGAGTGCAGAAATGCTTGTATTCATTTTTGACTGATGCGAAACCTGTCCTTTAGTTGTGTAAGTGCGTGCATGTTTTCCAAGGGGGGAAAAAGATGACTTTTCTCAAATGCTCATTGACCCAATGCTTGATGTGTGAATAGGGAATGGAAAGTTCCACTTCAGTGAAAAAAGTCTGTGCAATTATTATTATTATTTGGATGAACTCCATTCTTGCTCATGTTGGCAAGAAGCCAGAATCCATTCTATGCCACCATATTGCCTTTTGATTAATTGTTTTTAGTCTTACTAGTGTAAACAGTATTCTTTCTTCTTGATACTATAATCATGTTTACTGCATAAAGGAGCAGCCGCTATACAAAACTTAACACCATAACTGCATTTTGTATTGAATCTGCCTCGTCAGTGTGCTATTGTGTTTTTTTAACTGGAGACAACTTTTAAACAGCCTCCATGTCAAAAAAAAAAAAAAGAATAGGCTTGTCTCTCTTTTTTTTTTTTTTTCTTCACCTGAAGACCACATTTCACAGTTTTGTAATTCTTAGAATGATTTTTCATTAGTTGTGGGGCTTGTTTTTTTTCTGGAACTACACAGATTTGGGGGTTGTTTTCAAAACACTCTATTTCTATGCTATACTTCAAAACAAACTTCTAGGATGGTAACAGAGAGTTTCTTCTTGCCAGATAGAACATACTGAGGATTAAAACAAAGATGTTGGTACAGGTAGAAAAGATGCATTTATGTAAATCCAAATCCTCCCCTATTGAACATGAATGCACGAGTCTCAGTACTATAACAGAAATGAGCTCTGAAATAAAGGTAGTTAAATTGCTTGAACTCTAGAATAATAGAAAAATCTATCAGGTTTGTGTTGCGTTATCTATTTGTTTTAACTGTTCTCCATAGATGGTTAAAAATAAAATAAAAGATAGGAATTCCTGACTGAGACTTGCAAAAAAAAAAAAAAAAAAAGGCCGGGTAGCAAACATAATATACAGTCCTACTGGGTCCTGTTGCTTTATGGAATAGCTCCTCTTCAACACCCTCAGTGTTTAACCTACATTCAGTTAGTCATGCGCATGTTTTTGTCAGTTCTTTATGTTGTAAAGATAGGATCTTAGATTTAGTTTTGTCTTTGATATCAACATTGACACTTGAGGCTATAGTCCTACTGATTTCCAAATGCACTTTTCATTAACATGTAGATAGTAGGAACAAGGGTATCTTACTGTAAGATGAAAAAAGAGGGGTATTTCTAGAGTTGCTGTTATACATTTCAGTATTCGATGCTGGCTTAGAGACTTAAAAAGCTTATTTCTAAGCTTTTTTTTTTTTTTTATAAGAGTAAATTGTGACTGAAATCTAGAATGTTGCCTAACGGGAAAAAGTAACTAGATTCCCTGTATCAAGGATGGAGAGGAGAACTCTTCTCCTAGGCTAGTGTATTTCTTGGGTTTGCTAGATTGTTTGCTTATTATTGTCTAAAAAATAATTAACAGTGATTGTCCTGTTCTGAGCTAACTGATGTTTGTGTTAAAGCAGCTCCATAAATAAATAAATAAAAATGTTAGTGCTCTCACTATTTTAAACACTGGAATTTTCAAAAATTTCCATTGATCGGCAATTCTGCAGGACTGGTTCATCAGACGTAGCTCAAGACTGAAGCAGTGTCCTCTTTTCCCGCTGTCCATGATAGCAGTCATCCTTTTAATTGCATGCATGACTTAGGTACTCTTTGGTCTTGAATTTTTCATAACCAGGGATGACAGAGACAGGAACAACTCTTAGGTCCTTCTGATGTTTGAAAAAGTAGTGTCAATCTCTGGATCTAATTTAGTCCTTATATTATACTTATGTGTAGAACATGCTTTATTAATAGTTGAATATAGTTGAATATTTTTTCACCAGTTTCTGTCAATAAGTCTTTTTGTTGCATACGGATAGTGAAAAGCAGCAATGTGCTGTACAGACAGCTACAGTCCTATTGTCAAAATGCAGATCGCATCAAGAGCATACCCTTTAAAATTATGTATTGTAATTAGACGTTGACATCTGGTATGGACTATGAATACTTATTTGTACACCTGCAGGCTATTTGATATGACAAGACCCAAAGTATCTGGAGAATTTGACTGCAGATGGAGTTTAGTGATTTAATTTAATATAGCAATTGTACAGAATGTATTGAATTTATAAGTATTGTAATATTTGTATGCTACATAGATTCTATGTACTTAAAAGCTGTTCATTACATAAATAACACTATCCTCCTTCTGCTGATTTTCATAATTGCCTGAAAAGTGAAGAAATAAGCTTGGCAATATTAAAATCTTAGAGAATGGAGAAAGTTTCATTGAAACCCACCTTGATTTATAATGACATTTAAGACTTCCAGAGGACTGAAATGTTTATCCATGAAGCAAATACATTGTACAGCATGCCAACAGTGTATGTGAGGAATCTCGCATCAAACAGCCTGAGCACAGTGAAGTTCACTCAACATTCATAATTATTATAACGACCTTGTCTGTTCTGGAGTTCGGTTTAATTTGCAGACCTTAAATTGAAAAGCATTCACATGCCTTGGTAAAATACTGTTTTAGCCTACTTTTAAGTACTGAATGATAGGATTGCAAAATCATGAAGTTAGGGATTGTATTACAAATTTGCTGTAGCAATGTTCCAGAATGTGTGCTTCAGTGTCATTCTGTATCACTCTCCCATATCAGGAAAGTTCTCTTCTGGTAAGTGAGGACTGGAAACAAGACTTGTATCTTGTGTTGGTGGCTTCTCCTGTCTTAAGTTGCAAGTATGTGTTCTCATTTTTCTCATTGTTTTGTTGCTTTAAGGTAGAGGAAAAGGCTGAAAGCAAAAATTTGAGACAGAATTGAATTATGCACAGGGGAGAAGAATAAAAAGTGATTTTCTCCCAGAAATGCTACATGCTCTGCTTCTTAAGCTGTGAGGGGTACTGATTGTCCTTGCAAAGGATAACATCCCTGTTGCACCCACCAATCTGAAGGATGGATCATGTAGTCACTAGTGCTTCTCCTTCATCTACTCCAGCAATGCATAAAGAGGGAATTCATCTATGTAAGCTGCAGTGACTGCTGGAGCTGTGTGACTTACGCTGCAAGACCCTTTCCCTCCTGGTATGCACATACCCAATGCAAAATCTGACACGTTGCTGCTGGGTGGGAGCCTGAAGCACTTTTACTTTGGAGTCTTAATTAGGTCTCTGGTACGGACTGTGCATGTTTGTTTGTTCACCTACGGGTATCTGATATAAGGATTTGCAGGGCAACAGTGTATATGTCTGCAGTTCAAATGTATAACCTGTTTTCTAGCTTTGTCTCATCTGGAAGGATTTATACCTGGTCCCCAGTACACTTGCTTTCAGCCTCTTTATCAGGAAAAATGCATTCTACTCACAGGCTCATATTGTTTGCTTGGAAAAAAAAAATACAGCACACATTGCAGTAGTGTTATGAGTTTGTCACCCTGAAGTAATTTGGCTGGGCAAATGATATGAATCTTAAAATAAAATTAATATCAGCATTAGAGAAGTTGATACAAATTGAATAAATAAGAGTGGGATTGGAATAGTAGAAAATGCCTTACCCAAATAGCATCACATGCATGCAAACTGCAAAGAAAAGGTTTGGAGGGACCACAGTCTTGGCAGCATGTTCCTAGCTGAAGAATTACCATCCCATTAGATGCGATCTACTTTTACTGCTGGTCAAAAGCAGTGACTCTAAACCCTGCTTCTTAATTGCTCATTTGGCAACACTATCACTGTGAGAATATTGTGCAGCCTTTCACTATAATAACAGTTAATCACACACACAAATGCTACATCATTAGTGCCTGGTTAATAAGGAAATCTTGCTATACTGTTTGACTACCGGACATGATTGAGTGACATTGAATTCTTTCTGTAACATTTTCTTTTCCTGCAAACTTATGAATGGTAAATATTCCTTTTCAGTTTCTGGCCTTTTCTTCAAGAAGGTTAGACTCTCCAATTACATTAAATGAACTAATTAATATGTCATGAACAAGCTTTCCCTCAGTGACATGGATATCTTGAAGACCACCGAAGTGGTTGCGGTAAACGAGTAGGAAGGCTTTACTTGGCTGATGTGCTGAGAGAGGCTATTCTGTAAGTCCACTGTGTTCTGCTGCCTCTGTAAAACTGCTGTCAAAGGAAATCAGCATAACAGAATTTGGCCCATTCTCCTTATCCAAAGCGTGTGACTATCATTTCTTCATTTTCACATGGTTGTCTTCTGCTATCTTTAGATGATGCCTGTATGTCCTTAAAGCTAATAATGGGAAATGAAAGGTAAATGTGTTTGTTTTCCTAATAACACAGAAGGTGCTGCCATTTGGCAAATAAGGCTTTCAAGTATACTGCTGAGAAAATTAGTATTTTGTCAATGAAAAATATGGAAAAAGGGAAGTAATATAAGCTGTGGTTTTATTTTTGTTGTTTTATTTCTCAGTTACTGTATTTTATAATAGCATCAGAAAGAAGCATTGGGCTTTCTCCTTTGAGGATTGGTACAAACCATCTCGTCCATAGGAAAATAATACATCACTATTAGTCCTTTGACCTAGCTTTTTAACTTACCTATGTCTGCAAGCAGAAGGTGTAACAAGATTAGGAACTTAGGCCTGGTCTCATCGTAGGTAGGATGATCCTACCCACCCCTGGCAGTGTCCCTGACAGCTCTCTCCTGAGAGTATTGCTCTTTTTCACTTTCTTCAATACTGTGTCATTTGTGCAGCTAATTGGGCAGTTTTAACTAGGTCAGTCAACTCATTCTGTAGATCTGTCTGGCAAGAGCAGAGGTAGATGTAGGAGTGCAAACTGGAATATATCTGATTTTGTTGGCCTTAGCCCTTGATTTATTGTTTGTTAATGTAGAACTGGGTTTCAGTTTCTGTCAAACCAAGTGCTGTAAGCCAGAGCCACACATGTACAAGCAAAGCAGTGTTTCAGAACCAATTGTGCAAAATTTGTCCATCTTTCAGTCGTAACTCCTTCCAGGCATATCACTTATGGATTAAATAACGAAGAAAAATACCCATTTGAATAATTAAGCGAAATGCAGTATCCTGTTGCCAAAACAAGTAATGTGTTACTGAGAAAAAAGGAGGCATTCTGATATCTGGATATTGCAATGTAACACTGTCTGTAATAACAGGATATTAATTAAATGATGGTGGGATCACGGACAGCAACTGCTTAGTAGAAAAATTGTGTTTCATGTTCCAGTTGGCACTGGAGGGATTCAGAATGATTTGCTGTGCCATGAATGAAACAGCAAACTTGCATCTTGGACATCTGAGAAGTGCAGAAACAGAAAGTTTTATTCCAGGAACAGCTATATTTTCATCTCGTATACAGAGGCTCCTTCTTACACAAAGCAAGGCATGTCTGTTGTCAGACAGACTGCCATATGGTAGTACCACAAGGATGGTCTTGTCTCATCACTTAATCATATTACAGTTTTGCTCACTTGTAAATACAGGATACAAAAAATTAACAGGCACCTTAGCACTCATCAGAAGTCCATCGTGGCTCACGAGAACCTAAAAAAATGCTTTTTAAATAGCAGAAAGTGCTTGAACACTACTTAGTTTCTTTTGTAAAATTTTTCAAGTTCTCCTATCTGAGCTAAACACACCAAATATAAATACACAGAAGACATGTTGACAGGGAGATCACTGAATGTAGAACCAGCATAGAAGTAGGTGAGTCCTGCATAAAGCTAAGAGACAATAACTCTATGTGGTTGAAGTGAAATGCTATTTCTATATATTCCTTGGTAATAAAAGGCATAGTAATGCCTTTCTTTGCCTTATCTTGGAATTTCTAGGGATCTCAAATTGATAATTTAACAACAGAGTGATGCAAGCAAGGGTTAAACTAATATAAAACTATCACTTAGGGGGTTGATCTGGTTTGTGACAAAGATTTTTCCCCAAAAAATACTGATTCAGCAGAATATGTTAGTATAGGTGAGGTCTTCCAACATAGAGAGTGGACTAAATGTAAACCACGATTAAACCAGTTTCATAATCAGCTTGAAAAACATCTCATGTAACTTCAGAAGGGAGATGTAATCAGAGCAGAGCTTCCCTGCAATATGCTAGATAAATGTTCAAAACAGTAGTGAACAAGAACTATAGTCCAGAAACCTGCTCATTTTAATAGGATAGTTGTCATAAACAAAAAATCCAATGCTCATTGGTACATGGAAGAAGAGCAAAAAGGAGGAGTCTTGTTATTGGTCATGATAAATTTAGAACAGAGGCTCAGCAGTCAATGACTAGATAAATTCTATTATTTTATTCTAGAGTTTTAAGGGAAGGGTTGCAATAAATGTATTTGTTATTAGTCCCTGTTGGCATACTTCGAATAGTAAGTCATGCCTAGATCTTACGATCTAGATAGGTAGCTTAAATAGTATCACAAGGGGATGCCGGTCACATGACAAGCCTGTGGCAGAATGAAAACTAGAAAAGGTCTCCCAGATACAACCCAGTGAAGACACCACAGTTTTATCCTGACTTTCCTACTACTGGCAGCTGTTATGCATGAGAACAAGACCCTGTTAACAAAAAAGGCACATGTCTTCATGATTAGATCACCACCTTGGGAACAGAAAAGATAAAGGAAACCTACACTCATCTCTGAATCTTATAAACTTTTTTTCATATTATATTAATAAAAATCTTCTAATTACAAATGTACCGCTTTTCTCTCCCACTGAACTGGAACTATTTCAGGAAAATAAATGGGCTGGCAATGGGAACCGAGAGTTAAAAAATGATGTTAAAGTCAATGGCTGTGAGAAGAATAACGAAGTCAATTCTTGCTAATGTTTCATGTCTTGATCTTTCAGATCTTTCTCTTTTTTCTTTTTTTTCTTTTTCTTTTCAATCTTCCTATTCCCAACAATCAGTTCTGCTCAGCAACTTTATTAACGTGTTTAGCATTTCATTTCAAAGACTAGACTTGTACCTTCTGTGTCGCTCTGCCTCCCCTGAGGGAGTCTGCCTTTCCCAGCCTAAATGCAGACTTGTAGCTAATGTCAGCTTGAGCATCACTTGCAGCTTTGATGGTCTCTGGTTTCCTTCAGCTCCTGTAAGAGTGCACTTCTTTCACCCTCGGGGTTAGCGGTAGCTCTGAAGGGTCATGGTTACTATAAAATATCTGGCTGGCCAGCTGAGTGCCTGCAGGTCAGTGATTTCTCCACAGGAGCATTGACCTATGGTGTATGCTAAAGTGAGAACGTGCTAAGCCTCTGGCTACCAATAATGAAAAGTTCATTTATGTAATTGGCTAGCATAACATGCTTTGTGCAGCTGTAAACCTGGGTTTGACTTGGTCCTTGTGAGACAGAAATTCAGCTTGTCTAACTTTCTCATGTGCTGCATCAGAGTATTTTTAAGTGTGTACCTGTGTCAGTAGCTGCACAATTGTGCTTTGGAGAAAAGACACTTAACAGTTAAAATGTTTAACTCTTTCTCTTCTGAAGGCTTGCTTTAAAATCCTGATTAGATGGCAAACGGAAACTAGCATGAGTGACCCCAGAAATTTGCCATCTCGTCTCCTGTGTCCCTCACCAAGCAGTTTAAGGCCTCCATCTGTTTGGAAGACTTTGGCAGATCCACGGCCTGCACAATGTGTGTTTGTACAGGTCCTGTGCAAAGCTGAGTACAGC
Organism: Anseranas semipalmata; assembly: GCA_013399115.1. Taxonomy (NCBI): domain Eukaryota; kingdom Metazoa; phylum Chordata; class Aves; order Anseriformes; family Anseranatidae; genus Anseranas; species Anseranas semipalmata. The sequence continues at coordinate 790,390 of VXAA01002329.1, forward strand.
ACTAGCGGGAAGGAGGGAAGAGGCAGCAAAGCCTCCCATGTCATTTCTTGCAATGCTGTCGCTCCCATGAGTCAATCCACTCCAGCTTTCTAGCTAGTTCACCCTTTGTGTGAGTTATTCTTCTGTGTCACTGAGTGATATTTCAGGAACCAAATCAAACATAAAAAATAACTATCTCCTATCATTTTTTTTTATGAATTTATATTATTTTAGGCAGCAATTACTGGGTGACTCAGTCACTGTCAATAGAGAAGTGTCATTTTAAGTAACTCAGGCCAAGATTTGAACAAGAATGAGACTATTTGATAAGAAGTCAACAAGTGAAGGTTGTAGCCTTGTCACTGATGACATTACAAGTTCTATCATGTCCTGTGCAAACTGTCATAACCTTTAAACAGGGACTTCGACAAGATGAATCACTTATGTCAAATAAAGCGATGGGTCAGAGCTAGACTGGAATAAATGGAAAGTTCAGTAGGCTTTTATTTTGTGGAGCCTTAAATTGATTTCAAGGATTTAATTAATAAAAGATTTCATGAAGATTGTAGTGTAGCTTGTTTGACTAAAGAACCTGACTTCAAAACTTGAAGAGACATAAAGACAGAATTTTAATGGTTCTGTGTACTATGCAACTTGTCTTTAAAACGGTGAAAATTCTAGATACCAAAACAGTTGGATGTGTGTTTCTGGACTGATTAAAAAGTAAGGTCATTAGGTTATGGTAAAGTGGGTAATGCTGTATACAGTTCTAAACGTAGAGTCGTGTGTCCTCCCTGTGTTCTCACTCCCCTGTACATCAGTTCTTGAATTGGTCCAAATGTCTTTATACTATAAAACTCTTCTGCTGATGAAATAATTTCTCAGAAGTCCCCACCAATCAATTATGAAGCTTTTTTTCTTTTAGTGAAATTCCACATTTCATTTAAAAATAAAAAGAATATTCATTGTGTTCAAAGATTCCTTCTTTTGAGCAGGTGGTAATGGCTGAAGCACAAACAGAAGTAAATGTATAAGCAAGTGGCCTGATTCATATGTCTGATCTAAACACAGAAAAACAGTGCACCAGATGATAAAAGCCTTCTGCTTTGCAGAAAGGCAGCTGAAATTTGCCCTTCATGTCCATGAGTATATTAGGTTGAAGAGTTAAAGCCACCTCAAAAGTGAGTGGAACTGGCCTGAGTGAGGGTGCAGACAACACACAAAAAGCAATGTGAAACAGCTTTTCCTAGAAGTGGAAATCATCTTCTCTGAATCATTAAAGCTGCTACCTCGGAACCAAGCATTTACCCAGATATGTTCTGTGCAAAATAGTCCATGTGATTAACATCAACTGAAAAAACATTGAGAAGCTGATAGGAAAGAGGTGACAAAAATAACAAGGTGTGTACTTTTTAGCCAGTACACAGGAGTGATTACAGCCATTCATTTATAACTGTTCATATCCATACAGATGACAACAGCTACTTATTATTTGTCTTTGTTAACAGCTAGGGGGCTTTCATCTTTTTCCTGTAGAGTGAACCATTTTTTTCTAACTCTAGATGTATGGTTTAATAAATTCTACTTCACTTGGATATTAGAATGGCATCTGATGTGCTTTGCAAAGCATTCTCTTTACAAGGATTTTAAAATCTATTTTTATATTTGTTCTTTGATGTAAGAGACCTTTTTTTTCCCACGTAGCTCATAATACATGAAAGGCAAAAAATATAATAATAATTGCCAACTGAGAACATTTGAGAGGAAACAACAGGTTCTTCCCACAAAACGAAGGTTAAGGTTTTCACATGGATTTATACTAATCTCTTTTAACAGATCCATCTTTTATTAAAGGTTTTACAGGTAATATATGTTATATCAGAATACACTGTCAGACACTTTGAAAGATTTTTGTCAAGTTAACACCACTTTATGAAAAATTAATAGGGCTTTTTTGTTTGTTTTTAAAGGTATTTCATAAAAACGCCCACCTTGATAAATCTCCTACAGAGAAAGAGTCAAGATAATAGTGACCTAAGTCTGTGACGATCACTCCAGATGACAGAAAAAAAGTGGAGAAATAGCTGGCAGTGCCCTGGTTAACAGTCCCCATAGCTATTATTCACCCTTCCTGTCTGCTGTGCCTATTTTCATTTTCTGGGATTGTATACATTGACTTATAGTCACTATATCTCTCGAGTTGTCTTTTTTTCCCCTCCAAATAGTGAAAATCCACGCTTGTCCTTATCTCCTTATCTTTGGGCCTCCCAAAAACAGTTTTGATAGCTTTCAATGTTGCTGTCTTTTAAGCCTTGTCTAACGAATGACTTCATGTTCATAGGTCTCTTTGTGCCTTAATGTTTATTGCTTCTTTTTATGGTAGAGGAACTGAAATGGGTTATCACCATCTAAATTAAAAAAAAAAAAAAACTTTTGTAATTATTGATATGCATTCTTTTAATAATAGTTTCCTTAAAGTTGTATAAGTTGTCTTAAAAATGATAGTGTCACTACCATAATTGCTGAGATTTTGCATGTGTGGTTATCCAGCCACAGCAGTAAGTCCAGAATCTGCTTTTTCAGAATGCTGTATTTTTACTGAAATATGTTTACAGTGTTTGAGAAGCATAAGTAATGTGGCTTTTTTCCTTCCCTGCCTCTATCAGAGAGGAAAAGAAAAAAAAGAAAAAGTTATCTTGTTAAAGTAAAGTAGTACAAAAATTTAGTGGGGAATTTATAACAGTTAGTTATGGGGGCTGAGTGTCTTCTATACCCTGTGGAAAGAGCGAGGATCATCTAGCTTCTGAACAGTGTCTACTCCAGTGCCTAGTTAATTTTGTCCAAGGTAGGTGCTCACCCTGGGTCCTTCTTCCCAACTGTACTATAAATCTTTGTGAATTTTAGCTCCCTAAACCACTAGTGTTCAGCTTAATTTGCAAATGTTATGAGCCGCAGTGTTGCAGTTACACTTACATTCAAAGTATAATTTTTGCCTTTGTGTTTGGGCCTGTTTCTTCCAATCTCAGGAGGTCCACTGCTCTCCTGTCTGTGTATTGCAAAAAGTGTGAGAAAAACCCTTTTAACTGATTTTCTTCTGAAGTGCATAAGCAGATCCTTAAAGGCTGAAGGAGAAACAGGACTGCTTGTCGTGCTGTTGAGGTGGCCAGGTGAGGATGTTGAAGGTATGGGCTGAGCTCAGACTCTAAAGGTTCTGAGAGGAACCCCTGAGATTTAAGTGTGGTTCATTCCGGCTGTTCTGGCCCAATTCAGATACTGCATACATGGTGTCCTGGGGCTGCGTAGTTGTAAGAGTTGGAGCAACAGAAAGATTTCTGACTTTGTGATGAGAGCATTAGGAAGCTGTGTTAAACATTCGTTCTTATTCTCCTTCACCTCATTTTCCAGTCCTACTTGTAGATGGCTCAGCAGGGCTATTTGCAGGACCTGAGCTGTTTCAAGCTCAGCCTGGTCAATTGAGGGTCCTGTTTTTGGCTTCCTGCATGGAAGGGCAATTGTAGGGGAAAGCACAGTGGGCATTTTGCTGAGAGCAGCAAAACACCTTCAACTACATTGCTAGCATCTGAAAGCATAAGAAAGTCGGGGTGAGTGCTGCTGCTGCCGGTGTAGGGGCAGGGGGAAGAAGGTGGCCTATACTGCAGGGCAGGCAACCCCCCATCATCAGCTGAAATTTATTCTTCTTCTACTGATACTCCCTGGCAGAAGCACCAAATCTCTCTCTCTCCAAGGGCTTCCATCCCACCTCCCTTGCTTCTGCTTCTTCCCCTCCTGCACCTGGGGTAGCCTAACCACGGCCTGCCAACTTTCACCAATGTCATTCTAGTTTTGCCTTTCCTGCTCAGTCTCAAGAACAAGTTGTCAAATACCTTGAGCAGGAAGGAGGCAACAAGGTAGCCTGTTCTCCATGATCCCTTGGGAGGCCTCTTGGTGGTGATCCTGAAGGTGTTGTGCTGCAGGAGAGGAATGAAACTTTGGTTTGTGCTGATGGCATCTACCAGAACTGCTCCCTGCACAGCAGGGCCAAGGTAGGAGGGATGTACCCTCATATGATCTGCCTAAACAACAGACTATGGAATTTGCCCCATTTTAAATGTTTCAGGGTCCAGAACAGGAAATACACTTTTTTTTTTTTTTTTTTTTTACAG
>VXAA01002329.1:794545-871851 GCA_013399115.1 Anseranas semipalmata
TTTTTTTTTTTTTTGCCTCAAATGGTTACCTGTGTGCAGTACCTTGAATTGCATTCACTGACTGTCCCATTTTATGTTTATGGACTCCTGCTCCTCAAAATGTGACTCAGTGTGACAATGTTAGTTCTTTAAGCTCTGTTGACACTTAGTCCCTATTCCCAGTGTGAGGGTGATTATACTTTTCCCATCCCAATACAGAAAAATTTATGAGCATTTGCTGAAGATTTACAGCAGTTTGCAAAAAATGAAGCTCCCAGAAAAGCCCCTTCCATTGTAATTCTTCCTGCCTCCCTGCCCTTCCTGCCTAGTGCATGCTCTCAGCTGTCCTGCTGTTTGTAATAAGCCGAAGGCTAGTGAAATCCCAGGAGATCGGGCTGCTCAGGTTGAGGTAATACTGATTGCATAGTTTGCCAAATTAGTCTATAATAATTACATTCTTAAACTGGTCTGTTCTCATGGTTAATTTGGCTGGCAGAAAATGAAGAAGCTATTTTTGCAGCATATATACACCATATGAATATAATTGCTTGGAAGCACTGCAGACTCCTTTTTTATATGTAGAAAAAAAAAAAAAAGTATTTCTAATGAGCTTGAGGCAGGCTGTGCTGTTGGCAGTTGCCTGGGTAACTGCGATCAGACCTTTACCTGGATCATTCTGTGGAGGAATATACACTAATTCTGATATTGGTCTCCACCCTAAAGTATTTTATGGAGATAAGGTCAAAAAAAAATATATCTTTAAGCCTGCCCATAGTGCATGCATCAGAGAAAATGATCAAGCTATTGATCATACACAGGAGACCTGTGTATGACTGGAATAGCAAGGAGCTAGTTCCCTTTGCTTCTGTATCTAATTGCAAATTCTGTTCTGCGAGGACAGAAATGTTACAGCATTGTGGGTGTCTGAACTGAGTCTGGATTTTCAGAAGCAGTTGTGAACCCCAAAAGTGGGGATGGCACATTTTTTTTCCCATCCACACAAGTCAAGAGGTCTGCAGACCCCACTGCGGGAACCCAGGCTTTCATGGCCACCAGCCTACATTACTGAATGGGGCTGACGCTGCAGAGCACTCAAAAATTTCAGTTAATGCAGACAACGTCTGTCTGCTTTCACAGTGCTGCTTCCTGCAGGGAACATATCTTCTCTGTGCAATTCAATGAGCTGCTTGAAATTCCTAAATTACTTGTGTCCCTGTAACCTTGGAGACTACATTCCTCCCACTGTTAAAACAAAATTGTTGGAACTAAAGTTTAGTGGCCTTTGGAGCATGCTGCAAGACTGATTTATCTGGATGTTTGAAAAAGGGAGGACGTTTGAAGGTGAAAATGGGAAGGTGGTACATCAGTACCTCCTAGGTGTGGTAAATAGGAAGTGAAATCCAGTTCACAACGTTGAGATATATTATATTGCTTAAGGCTTGTACAAATACAAAAGAGAGGTGCTCATAACTGTAGTTAGAACATGCAGAGGAGGGATTGTCAAAAAATCCCCCTTTTAGGGGGGGCAGAGAAGATGGATAACGATTTTAAGAAACATTAAGGTAAACTTTACTTTAGCTTGTTCCTTTCTTGGCAATTTTGACAAAAATTGAGGCTAGAATATTTTTAACTCTAAACTTGCTGTTTTTCCTGTGGAATAGCATCCACAGGACAATCATTATGCAATAATTATGCCGGAATACGTATGCTGATAGAGCTCAAATGGTATATCTCCCTGTGTTGACAAGTTTACTGGCTGCAAAATAGACACAGAAACTCTGAAGTTATTGCTGCCTCTTTCAATGTCTCACAGAGGTCTGAGGACTGAGAATATGAAATGGATTTTAAAATACTTCATTTTTTAAATGGTGGAAGGGGTGAACACAAAGCCTGAGATTTTTCTTCTGGTTCAAGCCATAAGTTTTAAATCTGCTACTTAAGAATAAAATCCCTTTTCTCTAAATAAATCCAACTGTAACTCTGCAAACTCCTTATTTGCAGCCTCTCTAAAAGCTCAGTCTGTCTTTTAACCAGGTATTTTTTAAGTGCCTTTATCTAGCTGTACCTGTAAAACTGTGATTGTGTTTTTCAAGTTATTTTAGTCAGGGAGCTTGAGGACAGTCATACTAGATAACATGGGAAAAAAAAAAAAATTCCATGAGGATGAAGAGTGTTCATATGACATAAATCCACTGAGACACAAATCTTCATGTCAGAAAAACAAATGGGCATCACTGATGTCACCTTTCTTCCTACCTAAGCACATGCAGCGGGGTTTTTGCTTAAAAGGGCCATTAGTGAGCCTTGTATTAACACATTTCAAATAATAAAAAAATTATGTACACCAAAGTAGCATGGATGAATACATCAACAGATGACCACAGAAATGAAGTGGCAACAGCTTGGAAGATTATCCTGTTTTCAAGTTTGCTTTTATTGATCAGAAGCACCTTCTTCCTCTGATCTTCTGCATCTGGAGAACTTGAGAACTAAAGGGACTACTAGGGAGCACAGATTTCACAGAGAAAATAGGAAAAGGTCAGGAAAGCTGCTGCCATTCTGTATGTTAGTTTCTCATACCTATTCTGTTTTCTGAACTCGTTGGAGAAAACAAAAAGGCATGAATTCTGAATAATCCCTAACAGGTTATCAATTTTCTGCAGCATGTAACCTATAAATATTTCTGGAAACCCAACCTCTTTCCTTTAACTTTTTTCTAAGCATATTTAGGCTGCTGTCTGGTGGATGATGGTGACAGACTAAGGGGTTACGAATCTTTTCAGAAAAACTTTCTTCCTTGGGAAGCTAGCAGATTGTCAGGAACTTGCTTGAGACTCCATTCTGGGCTCTGTTGAAAACCTGTCTAGTTTCTCAGCAAGAGCCACATGCTGCCAAGAACACTTGAAAATACAGCCTTGGCTGTAGGTTCCTGGTCTCCTCAAATGCCTAGTTGTAAGCTCTGCTGAAGCCTGATTCACACTACACAGTAGATTCACAGCAGCCAAAGGCAGGCCTACAGATGCCCTGTGAGCTTCCTATGCATCTCTGAGGCTGACCTGTAACATCTGGAGCTCACCCCCAGCACAGACTACCATCTATGCCAAATGCTGCTGCCATTTTATGACACAATTCCCTGGTTACTTAAAAAAGAGCTTCTGTGCAATCACGCTTACTGAGTGACCTAAGCAAGATTTGACCTCTAGGGCTCTAAATAGCAAGTGCTAATACAGTGCTTTGTCCAGGAGTTTGTATATATATGGGAAGGAAAAAAAAAAAAAAAAAAAGGAAGAAAGAAAAAGCCACAAACCAGAACCAACTGGACAGTTTCTCTAGCATTGCTACTAGCAATCCTTTGTTGTGTTTCAAATTTATTGCCTGGCTGCGAGCCCTTCTTGCCATTTGAAAGCCCACAGAAAAAAAAAAAAAATGTGTAGCCTGACTTCTGTGACAGTCTTGGCTGTTAAACGAATATATTGCTTTGCAATTGGGAGTCTGAAAAATGAAAATATCCTATAATGCTTTGCTTCCTTGCCACTTAGCGTGTTCAAACATTTATGCCACCCTTTAAATAAAATCTAATAATAAATGACAGCTGGAATGATTGATGTAGAAAATTACACAGTAAAGCTTTCTGCATTTATTGTTTCTCTTTCAGTGACATGGACACTGCTGGTTTTAGTGGACTTGATAGCAATCCTTCCAAGTAAACAATGTAACATAACCGCTTTATGAAGTTTTGCTCTCCTTAAACTTACTCTGCCCTCACAATTTTTAAACATGGGCTCTCTTTAAAAAAATGATTCATTTCGATCAGTGATATGGTAGGGCAGTGAGGAGTTGGTGGTACCTGGTCTCTGCTCAACTAGCTGGGGTTGTCCAAGGAGCAAAAGAAAAAAAAAAAAAGGAGCAAAGCCAGGAAATGACAAAGGCAGTGCTGCTGTAGTTTGAACAATTTATCCAATATTCCTGAGCATAGCTGTGGTTCTTGTTTGCTCACAATCAAATAACAGCTTAAAAAAATAACAGCTTAAAAAACTTCAAACTACTTATTGTGCACTTACTGGGGTGTGGGGGGTTAGCTTTGTTTTTAATCCTTATCCTTACTACCATCTTTTAGGAACAGCTCACACCCATAATGCAGTTTAGAGTGCTTATGCTGTAAGGCTCGCCTTGGAGCTCTGGCGTCCCTCTTGCAATGCTTACCCTGCTCTCTGCCAAAGGTGGAGACACAGTTGGTCTGACTGGAACTCCTGTAATCTTCTCTCATCAGGCCTGGACTCACCAATCATCACTATAGCACCACAGAAATGTGGCACAATAGAAAAAGATTCAGCCTCAAATCTTACATATGGAGTTTTCCAAAGCTGCCATAGTTTTTATGAAAAATTCATAGTCTTGATTTTCCTCACTGATTTTTTTCCAGTTTTGTCAGACTTGCAGTCTGCTCCAAACTGATTCTGATGGTATCCTGATCCTGATCTGAGTATACAGTTTGAGATTGGTTGTGTCTGTTGCCTGAGCTTTTGATTAAACTCAGGATTAAAAATTTAGCAGCCTCCTTCAAAAAGCAGGCTGTTTATAGTTAATCAAAATAAAAATGTTGTTGTCAAAAGATTTGTACTAAAGACATTTCTGCAGCTGATTTCTGAATGAAAACAAATATCATACTTTCCTGGATGTTAAGTTTTTATTGAGTAAATCCTCGAATCCAACAAAACTGTGCTGAATCATTCTGTTACAGCTTAACTACTTTGTGTTGGAAATAACCTAGGTGTCCCATTTCTGATGTGGTAGCTAATTAAAGACATTCTGTCAAGGTTGACAGGCCTAAAATGTGAGTTGCACTGATAATTAAAAAGAAGGGCACCCTACCCATAATCAACTAGAGTCATGTTGCAATCTGGCTACAGAAATGTTTGCCTTGTAATCTGTGCTTCTCTGGAGCATTGAATGGATTCTCAATGAAGAGAGAAAAGTACCTAATTTCTCCTCATCTCCTTTTTCTTCTACCTTGTTGTCTAATTTTCATTCAACCTAGTAAAAGTGCTGTTAAGAGGGTAACTCTCAGGTCATGCCCACCTCTCCCAAATCCCAAATATTTTGCAGTTTATGTTGCGTGTGACTATCTTTGTTGTTTGAAGCAGAGAGGGCAATATTAGGTTGGGGACATTTCTAAATATGTTTGTCAGTGTCATCTCTGGACATTTGTAGTGTTACAGTGATAGGCAATGGTGCAATTTTTCTAGGTTTTCTTGATATTTATGAAATTGTTTTTTGTCCTTTGCTTCCTAAATTTACACTTAATTTAAAACATTTTGCTGGTAGGCTTATTTCCCTAGACAGCTTACATAATTAGAAGAGACGGGTTCCTTGTATAGATTCTCTCAAATCAGCCTTTGCAGAACTCTCACCTTTCCTCTTAGCTAAAGGAAGATTAGAATCTGAGTTTAGGTATTTTGGCTGTGAGTATCTCCCTAGAGCAATTACAGTCACAGACAAGAATCGTTATCCTTGTCAGATCTCTGGTCTGCAAGTCTCTGAATGTCTTAAGTATGAGTGGAGCCTCTAGACTTGGAAAAATGCAGAACTTGTGTGGACAAGGCTCTGAGCAACCTAATTTAACTCTGAAGTTGTCCCTGCTCTTGAGCGGGGGCTTGGACATTCAAGGAGGCTTGGATGTTCAAGGAAAATGAAGGAGAATCTATAGATCTTATGTCTATAAATGAAACAATATTATCATCTTGATAGTAAGAAAAGTGCTCCCAGTGTATTGCAGCTTTTCTCTTATGAAATTCAGGTTTTTGCTACCACTCTTCAAACTCTAACCATTCCTTGAAAGATAAGGTGTTGAGAAAGCAGCAGAAATCACTTGTGCTGTGTCTAGTAAGTCAGTAGGGAAAAGAGTTCAGGACCTGGGGAGGGTTTTACTTGCTGCACTGTCTACTACGTTGTTCTCTTCAAAATAGTGCTTGAACAGACTGGATGAAAAGAGTGTCAATGAATACAACATTAGCTAGATGAAGTGATCTGGATGGACTCTGAGGGCTTCTTTCCAACCCATCATGCTAGTATGGGTAATATGCTTGTCTCCTGAAGTGAACAGCAGTGTGGAAAATCCGGTAGTAGCAGGAAAACAGAATGTAAGCGCATGCCCAGAGGATTGTAGATGGCCTGTTAAGTGTGGAGAATGTAGCTTCAAGTGTGTCTTGTTGAAAAGATCCTATTCAGTTGGCACTTGTTTCCAGCTTCAGCAGCGTGTCTGGAAACAGAAAGCTACTGTGAGCCAAAGCACAGATATAGGCTGATAAGAACAGAGAGGGGAAAGTACCCTGTCAGTGTGCTGGAGCTGTCAGAGATGTGTGAGGTTCCCCAGGGGCTATATAAATAAAGGAGCTGTCTGGGCGGGAGGTTTGAAATGAAGCCAGATGGCTGCAGTTGCTTGCAAGAAGGTTGATATGCCAAATAACTTTTTACATATCTAAAGTGTGGAAAAGGTTTTGCCCTTGATTTCAAAGTAGCAGAGAGTTTGTCACGCTGCCTGATACTTCTCTGGCTTTTTCTTTCCCAGAGAGCAGAGTTTGCTATAACCATCCTGCAAATAGCTCATGAGGTACATAGTGCTTAATCTGTGATCAGCCTAGCAATACTGCTGTTGTAAATTGTGGTGATGCAGTGTTATTTAGATTGGCAGCAAAAGCAGAGTTTAGAGAGTTGTGTGTATCTGGCTGAATTCCAAATGGATAATTACATTCTGCCTACCTAAAATCCCCCTTATGGCTTCTCAAAATCCCTTGCTCAAAGCTGTTATTATAATGTCGCTATTGGCTCTTAATTGGTGACTACCTTCTACTCTACAGGAGACAGCATTTCAGTTACAAGTGAGGTGACCTGCTATGTACTGTGGTTTCCCCAACACAAATCTATGTGAAAAAATGTAGCTTTTCATGCACCCCTCACCCCAGCTGCTCTCTCCCCAATGATATATTTCTGCAAAGAGTACTTGTAAAGTACTCACCTCTAGTTTACCTAGAAATATCCATTTATCAGAGCTCTTCTATCATACAATTACTTTTTGCTGTTTTGGGAATAAGTATTTTTTACTTTTTTATTATTATTATTATTTCACTATACACAAGGCATCACTGACTTGTGTCCCTTGTGGTTAAAGTGGTCTGAAACTCAGCAATGAAAAGAGATAATTCAAGATCTGGAGACCCCCTGTGGAAGCTTCCACACATCCAGAATCTGAACGTAATGTTGAATCATAACATCTAATCAGACATGAGGAAGTGGTACAGAAGTAGGTAGATTAGTATCAGCATCTCCCATATCGTAGGGGATTTTATTAACTCAGTGGCTGGGCCTTCTGTGTTATGTGTGAATGCCATTTCCAGGGCCATTTGGAAGCTGATGCTCGGAGTGCTTATCAGACAAAGCTCTGAAGTGGCTAGTGCCAGGTGCAGGTATTGAAGGCTGGAATTATACATGTTCTCCTATATTTAACTGTGATTAAACAAACACTTGAGTATCCACTCATCTGGCTTGTGCTTTTTTATGCTTGCTACAATTCACTGAGCAAATAATTTTAACTTTATTCTCTGCATGAGGTATATATATGGAAATGTTTAAAAATGTTAAGCTGTGCAAGATAGTTTTTTCATTATTGTTGCAGAAAATCTTAAACTCCACATGTTTAGACGCTATTTCCATGCTCTTTCCTGAAGCCTCCTCTAAAAAGGAAGAAAAAAAAAAGTCTCTCAGTTTAGGATAATGTGTTGCTCACTGACAAAGAAAAGAAAGTGGAACAAAGCCTGTGGAGCATACTGGAGAGTTGCAAACTTGTTCTCAGCTTTTGAAAACAACACCATAATGAGCCTCCCACTTAAGGATCTGTAGTTAAAAAAAAAAAAAAAATGAAGCTGTAATGTTCCTGCTAATAACACCATGTTTCAGTAACCTGGATAACACCCTCATAGTATTTATGCTCTGAAGGCTTTGTAAAAACAAACAAGTCTTTGCTTGAGCAGTGCAGCTTCTAAAGCCAGTCTTCTGGTTGTATCAGCCACTGCTGAGAGGACCTGGGCATGGTGGTGGACAAGAAGTTAACCATGAGCCAGCAATGTGCCCTTGTGGCCAAGAAGGCCAACGGGCTGCATTAGGAAGAGCACTGCCAGCAGGTCGAGGGAGGTGATCCTGCCCTTTTGCTCAGCCCTGCTGAGGCCTCACCTGGAGTGCTCGGCCCAGGTCTGGGCTCCCCAGTATGAGAGAGACATGGAGCTTCTGGAGAGAGTCCAGCAGAGGACTATGAAGATGATTAGGGGACCAGAGCATCTCTCTCATAAGAAAAGCTGAGGGAGGTGGGCCTGTTCAACCTGGAGAACAGAAGGCTGAAAGGGGATCTTATCAATGTATATAAATATCTTAAGAGAGGGTATCAAGATGATGGGGCCAGGCTCTTTTCAGTGGTGCCCAGTGATAGAATGAGAAGCAACGGGCAGAAACTGAAACACAGGAAGTTCCATCTGAATATGAGGAAAAACTTTACTGTGAGGGTGACAGAGCACTGGAAGAGGTTGCCCAGAGAGGCTCCTTCTCTGGAGATATTCAAAACCTGCCAGGACATGATCCTGTGCTCTAGGTGGGGGACAGACTAGATGATTGAGCAGGGGGGTTGGACTAGATGATCTCCAGAGGTCTCTTCCAACCTCAGCCGTCCTGTGATTCTGTGAGTAACACGACTGCATGTGCACAGCAGCCCTTCATTCAGGGGAGGCTGCCTTGGATCTCTCCGTAGTCAGGCTGATTGTTTTCACAACAAAAGTTGTGGGGTGTTGATGTCTTTGAATTTGAACTTAGTTGATTCAAATGTTCTTGCTGGGGAAGGAAAAGGGGAACAACAAACACCGTAACTGCATGTGCTTCCCTTTGCATCTGAGCTAAAAGAAACACGGTGTCTACAGCTTAACCTCGCGAAGTTGAGCTGCATTGCTGTTCTTGGTGGTTCCTATATTTGTTACGAGGACTCCCATTTCTACTGTTTGCCCCTGTCTCCTTTACAATGCAGTTTGGTGCAAAGGTACAACTGAAATGACTTTATACTGGAAGTCCAGGCAGATGCAGTGCCAAAAGAGATGCAAAAACACTGTTGTATCTACACTCATTTTTGAAAAGACACTCTGTTATATTTAATACAATCTAAAATATTTTATGGATTCCCAAGTCACGTGCTTAATTCATTAATTTGTTTAACTTCGGTTTGAATGTGGTATGTTCTTTTTTCTTGAGACAAACTGCAAAAGGCAGTGGCAGTGCTCTCCCTGGCTCCTGACACAGAGAGCAGCTCATGTCAGTCATTTCATATCTGCAAAACATGCATACTAAGAACCGTACGTATTCTCCCATAGGGCTGAGATCTACATCTTTCAGCTCTGTAGTTAGCACTGTGGTACAGCTGTGAAGTGATTTATTTATTTTTAAAAGTGGAGAGTTCAGCTAATTTCCCCTAGTGATGAATCGGTTGCTGTGAAGCCAGTTGGGCTACAAGTGAATAACCACCAGTTCGATCTTCTTGTTCTTGTAATACTTAGACCGTGTCATTGTTTTTATATTGCTAGCCTCAAAGTACATTTATGGAAAGGTAGATATTATTAATGGTAATATATTACTAAATACGATAGGGAAAATTATTCATCAAAAAGGGAACAGTGTACTGTACACTGCCCATTTAGTGAATATGTGTTATCGAGATCTGAATTCTGGTCCAGTGTTTCAACACTGCTGTTATTTAATTATAACCCACTCTACTTCAGGTTTCATTTAAGTTATGTTCAGAAGATTTCTTTTATTTTTTCACTTGTTTATCCTACTGCCCTCTTCAGGGCCATTGGAGTTGTACTTGAGCATGGGGAGAAGTATTGTTCAACCTCCTACGTTTTATCTGTTTTCTGAGAGTGTATTTCTGCTAGCAGGCTGTTCTGTGAATCTGTGAACCAGATTACAGGATTTAATATTTTGCAGGAACTGTAACAATAAGGCTAGCAGAAATGACCAAAATGGTGCATCTTCTATTTTGACCCATAGGTGAAGCTAAGGAGATTTATTGGATGGAAATACTGCCATCCTGTCATTAACAAAACTAAAGGTTTGGGGTAGTACTGTGCAGTTATTTTTCCGTGTGAATTTATGAGGGCATTCGGGAAGAGTCGTTTTTCTTCACCTGGTTCCCTTTTCCTCGGAGTGAATGATGGTTGTGCTGCTGCTGGCTGCAAGGCGAGCAGAGAGCAAACAGTTCATAAATGTAACTGCCTCCAGGAGAGCTCTTCGTGTGTAAAGCAAAGTGCTCTAATAGAGGGAGCAGGCAGGCAGGGTGGGCAGGTTGTCAAATAAATACATCGCTACTTAGAAAGTTGTCTTCGCTCCATTTATACCTTACTTGCTGCCTGATACAGACTGAGTGGAAATATTTTCAGTGTAGGTATCTGGGAGCTTTTTCTTAGGTATTTCTTCTGCTTATCTTCTATGTGCCCTGTCAGCTATCTACTCCCTTTGTTCCTGTTCTGTTAAATTCTACAGTGCTGCATAACAAAGAATAAATCTGGGCTGTGAGCAACTAATAAACTCATCGGAGATGTATCTAATTCCACTTCTTTTACATGCTGTATAAAAAGAAAGACTCTTATTATTTTTCATTTATCTCAGCACAATATAGCTCAGGAAATTTAGATGGTTTCTATAGTTCAGGAAGGGATCCTTACAGTTCAATTAAGAAAAAAGGAAAAATTTTAATAAATTTACATCCAAAACCTATATCAGTAGAGAAGTGGCTTTTTTTCTATTAAAATCTGTAGGAGTCTTCCCTAGGGCCATCAAAACAAATGGAAAAATATTTGAACTAAAACATTTGTTTGTTTCTAATAAATGGCACTGACATAATTTAATGCTGTTACCTGTATGACTGGGGCAAAACAATGCATTAATCTTTCTTTGAAAAAAGGGAGTGGCCTGCAAAGCTAAAACCTGTGCACACTGAAAAATGCATATATAGGAAATAGAACCTTGAATCCACATTCTCTGCATTCTACTTGCCTTTAAAGTATAGTGCCTTTTAGAAAGACAGCTCTGAATTTGCAGTCTTCTGTGAGTTGTAAATTAACTAGCCAGTGTGGGTTAACCCAACATACTCTGTGTAATTCTGCATTTATACAAGCAATTCCTTTGCATCTCTCTCTGTACAGTGAAATCCTGTTGGGATGTTGTTCCTGAAGTTTTGTTCTTGCTGTGACACTAACAGCCGTTTTCCTATTTGCAAAATGGGTGGTTCATTTACATCATCAAATCTTTACAACGGCTACCTAGTTAATGATTACAAAATAGACAGAGGGCTTTAAAATAAGTGGTAAACTATTTCTTATCCTGTTCGTATGTTGATCAGAGCCAGAATCCATTGTGTATGACATTATTTAATAGTTCACTGTTCTTCCTGTTTATTGTAACTGTCACTAGTTACCAGTTCAATTGTGGACTCCTAGCTCTAATCCAGTAACAGTCTCTCAGAGGCTTCATTTGGGCAGAGATACCCAAAATCACTGCTTCACTTGTGTGACAGATCTCTGGAGGAGAACTGCCTCATGTTGCATGACTAATCCCAAGAACCATCACCACCAGCTGGCAATGCTCTTCATTTGTTGGCAGCAAAAGGTGGAGCTTCCTATATAATGGTCTTCAAACTGTTTGTTCCTTTCAAATTACTGTAGGAAATCACTCTAAATATGTCTCATTATATGTGTTATATACCCATATTTTATGAAATTAAGGAAAATATGTTTTTGGAGAAAACCATACTTCATTTGTTGGTGTTATTGAATCAAGAATTGCATTAACCACTGAATTTTACTCAATACGGGAACAACTCAATCAAAGTATTGGCCAATGTTAATCGAAAATCAAGCTATGTAATCTCATGGCCCAGATAGCTTCAAAACTAGAAACCTTGACATTTTATTTTAAAAACAGCTCACTTTTCTCTTACCAAGGGAAATACAGCTCCTGGCGAAGAAGCTTCCTGAGGTATATGCATTGTCTTTCATACTAGTATTTCCTTAAAAAGGTGCTGAAATGCTACAGATTAGTTAGTCTATTGTGTAATGGCAAGATTGACCAACTTGATCTGTGGGTTTTGGCCAAGGGAGCTTACTCCTGAAATTCTTTTCTTTTATGGAATTCAAATAATACCTAACAAACCATGTCTTGAGGCACTGCAGTACACTGATGAATGAAACGATTATATACTAACTTCAGAAATATATGATTTTGCCAAAAGAATTTGTCTTGTAACTGCTAAGGAGAACAGTAAACTTGCTCTGCAGTAGCTTCTGGTTTAGGACAATGTAAGAGTATCTACAGATTGCAGTGGTTATATTATGACCTTCACCCACTTAAGCAATGGTGTCAGTTAAAGTCAGTACGTGCAACCTGTGAATGTCACACCTTTATTCCAGGAAATGTAGCTCCCAGCATCCTATGGTATTTAAAACTTCACTATATGTGGATGTAATGAGAAGGGACAGCAGGATCTACACCCATGACACTCAAGATATAGAAGATACTTAAGAAATAGAAAATAAGAAGGAACACAACTTGAGGGTTTGAATCTGTCTCTCTGAATTTAGAGGAAAATAAATTCCATTGATTTCAGCAGTAGGCCAGATGGGCTTATACAAGATGATTAATAAATGAGCAAAATTCCAGGAAGTTAGACTGACTGCTTCATAGGCTGGTAGTATTGTGTGTTCAAAACAAAGCTGTTAAACAATTCCAGTTTCTATCATCCACTGCAGGGTTATAGCTAAAAGTAGCTCAGTTAATAACTGGAGAAGATGTCTGAGTCAAGTACCATGTGTAACCGCAGGTTGTAATCAACTTCAGTGTGAAGATATAAATGTCAAACAGATCCTTTTAAAAGCAAAAAAAGTCAACTTGAAATCACCGTAGTAACGCACAAGTTGACTGCTTTGACAAAAACAGTGTTTGGATGCAGTGGTGGAGAAGCTCTTTCACACACTCTGTTACCAGTTGTAACACTTCAGATTTTGTTAGGAAGAGTTGACTGCAAGTCTCTGTTGAGCCAACAGTGTAGCAAGGGGAGGAAGGTAAGAACTTCTTGACTTTTGACTGAAAAACAGACTCATGATCTAATGCCATTTCAATGGAACTATTGTATGTAAAAAGCCTAGAAGTCAAGTCATTTATACATCAGACTCAAACAGCATCTGTGCTTACTGACACTTTATGTTGTGTTTGACTTTGAATGTCATCTGCTTTGGGTTATAATGAAATGAATGGAGTACTTTGAATAACCAGTCTTTCAATTTACATCAGAAATCAGCTGCAGTCATACTTTAAAGGCAAGGAAAAAATGTTTTGCTTTGGCTGTAAATCATCAGAGTGAGTGCATGCTTCATGTTCTGTTTTTTAATTACATAGTTTTGTCAACCTGAATTTTGTGTCAGTGTTTATGATTGTATAAATTTCTTACATATCACAACCAAACAAGCAGCCCTCAGGACAGGTGAACAAAACAACTTTTAATATGTTACAATTTAGGTTCCAACAGTTTCTTGGATATTTTAGAAACTAAATCGGTAATAATAGAAAAAAAAATCATTTAAGGCATTTCTTCAGGATGTTGTTACAGTTCGATGCTTATCATTCCGCTTTAAAGGTACATTTCAGACTTAAGCAATCTTCAGCAGAAACGAAATTTCCTCATTTCCATAGGTTAGGTAGTAATTAGCAGCACAGGTAAAGATAATATAGTCTCAGATGTTGCAACCAGTAACAGGGAGGTTTTATAAGGAGTGAAGTTCATCTTTGGAATTAGATTTCTTAAATTCCTTTTGGTTTCAGTCTTCACACATGCTGTTCTGACATCATTTGTATCCTGTTCTGCCTCTCATTTTTTGGAATCAGTCAACTGATTGCTCATTATCATGATGATTTTACATTCACGTAAATGACCGCAGAAGATGCAAAGCAATAAAAAAGCAAGCCCCGAAAATCTTCAGGATGACAAATTCATGTGTTTGCTATTTCAACTGAAGTTTAATATGAGGTTTCAGATGAGAAATAAGAGTTTTCCAAAGTTTACTGTTCATTCCTTTATACCAGATTTTGTGTTAAACCTTGCTAGAAACATAGAACTTGAATGTAGATTGGGAGAGAAGGTTTGTATTCTGTGTTTGTGCTCCTGATAGGTTCTGACTAGGAGGTACCTGTACCCCAGCGTGAGGAGGTGCTCAGTCAGGATGATTGCCTCTGTTAGGCCCAAAATAGTCACTGCATGGACCATTACGGCTTTATGCTTCACATCTGCCCATTTTTCTTGACGAGTCTTTGTCTTGCCTAATGTTCTAAAAACCGCACTGCAGAATAGCAAACAGGTGCTTCATGGGATCTGTCCCAGTTCCATTTAATAGTGCAGATATTTAAATACAATCACCATTTTCTCTATAAGTAGCCTGAGTAAATGGAATAAAATTCATTTTTTTCTGAAAATTTTCAAGGGTTCGCTTTTTTTTAAAGTACATTTGAGTCTCTGTTTGTGCTACCTCACTGCAGTACATCTGATATTCTGTAAATACATAGTTTCTGAAGTGACTGGATTCTTTTCTCTTGCTTTGGTTATGTATTTTTCTGCAGGAGTAAGATGTGAAGTTTCCCAAGATTGCTTAATGAGTGTTGCCTTGCAAAAGGTCTGGCTTGAGTCACAGTACAAATGTAACCTTCCTTCATCTCCACGGAACTTTGCCTGTAGGCCATAGCTCCCTGATTTCTTGCTGTGGAAAGAGCCAGAATAGTTTAACTAGTTTTAGGCACCTGGAATAATTTACAATGCGAGTGCATCAGCATTTACTATCCCGTCCATCCCCATTTTCCCTCATCACTGTTGTCCAAGCAGGCTGGCAGAAGCAACTCATTTTCTTTGGGACAAGGTGGCATTTCCCAAGGTTGATGTTATATCACTGTAACCTGGCAGGAGGAGGAAAGGGAAAGATTACAGAGGAAATGAACTGTAGACAGAACATGGTAGTTTGCTAAAAAGCAATCTTTTTAGCAAAACTAGCCTAGACTTAACATATTGTAAATTTTGGTCTTTTAGATTTTATTAACATGGGGTTGAAGGGAAATACAGTGTAAAGTTAATTTTTGTATAATACTTTGTTGTGGTCTTATAAAAATTGTTGTATTATCCTATTCTGTCTATCTATTTTAATTAAATGCAAAATGTACATATCAGCTACCTTAGCCTGGGGAAGGATGAAAGAGAATAGGAGGAAAATAAAGAGAGAGGACTAAAGGGAATTTTACTTTAGTTCTAAAAAAAAAAAAATTAATGCTTCCAAGGAGCATTTCAGAAGTACTGAGAGATTCATTTTATGCTCAGATTCTTGTATGGAAATTTGGAGTCTTGTTTAAGGCCAAGGAAACCTATGCCTGAGCAGGAAAGGGAGATTAGTTTCCTGCATCTTAACCTAGTGCTATCCTCCACTAGCTGACATGGTCCTCTCAGTTGTCCTGATGCTCTTGACATGGTGCACTGCTGCCAGGACTTCCTTTTCAGACAGAGTGCATTTTCACGTTTTTCTGTCAAAAAAAAAGGCCTGAAAAGCATTGATCCTGAATGAAACAGAACAACTTTATCCCGTGTACACACCTGATTCACCAGCCCAGGTGCCACTGGACATTCCTTGAACAATTCTGCATGATTAGATCCTGGTTAAGCTTTCCCTTGATCGTTGATTGACATGGAGCTGTGCCCTACTGCATTGGCAGTTGTTTTATCCTTTCTGTTTTTTCTTTCCGTTTTGTATAGATAAGTAACTATTCTCTTTGGGACACTTTAGTTTAATATTCAGATTTGGAGAACTGAAATTAGAGTCAGCACATTCTGACAAAAACATAGTTGCATAAAAGGTTTTTACATATAAAGGATCTTCTGGTCATTTTCCAGTTTATCTTCAATTTTTCTGCTTCCTTTTGGACTTTTTCAGCATTGCTGAGTTCCCACATGAACATCTGCAACATAATTTTGATCATAAGTGCTTTATAATCATACATGCTATAAATATTAGATTGTTTTTTAAAGGCCACTTCACTTTGATTTTGAATATTAAGTGGAACAAACAAAAAAAATTATTACTCAGACAATTGCTCTAATTTCAGTGTCCTCATTTCTGGGCTAAAATGCAAGTAAATTCTGCCATTGACAGAGTTTGAAATACATGGTCTTCTAATTAAGTAGTATGCAGAACCACTCAAAGAGCTAGAGATAGAGGCATACACTGGTTTGAAACACATAGCAGACTCTTGCAACAGCAAACTCAAAAGATTTCTGAATAGTCGGTGAGATTATAAGAGAGAATTTCCCCAACGTGGGGCTATGAGAATGTTTTTCATGTGATATATTCAGCAAAAGGAGAGACAGCTATGCAGAAATAACCCTAAAAGACGTAGATGTGTGTATTTGCAGTTTACCAAATAAACCTTTTCTGATTCAGTGAGCTTCTATTACAGTGGGTCTAAAATTTGCCTCACCTTACCTTACCCTGACCTTGACTTGCCACCCAGGTCTGGTATACACATCTCTTGTTGCCCATTCACATTTTAAGTGCATTTTTGCCCCATGCTTTCTTTTTCTCTAGGAAAGCTGTGCTGGCTATGCCAAGTGCCACCTGGGCTGCGTGTGCCATGGAAGTTACTTTGCTCAAGCACAGTTTCTGTAGTCATGCTTAATTTTATGTTTTAAAGGTCTTATTGCAGTTATGTGAAGTGTTGGGTCTGTTACTCCCCTACTGTTTTATGACTGATTATTATGGACCCAACAAGAAAATGAATAGCTGGGCCCAGAATTCTTCAATACTTTTTAAATCCTTAAAGATGGACTTTTCCCCACCATGGGCATGCCAGAATTGTAGAACCATGGTGATACAAGTTGCTGCTGATTTATATGATTACTGGCGTCATATTAAGGTATGTTAAGTGCTTTTATAGACAAACAAAACAGACTCCTCAGATGCAGAACTTGCTGTCTGCTAAGAAGAAGAGGTGAGCTGGAGATACATGACATGTCAAATGAAGGAGTGAGAGGCAGTGTAGCATATGCATATTTTCATTTCCTATCTGGGTTTTCTTTTCTGATAACTACATAATGGAGAGAACAGACCTATAGGTTTCTATACCTCAGGAAGGAAGTAGGTCTAGAAAACTTTTAATATGGTAGTTCTTATACACTTTATAAATTACCGTTTCTCCTATGAACAAAGACACAATTTAATGTTTGCCTGTATGTGGGAACTTACATGGAGGCTGAGTCCAAAGGACAGTGGTATGGGTACATATCTTTGTGTACTTTGTTTTGTGTATAGTTCTGTTTATGCCAATGTATGTCATGTGATATAGATTTTTTTTTTAATATTATTTAAAGAGAACTGTAAGAGAATAAGAGTTCCTAGACTCTGGCTTTTATAATTCCTGGATAAGAGGAATACAGAAAAGGTATTTTCTGATTTCAGAGAACATCTGTATTTGATATGGTACCTTCATGTATATCTTTAAAACTACATACATGCCAAGATGTGTAGTTCTAATTATTTCTTATAATGACCACTTTCACTTCTGCACTGGGCTGAAGCCTTCAGTTTTTTGTCTTATGTATTTATTTCTTGAAAAGATATACGCACCTAAAACATTTCTAGGAGATATAATGGCATTGACTGCCCATGTCTGGGCACCAACTTCTAAGGGAAACCTCCAGAACATCTCATCTGAAGTCACGAAAACCACAGTCCTGGCTGCCCTTACAACCTGATGTCTCCAAGTCAGACCTTGCCACTAGGGACTTTCACAAAGTTCTGTGCAGGTATCTCTTTCCAATATGTCCTAAGCTGAAAGAGTGAGTGAGCAGGGCAAACTTAATTACAGTGTTGGGAGGTGATAAAGATGCAGAATCTACTCTGCCTACACTCATGAAACATGCAGTGGGCCGAAATGTAATAAGAGTAGATTACTGTACTATTTGGGCATTCTGGCAGCAATGATAGTCCTTGCAGTTAGCCAGATAATTTCAATCTAACTCTTCATTTAAATGAGCATGTAATATGTGGGACCAAAGCAAACTCCTTATTCACAGAATGAAGCTAAACACAGCATCCAGCATTACTATTTGCAAGTTGGCAAATTCCTTCTTGAATAACGTCTGATAATCATCTTTGTCTGTGTGACCTGTATGTCAGTATATGCTGAGAGCATATCTATTTTAAAACCGGTCTTAATAACACAGCTGCAGCCCTGTAGAAGATTGTGCTGCCTGAACATGCCTCTGCACTGCTCAAGCTAAAGGAAAGTTCTGCAGCAGGCAGTAAAATCTAGTCTGACCTGGGGAAAGAGTCTTATTATTAACCTATTATTGCAAGATTTTTGGATTTCTTCCCCAAGGAAAGATAATCTAGTCGAGACATGAAAAACGTGTCAATCTAATATAATAATAGAATAGTGAAGCCCTGTGGTCTAATGACGCGTTAGATTTATGAAAAGCTCTTTTCTGTTTATCCTATACAAACACAAACTTGCACTCAAAAACATTATATAACTGCTAATCCATAACACATTTGTCTTGTCAGTTGAAAGAGCGGTCTGCAGTGACTAGCATTTTTTGAATGAAGCAGTTCTTTGTGGCTCTCTTTTCCATTTCTGGCAACTTTCTTTCATACTGCAAGCATTATTTCTCTAATATAAAATGCTACTGCATAATTTTAGGCTGTGGTCTATATCCTGCGAATCAACATAATTGCCTTCCTCATTCTTCCCAGTCTCATTTCTCTTTTCCATTAATGTTAACCACAAAATATTTTCTCTGAACTGATGTGACTGAGCTGGAATTTCTGTACAATATCACCAAAAAATGAAAGAACTTCATAGCAAATAATTACAAAGCAGATAAAGAACTTTATGACTGAGATTTCTGTAGTACTCAGTCCACTTGGTAATGTTTATCTCCCCAGCCAAACCTTTCCCAGAATGGCTCTTTTCAATGAACGCCACATAGTCCATATCACACAGAATCACAGAATCGTTCAGGTTGGAAGAGACCTCCAAGATCACCTAGTCCAACCTCTGACCTAACTCTAACAAGGCCCACACTAAAACATATCTCTAAGCTCAACATCTAAACGTCTTTTAAAGACCTCCAGGGATGGTGACTCAACCACTTCCCTGGGCAGCCCATTCCAATGCCTAACTACCCTTTCGGTAAAGAAGTTTTTCCTAATATTCAACCTAAACCTCCCCTGACGCAACTTGAGCCCATTCCCCCTCGTCCTGTCACCAGGCACGTGGGAGAAGAGGCCAATCCCTACCTCACTACAGCCTCCTTTAAGGTACCTGTAGAGAGCGATAAGGTCACCCCTGAGCCTCCTCTTCTCCAGGCTGAACAACCCCAGCTCCCTCAGCCGTACCTCGTAAGACTTGTTCTCGAGACCCCTCACCAGCTTCGTTGCCCTTCTCTGGACTCTCTCGAGCACCTCCATGTCCTTCTTGTAGTGAGGGGCCCAAAACTGAACACAGTACTCGAGGTGCGGCCTCACCAGAGCCGAGTACAGGGGGACAATCACCTCCCTAGTCCTGCTGGCCACACTGTTCCTGATACAAGCCAGGATGCCGTTGGCCTTCTTGGCCACCTGAGCACACTGCTGGCTCATATTCAGCCGACTGTCAACCAGCACACCCAGGTCCTTCTCTGCCAGGCAGCTTTCCAGCCACTCATCCCCCAGCCTGTAGCTCTGCCTGGGGTTGTTGTGCCCCAGGTGCAGGACCCGGCACTTGGCCTTGTTGAACTTCATACAGTTGGCCTCAGCCCATCGGTCCAGCCTATCCAAGTCCTCCTGCAGAGCCTTCCTACCCTCGAGCAGATCGACACACGCACCTAACTTGGTGTCGTCTGCAAACTTACTGAGGGTGCACTCAATCCCCTCGTCCAGATCATCTATAAAGATATTAAAGAGGACCGGCCCCAGTACTGAGCCCTGGGGGACGCCACTAGTGACCGGCCTCCAACTGGACTTGACTCCATTCACCACGACTCTTTGGGCCTGGCCACCCAGCCAGTTTCTAACCCAACAAAGGGTACGCCAGTCCAAGCCACGAGCAGCCAGTTTCTTGAAGAGAATGCTGTGGGAAACGATGTCAAATATAGGGCATCAAGAAGAAAAATTGCGGCTGCTTTCAATTAGGAAATACAATAAAAGTTTTGTAATTTCAGAATGAAGTATTAGAGAGGATCTATGTTATTTAATGCTTCCTTGCCCTACAGGCAACATAGAAATTAAAATATTAGGTGAAAGTTTGGAAGGACATTTTCTTAGTTGTAGTGCTTGATAATGCACACATCTGCACATTAGTGCTAGCACTGCATTTTTTCACAGTACTGTTTTTCAGAAATAAACTCTACCCTGTCTGAAATTTTGCCCTGAAGTCAAATTTTCAGAAACACAAAACCAACTTTAAACCAAGGCATAGACCTCATCTTGCTCTGATAGTTCTGCAAGTTGCTGCTTTGTACTGAAAGCTTCTGAAGGTGTTTTTACATATGCCTACGAGTAGGAATTTTTTTTTTTTTTAATGTGGATCTATCATCTCCTTTAATGAAAAGTATGTGAGGCATGATTGTGCAAAAGTTTGCTGTGAATATGCAGGAAAGAAAGGATTCCTGTCTCCAGCTTCAGAAGTCTGGGGCACACATATCTGCAGCTAAGCCTGTCACTTGGCAGGAATGAGGTAACTTCAAGAGAGAAGAAGTTGTTTTCTTATTGCTGACTTTCTGATGATCTTCTTTTACAGTCAACAACACTTTCTTTTTAGTACAAGAATCTTCAGACAAGAGATAACATTTAAAAGAATACTAGTAAAGTATGTCACAGCTAATCCATCCTAGTTGAGAGCATTGGCATGGCTCTCTAATGCATTCTGTCTCTATCCTATAAAGGGAAAGTTTCCCTTAGTGCTGGATGAGATTAAGCAATAACAGAGAGGTTGCTAGTAATATAGATTATCTGTGAAAAATCTAGAGGGGCAATTTTCCCATTGTCAGCAAAAGGATGCAAGAGGAAAGTACTTGCTATCAGTAGGCTGTAGCATCTCTTTTCCAGTAAAGGGAAATATTTCCGAAATGTTTTGCTGGCTTGCAATTGCAGCACTGTCAAATAGAAGATAGGCTTGAAACATGTGGAGGAAAAATGCCAAATTCTACCAACTGCGTATTGGATGTTGGAGTGCTGTCTTCCCTCTGGTTTGTTTCTTGTCTAAGATACGTCTCTTAATGGGATAGTTCACCTCTGGTATAAGAATGCCTACATACTCCCACTGTAGTATACTATATTAAAAAATAAGCATAGTGCTGCCTGGGAGGGTTTGATACAGATAAGTATTTGGTAGTTCATCTCTGGTATACTAAATCATTTGAACATATTGAACTCCACACTTGGAAAGCATTCAGTAGCAATCTTTCCATATGTGCCTTCCCAGTACAAATTTCAGCTCTTCATTCCTCCCAATAAAAGGAAAAGATAATTATCCTGTTTATCTCTAGTTTCAAAGCACAGTCAGATCCCCTCGATACCTTATGTTCTAGATACAAGCAAGGGCTATCTCTGAATGCTTACCACAATGTAGGCTAGATCATAAGCACTCTTTGACTTCCCAGAATTTGTTTAGGACAGAAATGCAGCACTAGTCTTAGCAATGGTGACAGTTTCATTTACTGATGAAATGCAGCAAGAATAAAATAAATGAGCTTTTCAAAACATGAATGATGGCCTTAGGCTGTATGAGATATAATTAATGGCTGCTTATTGTAATAAATACATTGCTGTAGTGTTTACAGCATATGCAAAATCCTCTTTCTGAGATAGAAATAGTAAATAGCAGTAGTAGTTAACAGTATCTCACAAATAGTATCTTTTTCAGAGTGCCATTAACAAAACTGTTAGGCAAAATATGTTTCTTTTCCACAAATACTGTGGAGCACTCTTTCTAATTACTAGAAGTTGGATATTTTAATCTATGTGTAAATGGCAAGGAAAAAATTATTTAATGACATTATCCCTTTGCGTAGCCTGATGATAAATGTTATCAAATTGCACCCATACTTCAGGAAGAGTATGATGTCAGTCCTCCTTTTGTTGCAAAGAAATTCTGATTTTTTTCAACACCTTCCTGATGACAGTGTGAATGATACCATTTCAATTTACAGGGTATTGTTCACTTCAGTCTTTCATCAAATATAAGAAATCTTGAAAACTTTTGAACGTACATTCTTCCATAATTTTATGGGAGATGTGCAAAGGCTTTCACGCTTTGCTTATTGCTTTACATGTTTCAGAAACTTTGGTGCAGGGTTGTGAAATAATGTGACCACTGTGTCTAACCTTCTGTGCTAACACTAGCTATACATCTCATCTCACACCTGAATGTAATTGGGTGTGTGATTGACACGTTTCTGTATGGTTTACCTTTACTATAAATAGATTCTAGTTTAATCACTTATGTATTGCTTTCTGCCTTGTTTTTTTTTCCAAATGCAGGAGCTTAGAAACAGAGTTATCTAGATACGCATCAGCTTTTTGCACGTCTTTTGAGACCATAATATCTCCACTCAAAGGTCAGAGTGACAAAAGTTTGGAGTGTGGGAAGGAGTGCCATTCCTAAAAGGAAGAATAAGATAGGTAACAATTCATTTTAATTTCATATAATGAATATATGTCTGTATTTGTGGCAACCTTGAGGGGCATCTACACATGAAGGGAGAGGATTTGTCCTAGGCTAGATTGCACGATGTTTCCCCTGGAAAACCATGTAGGAGTTAGTGGTGAAAATGTCTGCCCTGTTGAGAGCTGCCCACAGGTGCAGCTATGAGTAATGGAATGGAAAGAAAGAGGGAAAATAGTATTTTGAAACTGAGGCTTCTTAGGCTGTTGAGTAGGACTCCACAGGAGTCAGTATTAACAGACAGCAACTTCAGAAAAGTCTGGACGATGAGACACTAAAAGCATATGCTGCCATGATTATATAGCGATAGAGGCAAGCTGTCATGGATATTCCTCTGCATTTCTGAATCATTTCTCCAGGTTCCCTCCTATTTACTAGGTTTGGGGATTTTAAGGGCATGGGGGGAGTTCTTTTTGTCCCATCATTTCAAAGTCTGACAAGCAGTGAGCTGAAGCAAAGCCATGTGCTTTCCTTGTATTTCTCATCACATTACACCTTGAGCAACTGCAGTGTAACTGAGCATAATGCAAAATTCTGCAGCCATGGCTGGTGCTTCTCTGGCATTTCTGATCTCTGCCTGTTGAAAATCACAAAATCCCACTCAGAAATGAAGCAGGCCACTGGAATTTGCTAATTCCTTTTGAAGGCAAGTATTTCTGAAGTGGCTGACAAAAGGTAACTTAAGCAAAACAGTAATAGCTCTCATATGACAGCACTGGAGTTATCACTTGTTGTAATCTCTATGCTGGAGTGGAATAGATGCCAAATCTCAGACATAATGGTGTTGGAAATGTCTACATTACCTTGATCTTTCGGGATGTGTGTTGAAGTACTCAAGCTTCACCACCTAGATAGAAGAAAACAAGTCATTTCAGTAAATATGTATTGAAAAAATCCACCCTTCAGAGGTTCTTTTAGTGATATGTCTGTGTAAAAACATACATCAAATGGGTGTGCACTTCTAATATACTTTAGAATTGAAGAAGTTTCTATTCTAGAGAAAGGATTTTATGAAGCTTTTTTAGAAAGAGTTGGGACAGATACATTAGATGTATTACCAGAGGAATGCAATATTTTTAATGGGTTTCCTACCATACAGCAAGTAGCTGGTATAAAACATCAAAGTGCTATTAAGTTGCAAGATTCTTGTGAGCAGTTCGCTGAAATAAGAAAACTGTTGTTTTACAGAATGCATCTTTGACTTCTTTCTTGCTGGGTCATGGCCTAACATTGATGGCAATTTCAGAATTCTTTCTGTTCTTACTGATCCAAGATTATAAGTATTATGTTTGCTTCTTCTACTTTTTCATTGCCAACACTGCATGTCAAGAAAGCCGTTAGCTTGCCACTTTGGTTATGCATCCAGCTACAGAATTTACCCCCCATATAATAGTTGCTTAGTTTTGTGTGGATTTTGTTATGAATTTGTGATTTGTGAAGCTGTAGAAAAAGTTTCCCAGAGGAAGTTGTGGAAGACATGCTACTTTTTATGTGTAAAGCTACCTCATTTAATCTCTTTTTATATTTAGTAATATGCCTGAAACTATTGCTTTTTTAATTTGTAATTTCAAAGGAATTTTAACGTACCTTGAAGTATCACAGGTACAGAAATAATTTGGTGCTCTGGCAGGTTATGTGTAACTCATATATGCAACTCTGTTACATGAGTCTTAGTGTACATATATATTATGTGGTTGAAGACATATATAGTAGTGTGTATCTGAGCCACCGAAGATCACCATTTTTCCATCCACTGTTCAGATCTTAACTTAAGATGTAGCTGAAATCAACTGGATTGCTTACTGCTCAGAACAAGGTGACAAAAGTGCCCAGCCTTTAACTGGCAAACATGAGCTGCATCACTTCAGGAAGTCTGTCACAAAGTTTGCTGTGCTTCCTGTGTTCTCTCCTGTTAGTAGTTTAAATCTGGTATCTTACAGAGAAAAAGCTCCTGAGATCAAAGTTTTCTAAAAATGTAGGCCTTTATAGCTTACAAGCTATAGAAGGCTTTCCTTCCAGCCAGTACTCCATATCCCTCATTGTGTCTGGATGTCTTTGTTTCCTAGCTCTGCACATGCAGTGAAACAAATTAAACTTAATGTCATTACATCCTGCTAAGAGACAGCTGCCTGTTGGTGTCTTGTTCCGAGGCTCTCACTAGTCCTAAAATAAGCCTTAACATTCCTCTCCTGGCTATCAGGATATTGCTCCTTAGGACACTCAAGGACCACCCAGGAACACAGCACAAAAGCACAGTGAAGGAGAGGCTGATGCTCAGGTTTAGGTTCAGCAAATCTTCATCAAAGCACTGCCCCTCTTCCCTGCAGACCTTCTCTGACTCACTACGTGTTGCCTGCGGTTCATCTATGGCCTGAATTCCATGGGTATGCTGTTTCTATTCATGCTCTGCAAACCCTGAAGACCAGTCCTGTTAGTTACCTTAGTGCTGACTGTCCTCATGGTCCTACATGAACATGGCCTACAGGGATCAAGCATACTTTTTTTTTTTTTTTTTTAAGTACACATGAACCCATTATCACAATGGCAGCTGCTTTGCCTTTCAGTAGCTAATCTTTCCACAGGTGAATACAGTTACTGCAGATACAGTGAAGTCGTCTAAAATCAAAGGTTGAATGCTGGAATTCCAGTATGTGGTGCACAGCACAAGTTGCAGCAACTTCTGTTAAAAACTCCTTTCCCTTGCTTGTTCTGATATTTACCCCACCTTGCATCTTTCCAGCAATTCATAGTTTCAACATTCCCTATCGAGGTAACATGGCATTAAGTCTGGATTCACTGAGTATTGGGAGTAACTAAGCCAGTATATTTCCAAGTTTTGATAGGGTGGCAATTAGCCATTCTCCTCTCATTGCAGAAGATCCCAAGGCACTCCTGAGCAACCTGAACTCTGAATTAGTTTTCTGAGTAGCTAGTAATAGTGCATAAACCTTACTGGCTGCTTGCTGGTAGAACAACGTACTTCAAGTATGTTAGTGCCATTCAGTAGTCTACTTTTTCCCCTTCTGTGACTAAATTGCATACATCTTTTTAAATATGTTTGTTTTTCAAAGGAAATCATATATTGCATGCAGTAAAAAAAAAAAAAAAAAAAAGGCATTTTGGAAGAGGAAGCTGACAGCAGAGAGAAAAAAAAGGGCCCACCTGTAATAAAGGTATAAACTATTTCAAAGTACAATTTGTTTGAAATGGGTTTATTTAGACTTGCACAAACATGTACAGATCTTCTTAATCTGCTTCAAACATGGTTGCTATTAAATAAAGATTAAACCAATTCTTAAGTGAATTAATTTAAATGACCATTGTCCAAGTTTAAATACAACTCTGTATTTAAATACAATCTCTGTATTTCCCACAGCCTAGGTGAGGTAGGTTCAGTTCATGGGCTTTGTTTAGTGGAATTTTGAAGTTGCACAAGTCCAGTGCATTTCTTTGTTTGCTTTTTCATGTTTAGTGCTTCACCTTTATATGGCAGCTTCTGGTCCACAAGCTCCTGCTTTTGGATTGGGATTTTACTGTGTTTAGATTGAACATAATAGTATATTATGAGGGGAACACGTATGTATATTATGAGATTACCAATATATTACTCATATATTATAAGTATATTATGAGAGGGGAAGACGTATGAGGTGCGGCTGAGGTCACTTGGCCTGTTCAGCCTGGAGAAGAGGAGGCTGAGGGGAGACCTCATCGCAGTCTACAACTTCCTTGCGAGGGGGAGTGGAGGGCCAGGCGCCGACCTATTCTCCTTAATCACCAGTGACAGAACCCACGGCAATGGTGTCAAGCTGAGGCAGGGGAGGTTTAGGTTGGACATTGGGAAGAGGTTCTTCACTGAGAGGGTGGCTGCACACTGGAACAGGCTCCCCAGTGAAGTAGTCACTGCACCAAGCCTGTCTGAATTTAAGAGGCGTTTGGACTGTGCACTTAGTCACATGGTCTAAAATTTTGGGTAGACCTGTGCAGTGCCAGGAGTTGGACTCGATGGTCCTTATGGGTCCCTTCCAACTCGGGATATTCTATGATTCTATATATGCCTGCGCTGCTGGAGCCTGAGTGTCCTGGACACTGGATTACAAATGCAGCTGTGAATGTGTGAACAAGTCAGAAGACAAGTGTTCAATGATAATAGGATTAGTATTAGGAGATTGAGTTCCTTTATCTCTCCAGCCAATAAAACATCCATTGTTTTAGTGCTGGTTGGCATTTTTTCATTTACATCAGATTTCTATAGCTACTCTAGAAAACTGTTATGGGAATGTAAATGAGATTAAGTTGATGTTGCAGTTTTTTATTATCTGTGCTGTTAAGATTCAACACCTGAGCTGGTCCCTTTGTAAGTGTGAATAGAAAAAGTATTGTCAGAAAGTCTGAAGCTTTAGAAGAAAAATGCCTGAATAGATTTGGTGGCAGTTTATGGCTGAAGAAAATGATACAGACATGGTAGAGGAAAAGCCATTGTTCACATCTGTTAAATTGGCTTTATCTAGTTTAGTTTGCTGTTATAACACAAAGAAAATAGAGGTAAGCTTTTTTTTTTTTTTTTTTTTGCCCAGAAGTAGAAATGGATTTTTCCTTACTGAAGATTTTGTTGTCTCTCTTATTCTATGCATTCTTTGTAGAAAGTGCTGAGCTTGAAGACTGAACATGTAGTGGACTGAACAGTAGTACTGTTTGCTGCCTTAAACCTCTGCTAGTAAGACACAAAGTGAATTTTCTACCAGAATGGAATTGGTTTTCAGCCATTGTCATGCATTTGTCTTTCAGCCTGACATCCCTGCTGTGAATGGCTTTCTCTGTGGACTCAGCTTTGTACCGTTGGCAGCGACTAGGAGCCAGAAGTCCTTCCCAGGCTCTATCAGAATCAACACCACTGCTATTTTCTGCCAGAGACAGACTGAAACTCAACTTAAACAAGTGGAGGGTTGTGTTTCCCAACAATGGGAGACAGCAGAGAGAGTGGGACCAAGCTTCTAGGTTTTATTCTGGGAACAGGATACAAACCACAAAATACACATGGTTTACTTTTTTGCCCAAAAATCTTTTTGAGCAATTTCACAGGTAAAAACGTTCATTCAAGGATGCATGAAATTTAAGAAGTCTCTCTGAAACAGTGATATTTGAGGGTGATGGAGAAGGGCTGCTTTTGTGGTTGCCATGTTTTTAAAATCTAGATGATGATTCTTTGTAAACAAATGTCACCTGATTTGTGCTGAAGTGGAAGTTTAAAGCAAACAAATGCTAGGTGTCCTAAGCTGTGGTGTGGCCAGATTTACTGCTTGAATGCTGGAGCAGTTTTCTTTGTAAAAATTTCAGGTTTCATTTCAAGATAAATGGTAGTGTTATATCCGTCTCTAACTTTGAAATTTATATTCTTTATATTAGATTTACATCCTGCAGAACATGTGTTTTCTATACCCACCCTGTTACATTGGTTTATTTTTTGAGGGTTGGGTTTTTCATTTTTTGGTTTTTGTTTGTTTTCTTGGGGGGGTATTTATTTTTTGTTTGGCTTTTGTTTGAGTTTGTGTTTATTTTCAAAACAGAGGTGATGGGGGATCATTAAAGAAGTTTCAGCTCCTAGAGATAAAAAAAGTGTTTGTAATATGTGGAAAAAATGGGGTGTCTATAATATTATGAAAACATGTCTCACAGGTTTTTCTAAAGAAAAAATAATCATCTAAGTTAAGTAACTGATTAATCCATTCTGGGAAAGGATGAGGAGGTTAGAGATGTGAAGTGATTAGTGTTCCTTTGACACAAAATGGGGGATTTTGATCAAGAAAAAGACAGCTTTCCATTTCTGACTGCTTTTAATTTCTTTTGTACCTTTTCAGGATAGCTAATCTTTATTTCCTCTTTCTGGTGGTTCTAAACTGGTTCCCACAAGTGGAAGTCTTCCACAGGGAGATTACTATGCTGCCTCTGATTGTGGTGCTGCTTGCCAGTATGAGTAAGGATGCTATTGAAGGCTACAGAAAATACCAATTTGATAAGATGATAAACTCCTCTAAAACCAGGCTATATGACAAGTAAGTAGACTAAATCAATTATTTTCCTTATGTTTCATGTGGTGGAAACTGCTCATCTTGATTTTGCAGCAATTCCCTTACTGACTCTTTGGAGTACAGTAAGTTTGGAAAAGCTGTTGTAAGAGAGTTTTGTTCTGCTTTTGAAAGTGCTTCATTCATCTCACTCAGAGTCATCCCGGTATCATTGAAGTTTTGTTTCATATCACAGCACTGTGTGCTGAAATACAGGTTTTCATTCCAAGTTTCCAAACCAGTTTGCCAACACACACAACATGCTCTCCAGGTAGCAGAAGGATCCGGAGGAAATATGAAACATATCCAAGTCTGGAGAGGATCACTGGGGCTGTTTAACACATTAGAGCAATGTCTTTCAGAAGTTTCCTGCCTAAACCATTAATACAAAACATAATTATCAACTGCATTCAAGGTGAAGCATAACCCGGAACTGAAAAATTTTTATAGCATTTCCAGTAAACACAGGTGAACAATATAACACATTTTCACTCTGGAGATGGTACAACACCCACTTGCAGTAAGCTGTGATGTTTGCTCAGTACTGACTCAGAAGGAAAAAATATCTTCATGTGCAATTCTTATTGCAACATTTCGATTTCATCAGAGTTTCTTGTCCAAGTACTAACTTGACTTGAGACTGCCTAGCTTGTCATTACGTAACGCAATAGGAGTTTTTCTTTAAAAGAAGTTTAAATGTATGGGTCTCTTCCTTTTTTCACTCCTCCACAAGCTCAAGTTATAGAGGAAAAATTACTATGGCTAGTACACATTTTTTAGTTCTCTTGGAAATTAACTCTCAGCTATGCTGAACACTTAACGTGGCAGTGGCTCAGAATCCAATGGGAAAAAGAAATGAGAGGCTGGAAGGGGTTACTGGGTGAGAAAGGGAAGCCTGGGAGTCCAGAGGAAGGTCTATCAGAGAAGGATCAGGCTGTGTGGCAGTCTTGGGTAAACTGCTCTTAAATTGCCAATGTATACGTATAATTCTTTCAGCTAGGTTTGTTTGGTTTGGGGGGAGGTATGTTTGTTTGTTTTAATAATCCAAATTATGGGCATGAAAACAAATAGTAGATAGAGGAAGTAGAAGAGAGGAATACTGTCTGTACAGAGGCTCATAGTTAGCTTCTGTTGACTTCTGTAGGCAGAGCTCTGCCCATTACCTTTGAACTTCCTGGCAGCTCACAGGCTTATAAAGTGATTCAGAAACACTTGGAGTGTACCGTGAAAATTGTATGTATGTTCTTAAGCTCATCCCTGTTCCTTGTTAAAACAGAGACACTTCATGTGAGCAGACACATGATGCCAGGGAAATGTTCTGAATGAGGCCTCCAGGCATATTGTAACAGGAATAACAAAACATTCAGGATGCTTTTGTCGTGTGTGACGTGCAGGCTTCCCGGCAGGCTCTAGGACCCGGCGTAGCTGGGTCAGGATGATACCTGTCCCTGGGCAGGTGCAGGTTGGAGTCGAGTGAGAGGCAGCCCTGGGCTCCGGACAGCTTGGCTCCTCTCCACCGTTTTGGAGTTTATCTGGATTATTGAACTCTTCTAACTTTGTTGGTATTTAACTTGAGGCTGCTTTTTGAGAGGAAAACAAGATGTCAAGGAAAAGCTTTCCAGGCTGCTTCTCTAGGATGATATGGAAAAAACACTTTTTCAAGGAAACTTGCTGCAGATGTGCTGCTTCAGACACAGAAATCCAAAATGAAGAGCTGGAGAAGAGAGGAAAATTCAAGAAAAGAAAGAAGAAAAATGAAAATAAACGAGTGATCATCTCCAATTTGTCCTTTGGAAGTACAAAGTGGAAGGAAAATCCAAACAGATACTATGACTCTAATAAAATTAAGACCACAAAATATACCATCTTGACTTTCTTCCCTAAAAACATTTATGAGCAGTTTCACCGCTTTGCCAATATTTATTTTGTGGTCATCGCGCTGCTGAATTTTGTGCCAGTGGTGAATGCTTTCCAACCAGAAGTCTCCATGATACCAATTTGTGTTATAATGGCCATGACAGCCATTAAAGATGCTTGGGAGGACTTTCGACGGTATAAACTAGACAAAGAAATCAATCATATGGTCTGTTACATTTACAGCAGGTGAGTTTTATATAGCTTTTATTGTGAAAAATGTTGGCTTAAGATCTTTTATCAATGGTGAAGTTTTTTTGTTTAAAACTGTTAATAAATGCCTGCTAGAAAATCACAGTGGTTAAGTAAAATGGAGGAAAGTCATAGTGACTAGATAACACCTGGTATTTGTTCTGATATGGGGAAAGACATTTCTGTTTTTTTTTTAAACCTAATATTCAGACTGGGAAGGGAAGCTTGAGTTTCATGATACTGGAGTGGCTATCGGCCTCTTAGACATGGTGTGCAATGAAAACAGGTGCTTAAATAGCTACCAAGCCCTGGATTTCTAAGGAATTTTCAAGAGGGCTTAATTCTATCAATATAACACAGAACAAGATCTGCACAATCAATATAGCACAGAACAAAGTAGCACAGAACAAGATCTGTCATGCTAATGGGTCTTTATTTGTATCCTTAGATGCCAAGAAACTTTTGAAAAATGTAGCCCTTTGAACTCCTTTTATACTCCAAGCTGTAGGCTAGCTTTCAGTTGTATTTCATTTACTAGGTTGTACGTAAAACAAAATTGTATATAAACACAGTTAAAAAATAGGAGATAGTAAAATATGCCTCTGTTTGGTCATCTCTAAATGAATTATCTACAAGCATCTGTGCCTTGCTTTTAGGCTAAATGAATTATCTACAAGCATCTGTGCCTCTTTCTTCAAAATGTTTCATGACCTCTTGCTTTTAGGACTTTCAGGAGTTTGAAAAATATGTTTTATTGTATCAAAACAGTTCTCTCAGCAAAGTAGAAAATTACTTCTCCCTGTTAAAATATCACAACAGTGTGTCAGAAGAGCAAAACTTTCCATTTCCCTGAATGTTGCTTGTCATCCCTCAAATTAATCATCAGTGCTTTATATAATGTATATCCTCACAAGCAAGACCTTGCAGAACTCTGGCTTTTTGTCACATACTTCTGTCATTACTGTTTGTTTCTCTTGCATGTGTTTACCAGATTTTTGCTTTTATATCCTGTTGGTTAAACAGGGAAATAATGGATTTCCTTGTATGGTGGCTAAACTTATCCCCCCATATAGATAATGACTTGTCAGAAACAAAATCTCTGCTCTTTTTGCCAACTAGTCTGGAAAAGCAGACATTTTAAAAGTTTCTAAGTATTGGTCATCTAACATTTCTTTTCTGTTCCACCATGAAGACTGTCAATTCTAGCTCTTTGTGTAGGTGCCAAAATTGCCTCTTTTGCCTATGTCTCAGGTTGGATTTTTTAATTTTTCCAGTGTTGCATTAATCCATGAAGCAATGGATTATTTGTTAACATTTACTTATTAAAACCACTATGATAGAGAATATTAGGTGGTGCAGTAGGTACTAATGACTGGATCTGCATGGGAATCTTATTTCCTTTTGACATAAAGCACATGTGTTAATTTATATCGAAAAGACTTTTACCGTGAGAAATGGGGAATAAGATAAAAATCGTATCTGTATAAGTGAAAAATATCTATCATGGATTTACAATGTACATACAGATTCAGATTCAAGTTATAGCCACGAGTATGTTCATATACATAAACTTGACACAGCCCATCTGAAAATTGATCATCCCGTTCCATAAAAAGGACTTTGATCTATGCATAAATCTTGTCTTTCACCAGAGTTTTATGGCCAAAACCAGTGATGTAAGGGAAAGGAAAATAAGGAGAGCTTCAGACTATACCATTCATCCTGTCTGGAAAAATCATGGATAATTGCAATTGCCATCAGATCTATAGTTAGAGCTTATTATATCATGAATAATTTTAATCAGGCTTCTTATAGGGCTTTGGGAAGCTGATATTTCTTGTTCTTCTTGCTAGTTGCAAAGTCATGGAAGAGTGTGGTGTCTTCTAATTTTCTTCCGTGTGAATCATCTGTAGGTAATTTTTTAACACAGGTGAAAGTCTTTTTCAAGGCAGTGTGAATCTTGTTAATCTTGTAGCAGCTAAGAATTCTTTTTAATAAAACAACTCATTTTCCATCCTAAGATGAAAAATTAATTAGATTTAAAGTCTTGCAGAGTATATTGTCTTTATTTCAGATTTCAGTAACAAGAACTCTGGTTCCTGTTTCAAAAGAAGTACAAAGGGAGATCTCTCTTTTCTGAAGGCTGAATGTTCTCTAAAACTTTCTTGAACACTGGGGGAAATGCAGTAACTTGGCTTCTTTCAGCACAGAGCAAGGGAAATTGAATTCAAGTAGACTGCTTTGTAAACACATTACTTCTAATTTTCTTTTCACAGAGATCAGCTGGAATGGGTAACCTAGCCTACTAGTCAAATGAAGGAAAAGACGTTTCAAGTAGCATACTTAAAGAAGGTTTAATTAAAAAAAGTGGAGACAAAAATATTAAAGTGTCTCGTGGAGATGCAATAACTTAGATCTGCTGTTTGATTGTGGACATTTTACTTTCTGAATCAAAGGTTTTTGGAAGCATAATAATTGTAAACAAGCTGTTGTGCTACCAGAACAAATCACACAATACCAAAAGAAGAGAACTAAAAATTCAGTTGTGGATGGTACAGACTTATATTTAATTGTTTCCTTTCTCCTGGTATTCTTTTAAATATACTTGGTCTGCTTTTAAATTTTCCTAGCAATGGGGCTTCCACTATTACAAAATGTGATTGTCAGAGCATCTTCTATGATATTCTGTTTTATTATCCCTCTTTAATCTCATTAAAATTCCTCAAGTGACCTGGTTTCGTGAAACCCTAATTATTCTTCATCCATAACAATTATAGTCTTCATATATGTGTAATTTTTATCATGTTCATTTTGTTATGCCTAGACACTTTCTAGGTAAGATATGTATATAGATCACTATTTTCACCTTCAACAGTCCAAACCTACTTTGGTTACTTTTCTCTGAACTTTCTCCAGTTTGTTATTAACTAACTAACAATAGGGGCCAGCACTGAATGTAGTATACAAGCCTGTAAGTGACTAAAACCCAACAGTTTACCCAACAGTTACTAAAAGGTATTATTTAATTCTTTCAAAGTTCTATAATGTTCAAGAAACTACTTGATATATAATTAACCTCTGGTCTGGGTCTGATACACCTCTAGGATTAAGCTGTAATGGTTTGCAAATACTCCATAGCATCCAGACAGGATTGTACAATGATTTCACACTTCTGTAAAATTTAACCTTGATTTTTCTGACTATTCTCAATAGACACTTAAATGCAAATACAAGGACTTTGCACAGTTCAAGATGTCAGAGCAACATGCTTGACTGAATGCACATTCATCAGGCAGCTGCACCTGTAAAAATATTATTATCTGAGCTGTTCACATTGCTTAATTTTAAGCACCTAAACTCAGATATCTGAAACAGTGATTCAGAGAAGCCTAGTGTATGTTCTTTGAATCATCCGGTGGTGTTGTCAGATAACTAGGTAAGACAACAGACATACTAAATGAGAGATCCCGATTGCACTCACTGTAGAAAAGTTCCTCTGTGATGCTTACAGACCCTGTGGTTTTCAAGTAGTTCCTACAAGTATCAATTTCCTATTCCTCTGTAGGTCTACTGGTGTCTTTGTCACAAAAAAAAAGTTGGTCTGGCCTTTGTTGTGATTCTTTATTTGCTTACTATAAGGTTTTGGAACATTTAAAGATTTCTGCATCAGCACTAACTCTGGGTTAGTCCTAAAGCAGTGATGTGGAAATAAGAGAAAAACAGAGACCTCACGTTTGCATTGCATAAAGTCAGAAAGGCCAACATCTGGAAAGCTGGAAATGACTTAAGCTAGATTCACTAGTTTTAAAGAGAATTAAAATACAGCAGTTGATTTAAGTTTTTTAATTCAGCATTGTAATTTATGAGGCAAATGTTGGATTCATTGTATAGGAAATCTCTGACAGCAATGGAGATCTGCTTGCCTACCAGTTACAGTACATGTAGTATACTTTATATTTTCTTAAAATTGGTGTACGTGAGTAGTGAAGAGGAAGGCTGCCTTCAGTTTTAGCCTCCTTTATATGCTCTGATCAGCCAGACCTTCGGAAGGGAGCAGAGATTGCACCTTCCCTGGGTGCTATCCATGTCTGGGAAAGCAGCTGGGTTGGCCAGGGAAGCAGCAACAGGCAGAGGTCTGCAGCATAAGTCAGTCTGGGAGATAGTGGAGATTGGTAGGAAACGTGATTGCAAGCAGGAATAGACCTACTGTCAAATCTCTGAGGTGAAAGAAAAAAAAGGCAACTTTTCTCTGGACCCAGGAATCATCGTATGCAGCTCATTCAACCCAGAGTGAACCTGCAAGTTGGCTGAGTAGAAAGCTGGATGAGAGGAAAACACCATCCTGCCAAGGGCAGAGTAAGCAAAAAGAGATTTGTTGCCAACATTTTCGTTTGAAGTTTTGTTCATCAGCACTGAGTTTTTGCTTGTTAAAGAACCTTTTCTTTCTGCTTTATTATTTTTGTTTTCTAACAAAGCATAACTTTAAAGACTAGGAGTCTGCTGGAGGCTTTAGTTGGGTTCATTTTATGCACCAAAAAAAAAAGAGAGTTTCAACCCTGTTGTCTGCTTGAAGTCCTATCATCTTCCCTCAGGCAAGATTGCAATTGATTTTCTTGGGCATAGCAACATCAAGGCTTCTATATCTCAGTGATGTCTCCTCTGAATGGTGGATGAATATCATCAACTGGAGGCTGAAGATCTGGCTTCATACCCCATCTTTTGCATGGCTGAAGCTGCATTCCTAAGACAGCAACAAAGCAGGAACTTGATCAGTTTAAACTTGATTTTTTTCATATAAAAGTAGCAATATAAGTAAGTTATAATAACAGCAGGATGATTATCTGCTATGATATTACTGCAACTCACTTTCCATCAGCAAAGATCCAATGCCATTCCTTTGCTTCATGTCAAAAATGAGTATATCATTCTCTGCATGGGACCATTACAGGCATTCTGTGCTCTGTCATCCATATAGCTTTTGTGTGTACTCCAAGTAGTATGGAATTTTTGTATCTAGTTTAACTGTAGATACCTGAATTAACAGTGGATGTTACTGAAGGTACAAACTGTGCCTTCTGTTTGTGCAGGCTGAGGCATTTCTCAGCTTCCAGTGACCCAAGAAATTGGTCTCAATCAAGAGTATGCTCCAGTTTGTTATATGTCACCATGCAACTGCTTGAAATCAGTGGTACCAAAATTGTGAAGAGATAAGTAAAACATGAATTTGTCTTATGGTGAGCATGCTGATTGTGTGGTGAAGAAATGTGTGACATACTGAGCTGACAAAATGCAAAAGAAAAATGTCAAGTTTCCAACACTAAGCTGGTCAAAGAGCAGCAAGCTAGTGGTTCTTGTCAATCAGTGCATATCGCTACAGTGAGGATGCTTGGGCTGTATGGAAGAAAACCCATAAATACATAAATAATGCTACCACAGGTTTGTGTATTGCTTTATCAGAGCTTTCTTTGAGATCTATTACCTGTCAAGGCATTTAAAGGTGCTTCACGGAAAAGGCACTGAATGGTTTAACAGACAGGAGCTGAAGCTAATGTCTAAAGACAAAGGGGAAATAAATGAGAACCTGTTGTATTGCCTCAGAGACCTGCAGAATCTTGAGATTGTGGCATAACTATCTGAATTTTTAAAACACGGTTAAATCCTGGAGAGAAGCAGGCTCCTACCATGTGACCTAAAGATGCTACATGGTCATGTAAGGAGATGACTATCGAAAAAGCTGATTTAGGCTATGGCTTCCAGAAACTTGGTAAGATAAAAGGAGTCCTTAGAAACTAATGCTAGTGATTAGCAGATTTAAGTAACTGTTCTTGGATTTATCTGTTCTTTCCAGCTAGTGCCAGCAGAATAGTAGCAATAGGATTTTGCTCTTTGCAATATTCAAAAAGAAAAATTAGATTTTCCTAAATACATTAATCAATAAATTATCAAAAGAATGTAGTAAAGTCTAAGCAAATGTGTGCTCAAAATACTTTTGACTTCCACTTTATTTTATTTCTTCATTTGGTACATGTTATTATAAAACCAAGCTAGAGATTAAAAAAGCAAGTTAAAGGAAAGCCAGAACATTGTGTATGGATGTATAATACATTTCTAAGTTTCTGGCACTTAGTTTAGTTTAGTTTGCTTTAGTTTACCATTCCATATAAACTTGGAATGATTACAGAAGTTGAATATAGGGTTATTTTATCATTGAGATAATAACATCCATAGTAGGATGTTATAGACAGTTTTAACACATAAAAAGTTAGGATCTCTTGCTAGCCTTGAGGAGTTTGAAACACCAAAATGATATAATTAAAGATGTATTTTATTAGACTTTAGAAAAATTTAATTCCCATTATCTTTAAAAGATTCTTATTGCTACCTTACTCTATTACTGGAATCCTGAGAGAGAGTTTGCACAGCTATGGGGGAGAATGGCTATCGCTGCTTCCTAGGTCTTGTTACGGGACTGACTGCTGCTAAATGATGACTCATTGATGCTGCTAGGCTGATGTCCACGTCACAAAAACAGCCTTCCCATCTACCATAAATTATAGTAACATGGTAGAAGCCAGCGATGAATCAGCATGGACAATACAGTACTTCTGCTCAGGTATAGTATTCCTGAGCTGGAGATATTAAGTCAAGTTGTGCTGTACTCTGACCTATGGGCAGGTTTCAGAATCAGTTCCCCTCCAGTTTAGTGCCTTCCCCAAGTCCTATATCTGCTCCTTTGTTGTTATTTTTTCAAAGTTTTATGGCAGTAGCTCCTAACCTTGAGATCATGGCCATAAAGTGGTCTTAGAAAGCATGTTGTGCAGTTTTCCATTTAAAGCTGGTAAAATCTTTGATAGTATGTGTTTGATTTCTATTTGCAAAAATAGACTGTAAAGTGTAAATATCTGTGTAATTCTAGTTGATGACTATGTAGCACTGAGAATCTCAAAGTATTAGCATTTTTGATAAAGTGATACTTGCGAATATAACTTTCTAGCGAATTTACATAAAATAAAATATAAACATTTGTTTTTGTCTGTACAAGACACTTTTTTTAAGTGGTTGATGTTATAATCTAGTGGCAGTTTACAGGGTGAAACATAGTGCAAATAACATCTTGTCATCAGACTGCAAAGGAAGCTGACATGGAACATTCAGTAGTTCAAAGAATTAAGACTCACTGAACTAATTAGTTGGTATGATAGTTATGCATGATAAAGCTTTCTGAAGATCTTTCTCTAAGACAATCTAGGACTCACAGATATGCTGTGGGACGCACATGAAAAAATGTTTTTATTTAATCTCCTACGTGGAGCAGAACAATATTTCTTTATTTCATCCTATTCACCATCCCTCTTGACCCAGTTTTTGTTTGAAACTCATTTTTATTGAGTTCTAGAATGTGAAATGATATTGTTGATACAAAGTCAATAATTCATTCGTGTTCTCCCACAATCTCCAACCACAGCAGGCTTTTTTTATGATCCTTTCTTCCCAGAAATACCTTCATAAAGTCAGTCATATTTGTATTCAGTTCAGTCCTTCTGGTCATATATGATGAGCCCAATACCAAATTCTGGCAGACTTCGCTGTGACTGTTCAAGGCTGCCTCTTTTTTGTCTGCACTACCCTGTAAGGAATATTATCATGCTACCCAGTATCCCAGGACAGCAAGGGAACCATTTTTAAGTGTGGTGTTGATAAATTGACTGGTAAAGGAGAGAAGGTAATGACAAACTTTTGTCCTTGATCATAACTTTGATGTGGCACAGCCTTGATGCTGTGTGCCATAAGAATCAAACTTTCAGCTCTCCACCTATTGAAAATCACCACATTTTGTTTGTTTTATTGCATAAATGTGTTTGTCTTTTCTATAAGTTTCTCGTCAGACCATCTTAGATTTATGAAGCTCTTCTGTTTATTTAGCAACCGAAGCATGTGCTATGAACTTTAATCAAAGAACAGAAAATGGGCAGTGTTCCCAGTTACAGGAATTGCTGAAAGGAAACTGCTTCGTTTGAAAAAAAAAAAAAGGTTTAGGCAACCAGGCCAATGCTGCTGTGGGGTGCAAGAGGTTTTCTTCCTTTTTTTGGTAATTCTGGGCAAAGTTTTAGAAAACCTTTATGCTGCAGGAATCTCACAGCTCCAGCTAAATAGTTCTTTCAGGAAATAGAGCTCTCTACAAAGAAAATGTGCTTCTTTACTGAATTTGATGTTCTTTAGGAGAGAGGGACACTCTGTTCACCTGAATACAAGTATGGAACACTAGCAATTCCTGAACTCTAATCCCTGTGCTAAATAAGACTTCTCTGATCTCAAAGAGGTCACTTGGCTTTTCTGACTCACTATCTCCTCCATAATTAGTGAATGGACAGAACTTGAGGCTGTATGTGTAATGTAAGTTTCACAGAGGATTATTGAAAAAAATAATAATACAAATCTATGATTTCTGGGGATTATTTTTGTTAACCTGGTTTCTTTAGGTTGATGTAGAAGACAGCCAGCTGGACAAGGCCTTCCTATAGCATTTTCTGAGCAGAAAAAATCGTGTGTTCCATAAACATCAGAATTTTGCAAGAGTTGACATAGAGAGAAGTAGGATTGCCCTGCAGAAGTCCTGGCAAATGGTATATGCAAACTATACATGACATCCAGATGTCTAGGGTAGCAAGGCAACACATCTGCTTGTACTAAACTGCTTCTGTAATCTCATTTTTATGTTTTAAACAAACAATTTAAGAAGTTCTACTGGAAAAGCATTTGATATGGGAGGGATTCCTAGTTGCGTAATGGTTTTACATTAGTAACATTAGTATCCACTTTGTAGAGCAATAAATACTCAACATGCACCTACTTAAGTATCTTTCAAATAGAAACTGATCTGGAATTTTTTTTATTTTTTTATTTTTTTGTAAAGAGCAGCAACATCAAGTTAACTTACAACAAACCTCTTTCTCAGTGTGATCTTTTCATGTCTGCTGTTGAGCAGAAGAAACAAGGACATGCATGTAAATAGAGGCAGAAGAAAGAAGAATGAACAATTCAAGAAGGAAAAAATTATGTAAAAAGGAAAAATAATTGCTACAATACCACTATTTACCAATATTTAAGTGCCTCTCACATGTACCACTAAAGAGGTTTATATAGTTAGGTTTGGGCTTTTTTTTCTTTTTTTCTTTAATTAAAAGTGGATACCACTGGGAAATGCACAGAATTTAACTGTCTGCATAACATCTGCAGGAAGTTGTTATTTCATGTTGTTTTACAGATAAGAACATCAGCCAACTGCAAAGGATTGGCTGACAACATTAGGGCTGGCTCCCCTTTATGGAAGACCAGGAAAGTAGGTTAGCAGGAAGTAGCCTTTGGCCTGACTCTGAAGCAGTGCTTGGATGTGTGCCTTTGAATTGTAGCAAAACATTTTATCTTCTGTACCAATGCTCCCCTTCTCATGATGCAAACACTTAATTGAAAGACAGTATTCTTCAGGCAATAAGTGAGGATGATTCAAAACTTAAGAAAAAATGAGATTGAGTCATTACAACAAGCCTT
Source organism: Anseranas semipalmata (assembly GCA_013399115.1). Lineage (NCBI taxonomy): Eukaryota > Metazoa > Chordata > Aves > Anseriformes > Anseranatidae > Anseranas > Anseranas semipalmata. The sequence continues at coordinate 835,063 of VXAA01002329.1, forward strand.
TTACTGTGTGTCTTGTAAAGAGTCATGAGCATTTTCCCTCTTACAGAGAAAGACATAAGATGATTCAATTATTTGTATTAAAAAAAAAAAAAAAAATCCTCTCAAAGGTTTAGAGGAACTGGGCTGTTGTTGCCTGTGCAGTTTTCTCATTTACTAATTTTAAAGTTTATGGTGCAGTTCTCAGTTTGCTTAGTTGATTAAGAGCAGTTGAAAGATCAGTTACTGAAAAGGTAATGTCAAAAAAAAATGCTACATCCTGAACCATTGAACACCAGTTTGTTGGTGAAATAGTAATTTCTTTTGCTTGAACCCCACAGCCATTTCCTTTTTTTTTTTTTTTAATTTAGAAGCTCTTTGTTTCTTACCTTTTTTTTTTTTTTTTCTTAATATTAAGGGGACATTTGTCTGCTCTTCTACCTTTTGAAGTTGTTTCTACAACCTAAGTTCAAGATTTGTAATTACCTTTTGAGAATTACAAACTGGAGAGACCTGAAGCAAGTGTAGCTGCAATTCTGGTTTGTTTCTTTCAGGGTCTATATGTTGATGTTGGAAAGTATCTGAGACATAATCACATAGTCAAGAACAATGAATATTTTTGATGAAATGTCTGAATTTCTTGTATAAGATACTTTAAAACATCTCAGTTAGTCTGAGCACCTCTCTAGTTTTGCTGTGGAGAATATAGGCCTAACGCTAGAATGAAAGAAAAATTTTGTTGTTTTTTTTACTCCAGGTAGATATTTTATTTTGAATGAAAGATATGGTAAAGTGGTGCTATGAAACTGCCTAAAGCAGTAATTTCTAGGTGTTTTGCTGTGTCTTTTTAAAAAATACAGCGATGTGCCACCACTGGCCTGTTTTCTTTTATTGAAGTCCCACTAACAAGGGGGCCTGCCTTCCAAATGTCACTATTTACCCATGATGCGTTTTTAATGCAACAGGAAAGACCGTGCCTATATTGAGAAGTGCTGGAAGGATGTAAGAGTGGGGGATTTTGTGCAGCTGCAGTGTAACGAGACCGTCCCAGCTGATATCCTCTTACTGTACTCCTCTGATCAAAATGGGATCTGCCATTTGGAAACGGCCAACCTTGATGGAGAGACAAACCTTAAGCAACGACGAGTCGTGATGGGCTTCTCCGGTCAGGTAAGTCTGCTGAAAATGCATCCCATGCAGACAAGGATTGGTCTGAGCCCAATTGTACCATTGCTCCAGCCACCAAGTGCAGCAGTTCTGATAGGCTGGTTACTCCAATACAGCTGCAAAAACATTTTGCTGTTGTTGCTAATGCCCTGGGCAGAAAGCATCAGTTTGTCCCAAAAGATCTGTGTTATTCTGGGACAGGGGTGGTTGTGTAAAAAGAGGAAGATCATCTCAGACAGTAGTTGTCTGCAGGAAACTGCATCAATGGATTCTTAAGTGACAGCATATGGTACCTGCATTTGGTACTGAAGCAAGTCTTTCCTATGCATAAGCCGTCCACACCCCACAAGTAGCCAGAGCACATCCTATAGAAAAGCCACTACTACCAAATGAATTATTTCTGCATAGAAATTGGAAGACAGCTCATGCACCCCTTCCAAAATGGCTGCGTGCTTCTTTATGGATTTTGCTTCTCTGTTGCATCTGATGTACTATTGCTCTTTCATCAGGCAGGTACACTTACAGCTAGGAGTTGTTCTGGCTGTTCAACAGGCTGATTGTTCACTGGCTACTGCATTAATCTCATGTGGCCATCCTTTGCATATGAGGTTTTGCATTTTTCCTTTTAGAGGCTGTGCTATTACACAAAATCCAAACTTTTGCCTCAGTTGTTTATAATATGAAGAAGTCTTCTTTCAAATCAGAAAACGCCTATGTGCTGAATTATGCTTCAGACTGACTGTTCATGGTTATTTTCTTTAGTCTTTGAGTTATTATTTAGATAAACTGTGTGCCCAGAAGTGTTTATACTTACAAATTCTTGTTACATAGGCAGAGTGGAATGCAGTTCTGACCATGGTGATAGCCAGTGCTCAGGAAGGTCAAAGCTTAAATAGTCATCTATATTACCCTGTCATTTTAAATTATTAGTGTAAACAGTACGTTGGCTAAAAAAAAAAAAAAAAAAAAACAGCGTACTAAATATCATATGAGCTGGTTTTAGTGTGCGTGTGTGCAACTTCTTCCTTGTTCTTTGAGCTTTGTTTAATCTTGTGCTTTAAGTGCTTCATAAAACTTCTCAGATTTAATTGCATCTATAAAGTGTGACTCTTTAAGGAGGAACGAAATATGTATGAACTGAGGTTAGTTCTTTGGTTTAGGATATGCTTAGGAATATTGAATTCCCCTACCTTTAAAAGATTGAGATGAAGTAAGCTGTTTGGGTTTTTTTGTTTTTTTGTTTTTTTAGTTTTAAGCCATTTTCTAACTTGAATTTTCAACTGTAAAATTCTAGTCATCAGAAGAAAAATTTTTTGAGAGAAGAATCATCTTTCTCTACCCCTTTCTAGCTAGAAACCTATTAAGTTGTTCTATGAGTAAAGAGCTCTCCAAGTTCCTCTTGCATCTTGCCATTCTCCTGTTGTACAAATATTTCTAGGATAACGAAATATGTACTGATTTTACTCATGAGTTTACTGAGTTGAACAAGATTCAGCAGAGTTCTTAAAAGAGACTAAAAATATTCAACCATGTGGGGCAGAAGGCATACAAAATGCACTGATATTCATCAAGCTTTTATTTTTCCTCTGAAATTTATTTTTAGATCAGATTATCTACTTGCTTGTACTTAGATTTTATACATACACATACAAAATAGAATGTACATATTGCTCAGAAAAAGAAGAGCAGGAGAGAAAAAATAATGTAAGAATTAGAGCACAGTAAAGAAAAAAATGAGACTTGGGAACTAGCACTGTGAGGAATTCCTCTTGCAGTCTGGCAAAGCTTTTACAAATTTCAGTGAAGGATTACCAAGATTTGCAGTTTCCGAAGGAGTCTAACTTCTGGAAGTCTCTCTAGCTTTAGAAGGAGATGGGGAAGCCCAGGAGCAGACCTGATCTCCAGCTCTGAATTTCATTATGGAGTTTGGATCAAGTGGATTTTAGTTTTTTTAAGGTTTTTATTACACAGCAATAATGATTCTCTTTCATGTTTCTCACAGCCCATTCTTATTACATGTTCTTAATCTAAAATCAGACTTCTGTATCTCTTCAGTTGAGGAAAAAAAAAAAAAGTTATGGCAGTCACATATCTTTCATGCTGTTGGCTTTCCAGGCTGCTTCATGCAGCCCAAAAAGCAATTCCTTGAATTAGGGGAAATCAAGTAAAGTGTGTGTCTCGATTCAGCTCCAAGCTCTTTTTCAGTAAGCACTTAGCCTAAAGATCTCCTTCTTGTTTTGTCTCTCCTGGCACTTTGGACTCTTTCTCCCCCCTTCCTTCTTTGGGGACGTTTTTTTGTTTGTTTTGCTGTTAGTCTGTACTGTAGTCTTATTTGAATGCATTCAAATTATTCAGATGTGTGGGCTCTTATTTTGTGTTCATGTATTCCTGGCCAGTAAAGCAACTCTTCTAATATATTTCAAAATCCAGAGTAAAGTTGAAATTATTTTCATTTGATTTTGCTTCTGGCTGAAGTCTGTTGTTATTTCATAAAGAATTTGAAATTTTTGTTACATTTACCTTAAATGAAGACAGGTGCTTTCACTAACCAGCATCTGTGTTGTCTTGTCCAATCCAGAACATTTTTTTTATTTAATTTAACCTGTTGTTATTCCAGCAAAGGAAAGTCTCAGATCTGCTATAGAGTAATACCCTTCTGATAATACCCTTCTGAAAATATAATTAATTACATTATTTTGCACACTTAAATTTGCTTATGGTTAAATAGATTTTTGTTGACAAAAAAAAAATGCAATTGATTTGTGTGCTATTTGAGAAGTTAAAGATGAAAACTATTGGCTTTCACGCTTGGCTGCACCGTCTGGCTGTGTATGAATCCAAGGGCAAGGTTTTACCTTGCCTAGAGAAGGTAAAAAAAAAAAAAAAAAAAAAACGCAGACAAGCTGTAAACCTGACTTCTACATTTCTTTTCTGAAGAACCTTTGTTTTTTGGTAAGGTGGGTTTACCAAGCCCATTTGATTTACATCGGATATTGTGTTATGCTTCCAGGAATAAATGTTATCTGTTGTTGCTGTCATGGAATGGGTATTTAGCTGCTCTTAGTGTTTAGCATTTCAAGTACTCTTTGTATTTGACACTCACTCCCAGTGTGTTTCCTCTTGCAGAATACTTCATTTGAACCAGAATTTTTCCAAAACACCATCATCTGTGAACTGCCTAACAATGATCTCAATAAATTCAAAGGGTACATGTAAGTATCTGTTATCCATAAGTTCATTTTGTATGTGAGCTTTAATATTTCACTTGGGGGAGATATGGATGGAAGCCAACATATTCTGCAGAAATTGATTGATGTCACTATTATCTATTCCCGAACTCAGAAGTCAATATAAAATGTAGACTGGAATCTGGGTTTTAAGGCAAGGCAGGACCAAGGATTGACATTGAATTTGCAATTGTTTAAACAAATTGTTCTCACAAGGCTTCAGCTCTTTTCAGAATTCAGATATATGTGCATTTATGGTTGACCTGAGGGTTAGGCTAAGCTAGATTTTAAATCTAAATCCTTCCTAATGTTTAAAGATATCCAGCTGCATGGTTCTGATGTGTTCATATTTGTGGCCACAGGGAAAAGGTAGCCAAGATCTAACAAACACCCTGATTTTCTTTTTCCAGATGGAAAACACAAGCAAGTACCAAAAATCCTAATGAACCAATGCATTAGACTAGTATAAAAAAGTGCATTTCTTTAAAGTGTAAACCTAATTTTGGGAGGAAGAAGCTACATTCTCTGTTCCTCATGTTCTTTCCTTCATTAAATAATTCTGGGACACGCATAATGTGGAAATCTATACTAGCAAATTTGGCAGATATAATCCCTTTCCCAAGCTATAAGGTCAATTTGTGTGGTACTGCTCATGTCCTAAAATTCTCTTGCCTTCCAATACAGGGCAGCTACTTCCCAAGGACCTCTTCAGAAGAGTCCTTGATCCATGCTGATTCCCACACCACACCAGGGAATTGTCTCAAATAACCTGCTGCTCAAGACCAAATGCATGCCCCACATCATGCAACAAATTTAAAGAATTTAATTTGTATGAATGTATCAACATCCCTGTCCATCCCCTGACTTTTTTTGTTTACTAGTAGCTAAACTAGGAGTTAATGTCTCTGCAAGGACACAATGAGAGTGTTGCACCTGGAATAGTTGCAAATGGCCATATCCTCTGACATGAGTAAACCAGCGGATCCTCACACATTAGCCCTGACTGTTCCTAACCTGGTCTTGAGAATTTATGCCCTGTAAGAATGATACATCTAATAGCAATGCCATTTCCCCTCTACTGTGGTATCTTAAAAGGTAAGAACAGGTCAAGTTTGTAGTGATTGATGGCTGTAGTTGCTGGCTTTGAGGACCGCTGGGTATAATCTAAATCGAAGCAATCCTTCCAATTAGCCTGCTGTAATACAGCACAAAAGCACTGAGATTATATAAATGTAGGTAATGTGTCACAAGAAAACACACAAAAACACCCCCTTAGGACCCAGGACTGGCTTCAAAATTTTCAAATCTCTGTTGAAAGCCTATAACAGAAATCTCTTTTGGAAATGCCTATTATCTCACCTGCTTGGTGCAAGAGTGAATTAGTTGCCTTTCTCTCCCTGATTCAGGGATAGATGAAAGAATTTTCCATGGAAAATTATTTACTAATGGTTGGTGCATTTTTTTCCTTTGGTGTGCTTTAATAAATTATTGAGCATCTACCTCCTTGCTATAAGACTGTAGCAGTACAGAACTGTCTCTGCTAAAAATGGTGAGAAAGAACTTAGTGATGCCCATCTGACATGTCCTGGCCACAGCAAATTCTGTGCAAGGGGATGCAGGAAGGTTTCTGTTAAGTGATTTCACTGAGACTGAATGTAGAATTCCAGAGAAAGATGTTTCTGGCATTATTTCTTAAAATGTGCTAACAAAGACACGTGAATTAAAATTTATTAACCAATATAACTCCACATATAGGGTACTTAAATCTCATTGCACCAAAACCTGGGTTTCATAACCACAAAATACTCTGTGATAACTTCCCTTATACTCAAATGCCAGTGAAGACAAACGAGCATCTGTAATTTGACGCTGCTTTGAAAATCATACACCTTCACTCCAACATCTAGCAACGACGTTCTCCTGCTTTAATACTGCAAGCCGGAGCTGCCTTAGAATCTTCCTCTGCAGAGTCTTTGAGCAAACCTATTATTCTACCAGCTGTAGGTATTTGGCACCTAAACTTTTTTACTCCTTTCATTTTATGTCACGTAGTCATGTGCAGCTGCAAATAGACATAGGACTGTACATAGCCCTGAGAAAGCACCTAACCTTGCCCCCCATTTAAGTAACTGCAGTTTACTGGTAAATGCAATGCCAAATATCCAACAGAAAGTAGCAAAAGATGCATATTGTGGAAGAAGTCTTTTCTTATGCTGATATTTAAATAACAAAACCAGTTGGAGTGATTGAACTGAAAAATCTCGGTTTTGGTAGAGATCTCAGGAGGAACCTACCAGAATGCATAATAAAAAAACTGTGATCAAAAGTAGTTTTCATTTTCAGAGGTAAATAACAAATTGCCTGCCTGATGGAGCACTGGCCTTACAATTTCCATTAAGTTTTCATTGCTCTATTCTACTAGCAGAAGGATCTGGTGTGTGATGGGACACCTTCAGCCAGGATGAAAAGTCTTCCAACCAGTGCGAGAGTGAGGAAGAAAGCCTCAGCCTAGAGACTCCTCAAGTGAATTGAGGTTTCACAAAGATGAGAAGCCCTTTGGTGGTTGATAGAGAGACAGAGGCTCTTGCAGGGTGCTGATGCACTCGTCTGAACCTCTACCAGCAGGCAAAACCTTCTCTGCTTTCTGAAAGAATTTAATCTGAATTAGGTTGCACAGTATCTTGGCTTCATTTATGAGATACTGAACATGCCAGTTGAGGTACCAGCTCAAAGCCAAACTTCCTTCCTATTGACATCATAATATATACACTATGCTAATGGGCTTCAAAAGAGATACTTAGACTTCTCTATAGCTTCTTACTGGAGTCTTTATTGAAGCCGAGTGAAATACAGGCAAAATAGAGCCTTCACAGTTCCTTGATTTCAACTTGAATTGGACATGCACACAGAAATTTTGTTTAATATTGCATCAGAACAGAAAAGGGCATTGCTTTATTTTACTTTCTTTTTTTCTAGGGAACAGCCAAATAATGAACGAATTGGTTTTAACATTGAAAGTCTTTTGCTTCGTGGATGTACAATCAGAAACACTGAGGTTGCAATAGGAATTGTTATATATGCAGGTAAAAAGTACTTTCTGTCCAGCTAAACATAGAATTTCCCTGTAAATATCCTTAAGTAAATATGCATAGTCTAACGTTGCACCACAGTTTGACATTTTGTTTTAAGAACTGGTAGTACAGAGAGAAGAACACATAATCTTTTGAAGTAAAGGTGTTATCCATCTCCAAAGCCAATGAGTCCTGCACAGGGTCTCTGGCAAGTGGCAGTATCCTTGTGTATGTCAAGTATCGTGCTACATTTATGCAAAAATATCTGGACAGGTCAGGTTTGATAAATGTGAGCTTAACTCTCAGCTCTGCAACTCTGATTATAATGCTAATTTCATTGGTCATAAAATCTACACTGCTGCCCTAAAACGGGTCTCAGTGGCTCCTGAGGGCAGAAACTGATGTAGCTAAAGATCCACCCAGCAGAAAAATAGGTTAGTTTCCATCACAAAGCCAACCAATGTCAGTGCCAACACATCGGAAGCAGTAGAAATGCAGGTGGAGGTGACAGAAGAGGTAGCAGCAGCACGGGTTTTTGCTGACATAGACATAGTGTGTCCATGTAACTGTGCATTTCATGCAGTATCTACATGAACCACGCAAGACAGTGTCAGTGCCCAGATCAAATGCAGCAGAGCCAGGTTCAGCAGTGGGTCAGCTCATCTTTTTCTCAGCTTCTTTTACCTTTGGAGTGTTACCACTGCTTTTATTCAGTGAGCATGATTTATCATTGACTTTGACAGCTTTGTCCTCTTCTGCCCCAGAAACAGTGCATCAGCTCCGCTCTTTATACCCTGTTTATTTGTTGATGAAATAAAAGTCAGTTTAAATGCAATGATTAATACCACTATTGGTTATTTTTGTCTTTCTGGAAGTCATGTCACCTGTTGTATGTCTAACCAGCAGTAGGGGGGGGGCGTTCAAGGCTGAGATGCCTAAGAGAAAATAAGTCACCATTGTTGCCATAGTCATTTACCTTATATTGCCCTCCACAATCCAGAATATTTTACCTGACAACTAGCCATTTTATTTCAGTGCTGTAGAAGTGTAATTTAAAAGGCTGTAGCTCCCATATGTTTCCAAAGTAGCCTTCACTTTGTGGGTCTTTCAACACTTGTCTTTCTGAACATCACCAATAAGGTTGGTGCCTGCCAGACAGAGGAGGATTCCAAACCTCATTTTTTGGAACTACTGTGTAAAAATCTCTATAGGAATCATTCCCTATAGAATTGGAGTAACTTCACAGAATCATAGAATGGTCTGGGTTGGAAGGGACCTTTAAAGATCATCTAGTCCAACCCTTTTGCCATGGGCAGGGACATCTTTCACTAGATCAGGATGCTCAAAGTCCCATCCAAACCAACTTTGAATGCTTCCAGGGATGGGGCACAACTTCTCTGGGAAACCTATTCCAGTGTATCAGCACTCTCATCATAAAAGTTCTTCCTTATATCCAGTCTAAATCTTTCAGGTTAAAACCACTGCACTTTGTCCTGTCACTACAGGCCCAGGTAAAAAGTCTTTCTCTGTCTTCTAATAAGCCTTCTTTATATATTGTATGTCTAACATATATGTATTGTTATATAATAGAACATCTCCCTGGAGCCTTCTCTTCTCCAAGCTTAACAACAGCTCTCATCTTTTCTTGATACGAGATGTGTTCGAGCCCTCTGTTCATTTTCATGGCCATCCTCTGGACCCACTCTAACAGGTCCATGTCTTATATTCTCATGTTAGGATTCCTGCTTTTCTTCTCCTCTTTAGTCAAGTCATTTCCCAGTATGCTCCTTTCACCACCAGCACAGATCCCAGTGTGGGTCTCTGTTAACGTTGCTTAAGGTGCCAGCAGCAAAGGTTGGAGTTTTCAAGTGATTCTCAAGATGTGGTGTCATTGGTCTGAGTAGATCTTCAACTCAATTTCCAGCTGACATCTTATTGTTAATGTCAGTATAAAAGTTTATTCTTTTTCTTCTAAAATTAGACTCACTTGAGCCAGTACCAGCTTCATTTCTAGGTTTCTTTGACATTGATTATATTCTGGCTTTTAATCATGGTCTGTGACCTTTTCTGAACAACCAAGATCAGTCACATTGTTACATGGCACATTCTCCAGTTTTATAACCCTATTACTCCTCAAACTTACTTTCTAATGGAAGCCTTTGTGAAGAGTCGAGCTATCACTTAATGTGATTGTTTAGCCTGTGCAGTTCTCATCTGATCCAAGTATGATTTTGCTTTTCATGGCTACCCAAAAGGTTCTGCACAAAGCAATAGTGCTAATGCACCAAAACCAAATTACAGACCAACAGCCAACATAGTTTTCTCATTGTGATAGGGACAGCAGCAAGAATTATATGCTTTTCAAGTAATAAAGTACCAGAATGAAAACAAGTTTTAGATGAGCCCGTTAACATCCAGAAATTAAGAGATTATGTACCAGTGGGGTGATAGGTGAGGTGCTGTGTTCCACAGCATATAAAACCATGAGGATTCTAGGAGAAAAAAAATAGTTTTTTCCTCTTATTTCTGATATTCCATTTCTTGTAAAGCGATATCCTTATTAGAGATATGGGGAAAACTCCTTTTCCTGTTGGTCAGCTGAAGTGGAAGGGGATGATAGAGGTGAAATTTGGAAACAAAGTTCTTCCAATTTTCTTGCTGAAATAAATCGATCAATATTTCCTTGAGGGTTTTGGGGGGGACCAGAAGGCTTTGTCATGGTGGGGTTTTTTGTTTTTTTGTTTGTTTGTTTGTTTGTTTGTTTTTTCCAACACAAAACATTCTGTTAAGCCTCACGTAAAAGAAAAGTGAGGAACAAGATTCACACAGCTGCTGGAGGAACAGAAGTGCAGGCACTAGTGTGCTTCCATTTCTGTGTAGCTCAGTGGCTAGAGCATTTCTTCACTGATGGGAAGACATAGTTTTCATTCTCCGTTCTGCCTGTATGGGAGTGAACACACACCTCCTGCTTCACAAGTTGTATCCTGAATACCTGACTATGTGGAATAAGTGGGTATGTACATATACATGAACACTGATGGTATAAGCTGGTCCATCTGACATAGCTCCAGGTTGTGTAAATAATTGCATATTCATTGAAACAGGAAGCTAAGAGTCCCAGCTCTAGGGTGAATGTCCTGAACATAAGGCTGGAGGGTAATTTTCTCTCTTGCTTTCTACCTCAGTTAATAACCTTTGATGTAAAGCTGGAATGAATCCAATAGGAGTGATTAAATTACACCTTACTTCCAGCTTTCGGTTTAAATAATTTCTCTAGAAAAAGCCAAAAGATAGATTGGCAAACAGTACATCTCACACACTTAACACACATATAAACAAAACAAAAACACACACACAGAATAAAATAAATAAATAAATAAATAGAATATAAGTCTGCATGGCCTGTATTTTCAGGGGAAATGACTATAGGCATAAACATAAAATATACTATTTAATATAGCAAGCTCAATTTTAATTCAGTAAATTCTTAGGATTTGGGTGTGCTTTTTTATTATTTGTTGTTCAACTGTTTTGTTAGCACTTTACATCCACATAGTGAAAAACTAAACAACATTAGTATCTTTCATTGCTGAATCTGACATGTTGGAGTCTTTTTAAGTTAACACAGGAAATGTGTCTAGTGGCTTCTAAATAGCTGATGAAAAATATTTTTAATATTTTGCAAATGTATGATTCAGGAATCAGTATAGCATCTAATCATGTTGCTAATAAAATACCAAATAACATTATTGCTGTTTTTCCTTCTATTCTCAGGGAAACTTGACTGTTATGTAGAAGCACATCTGTGCTTATGAGTCTCAGGAGTTTTGAATATTGATACAAACCTTGTGTTCCTATTGAATCTGCTGTCTTTGGGGAAGTAAAATATATATGACAGCTGAAAGCTGTAATGTAATGGAGATCTTCTGTAAACCCCTAGATTTAGTCTATCATATATTCTGATGTTCAGTCAAATGAGAAGATGGGCAATAAAATTACTGAATGAAACTAAAGTCAAATTAACGTTAGTCGTGAGCATCCTGCTCCCACTTTGTGAAAATCTTTAATATATATGTATATATATTACATAAACATGATGGTACCTGTTTGTGTTTTGAAGGTCATGAAACCAAGGCCATGCTAAATAACAACGGCCCTCGTTATAAGCGCAGCAAGATAGAGCGACGGATGAACATGGATATTTTTTTGTGTGTGGGACTCCTGTTCGCAATGTGTCTTGTTGGAGCTATAGGTATGAAACACTGACAAAAATCTTCTTTTCTTTGATTGCTTTTTTCTACATGGTGATTAAAACTGATCTTACAGACACGAGTGAGATCAGATCTAGAGCTGGAGGCCCCATGCTTCCGGAGTCTTTAGGCTCCTTGGTTTTTCAATATTCAAGTTAAAAGGGCAAATCTGAGCAATTCAGATGGAAGGAAACTCATCCATGGCTATCAATATTTCAGATAAGACTCATCTCTACTGCAGTAAAATATGTGTAAAGGAAGCAAGTGAAAGCCATTGGGTTAACACATTATAAGAATCAGTACTTACAAATTGAGATATGCTTCCTGAGTGGATGTTTGTTCTGTGTATAACTACAAAAGTAAAATTATGTAGCTTTACCTTCATTTCAGCAACCTTCTTCTCTAATACTTTCAAGGTGATGTTAGCCAGAGGTATCCCATTTTCTGCCCATGAGCTGCACATGGGTAATTCATGCAGTTTACAATCTCCACCTTCTTTCCCAAAGGCCCCTTTAGCAAGATGAGATGAATTAATTGTTTAGGTGGGAAAAGTCTGTATTTTTCTGGGGGCCTTGCAGTGCCTCCCTTTATGTGAGCACACATGAATATGGTAACTGGGTGGGCTGGGGTTATCTGACTATTGTTTACTACATTGTTGATCTCAAAAACATTGCTTTCATTGCACATAAGCACCCACTCGTCCTCCAGCTCTGATTGCAATCTGTTCCACGCAGGTCAGAATTAATGGGATTTCCTAACCCTGAGGAAAAGGGCCAGAATTTAAGCCCACTGAGTTTTGAATGGGTCACTGCTTTAAAGACATAACAGAGGCTCCCATGAGCAATTTGTGTTCAAAGCCCCTTTTCGTTTTAATCGATTTCATCTCAGCGATAACTTGTTTAGTGTTCCTGCTCTGATTTAGTTTTGTAGAGACAAAGTCAAATCATGTGCCCCTGTCAAGTTTTCCTGTACCTTCCCCAGAGGCCTATGATGTGACCCACTAGCCAGTTGTCAATGTAACACCATTAGAATTAAGGGCCATCCAAAATGACGAACAATAGAACTGACTTAATCACTTTTTTAATTTTGCTGCTTTATGTTGCAGTGGGCTTTCTTGGCACAGAAATGGGATTTCAGTTTGACAGCTGAGCTTTATGCGAGGGAGAGAGAGAGACTTTATTTTCATTGTTCCCTGGCTGCTGTCACATCGATTTAGAGACTTGTCTTTGTCTGGTGTGGAGGGGCCCTTGAGTAATAAAGTCCTTTAACTTAAGGTTTAAGGTGGTCTCAGATGAAGAAATCAGCATTTAAAAAAAAAAAAAAAAAAAACAATTTATATGCTCAGGTTAAAAAAAAAAAAGGAAGACTATAAAATGTTCATAGTTTAAGTGAAATGGGTAAAACAGAAACAAGTCCATCAGCTTTCATCCATTTAAAAGGTTCTGTAGCTCTACCATGAGTTCTTGTTTTGCAACATTGTCTGAATGTAAGGGTCTGAGAAGAAATGTTACTGGTGGATCAATCAGTGTTCTTGTACGAAGTGAAAAATGGGAATAGGAAGTGACTTGTAGACTACAGCTGTCCTTCCTCAGTTGTGATCAAGGTCTCTAGCAGCCAGAAAATATTGCTGAAATAATTTTAATTCCTTTGGCAGCATTTTAGTAAGCAGATTCTGCAGAACAACCACTTGTTTAATTGGTGCTAATAGAAGTTTTATCAGAATGGGGTATGCAAAGTGGACTAACAGAGGCAGGAAAAAGGCATCCGGAGCAATGATGCACTATGGGATGTTTGTACTAGCTACTTGTCAAGTTTCTGAATCTGTAAATTTAGTAACATTCTTGAGCAAAGTTTATGTCATTAAGGGTAATATGAAAGGTGGTAAAACAGTCATGATGGGATGTTGGTAAACCCTGCACAAGAGGCTTTGCTGTAGTAGTGCAATGAAATCTACTGATGTTTGATATACAGGGGAAGAAGCAGTTTGGGAGTGTGACTTAACTGATGGGAAATGGAGGAAATGTAAAAAAGAGCTGCCAAGCTTGAATTATAGTATAGCATGTCAGTGCTAACAAAGAGAGTTGAGAATGGGCAGGGAGGATGAGAGAGATTTCAGCTTGTCTATATAAAGGCTATCATACTTCTTGCTGATAGAAAGAGGAATGGCAGTCTTCAAGACTGAGGACTTTTAAAGCTAGGTGACAGAGGTGGAATCCTCCAGCAACAAGAGGTAGAATGAGAAGAGACCTACGCAGAGCTAAGAGCCTTGTGGGACACCTGTTGAAGGAGACAGATAGATAAAAATTATTCGTGCCCACTCATTTCTTACTAGCATACCAATTACATGAATGTGCTACAAAGTTCTGCTGCATATACTTTGCATTCTCTGGTAGATTTGCAGCATTGCTTGTGTCCTTCCTTTGGAAATGTTCTTTTTAATTAGCATAGCAGTCCGTATCTTCAAATTTTCAGAAGCTTTGTCAATCACCTTCCTGCTCAGTGTATTTCAACATCTTCCAATAGGGCATGGCATTTGGACTGGAAGTTTCTCAGAACATCCACCTTATGATGTCCCAGATGAGAATGGCAATTTTCTATCTCCGGTTCTTGCTGGTTTATACATGTTCTTGACTATGATAATCCTGTTGCAGGTAAAAGACAAAAACTTCTCTGTTACCTTCAAGGAATAAGCTATTCAAAACTGACTATAATCAATAACGAAAAATTAGTATCAACTAATAGCTGTGCAGTACTTTCTTAATCCTATTTGAAAATATTGCAGAGTGTTTCAAATCATCGAAGTGCAAAATACACTACCCTTTTTTTTTCTTTTGAAACACAATTTTTTCTTTGTTGATGTTGAAACCTCACAAGGATTTGGATAAGAAGTACATGTATTATATCTTTAAATAGCTCCAGAATCTCTAGTATATGCACTAAAGAGGATGTTTACATCCAAATGTCCATTGTTGATTTTTTTTTCTGCCTATGCCCATCGTTCCTAAATAAGAATGCCACTTAATATCTCAGGAAAACAGTGAAGCAAAAATTGACATTTTTGCCAATGGGGAATAATAGCTAGGTATGGCTCTGCTGGTTTAGGAAATAAGCTAAATTAAAAGTGGGATGCTCATATATGAATCTGATTAAGCCTAATTGAGAAGAACATTTTATGCAGTGGGGAAAAAATCACATTTACTTTTCCTATTTCTTGATTTATCTGCTCAGATTTAAGTGGACAAAATTTCTTTAATATGAATGAAACATGAAGATAACTTTCTGAGCTGCTCAAAGATTCCTTAGGGGGTTATTCTTCATTACTGAAACAGCATATTTGTGCATCTTAAGAATTCAGGATTATTTCACGGCAGGGAAGTTAGTGGATGGGAAGTGTTACATGCAAAGACATTGCTTGGGAAACTTTTTTACATTAGGAGTTAGTCTGTGCTTGTGCATCATCTCAGAGTTTCAGAAGGGCAAGAGCAGCATGCGTGCATCTCAGTCCAGAAAATGTGCTTTGTAAAAGCATCCTGTTTAAGACTCATCTTCGCATTTGGTTCAAAGACTTTTGTCTTAAATTTGTCATTTATTGCCCCTAGTTATCCATTTTTGTTGTGTGCAGGGTTCTTTTCAATTCTTTTTTTTTTTTCTGAACTGTTATTATTCAGTCCTACAATACATCTCTAGGAAGAACTGTTTTTCGAAAAATTGTTAGTATACCTGTGCCAGAACACTGCTGACAGAAGCAATAAGACTTGTCTCACATCTCACTGAGATTTTCATCTCTCTTTCAGGTTTTAATCCCCATTTCTCTTTATGTGTCCATTGAGTTAGTCAAGTTAGGCCAAGTCTTCTTAATTCACAATGACATTGACCTCTATGATGAAGAAGCAGATTTGCCCATACAGTGCCGAGCCCTAAATATTACTGAAGATCTTGGACAAATCCAATATATTTTCTCAGACAAAACTGGGACACTAACAGAAAATAAAATGGTATTCCGACGCTGTACTGTTGATGGACATGAGTTTTCACATCAGGAAAATGGTAAGAGAGACCTTTTTATACTTGCTTTTTTCTCTGAGCTACTAAATTTTATTAATTTAAATATTAATATTTAAACCTACTGAGTCTTCTGACTGAATTTGTGGTTTTGTCTCCATTTTGTGAGGGACTCCTGTTATGGAGATTCCTGAAAGTGAAGTTTTAAATTATCTAGAAGTCAGATAAGGAAGGTTTTCTGGTTCCCTCTGCAGACACCTCAGGCGTTACCCTGCACTGAATACTCATTTGAGAGTGCAAAAAGAACATTTTCTTTTTCATTTCTAAATAAATGCCAGCCAATCTTTTATAGGCTCACATACTGAGATTAGTTATTAATCAAACTCAATGGGTCCAAAAGTAATTACCAAAGTCTTCTGTGTGATACAAAAGAAGGTGCAGCTACACCTTCTGGAGTCAGCCCTAGCTGCAGTCTGTATCTGAATTCTCTTGGCATTCAGTACCAAATCTGGACTTTTGACCCAGACCCCCTCTTGGTTGCTACTTTCTGTCTCTACATAGTGCAAAGGATTTTATTAAGCTGCCAAGCAGCTGCCAAAAAGATGTTTGTGCTCTGTGGCAGTGAGCATTAACAAATTTGTAAGTTACCATATTTCATTCTCATGTTCCAGTCAACTGCAAAGCGCAGCTAAAGAGACCTAGCATTGAGATAAATCCTTAAAAATGGTGGGTCACTTTGAAATGCATTTTTGTTTTCTTGCAATAACAAACATTGCAGAGGGGGAGTTGTCAGAAACTGAAGTGGATAATGAAGTTTTACCTATGATGGCTTTTGAGTTGTTTTAGCTTTGGGTTAGTTTATTTCAGGGTTTTTTAACTAACCAAGGAATTCCTCCTAAGCCATGCAAAGAAAAGTATAAGAGGTAAGGTTTCGTTTTCTCTGTTCACAGCCAAGCGCCTGGAAACCCACAAGGAGTTGGATTTAGATGATGAGGACTTAACAAAACTTCAACACTTCACACTTCCTCCCATGAATATTGAACAACCAGCCACTTATAATCAGAGGACTATGAGACCTTTAAGGAGGTGCCAGAGTGCTAGGGCTCATTTTCAGGGGCATACAAGGAGCAGGTCACTTGGTCGTCGTGATAGCAACCGATCTCAAGTGGCATTCAGCAGTACAATCGTGAGTACAAGCAGATTGAGCTGGCACATTTTTAAGGAATTCTTCTTTCTTTTGTATTTTGTGATGAGGAGCCAACAAGTGGACAGGAGAAATCCTAGCCCTGGTGGAGCTAAGAGAGGGAACGGGGAGATAAGGCATTGGGGTCCTCACTCAGAGCCTGCAGGGGGGAGCTAGATGAGGGTTAGGGAATCAGGATCTTTGTATCAAAGGCTGTGGCAGAGAGTAGGGGTGCACAGGTGAGTTTTCATGGTGGATGTTTGATAGGAGGAGGACACAGGAATTTGGTGTCCAAGTACTGAAGCTGGGGTATAAAACAGGAAGAAGTAGTTGGCACAGAGGGGAATGAGCTTTTTGTACTGTTTTAGTACCCTGAAATGGCAGGAAAGTGGGGTAGACTGCAGTGGGGATACTGGGCTAGGGCTGTGCAAGAGGAGCTGTGAACAGAGACCAGAGCCTGGAGTCTGGTTTTGCAGAAATGGGTGGCACAAGTCCTCCTGGAAGATGATGGTTGGGAAGGGGCTATGGGGTTGAAGTCTGAGTTTGAACACAGTTCAGAACCACAAACTACTTCTGCTATCAGCACTACAACATACTGTCTCTGCTAAGCAAAGTTTAGTCACCCCTGAGCTGTGCATGTCAAATGCAAAAGCTGTGCTCTCCAGAGCAGTTCTTGGGGTTTGTTAGTATGTCAAAAGCTGCGTTGCGTTTCTTCAAAACAAAAAAAAAGATCCCAGCACTTTTCAGATAGACAATAAAAATGAAGCTAGAAAGGCTTATCAGAATAAGTTCCCAAACCCTGCAAGATGGTGAACTCTGAAAGATGCTGAACAGCCTTGTCCCCCTTCAGTAGCTAGGTGGCCTCTGCCTCAAGTACTGGCATAGAAGTTCAAGTCATCTTCACCGCCCTTCTAGAAAAGCCTCAGACTCATCTGAATTTCAGATCTGAAACTTCCCAAAATCTAACACAACCTATTTAAGTTCAGTTTGTTTTTTTCTTCTTGAAAGTTTTATAAGACATTTCAGACAAAGCTTTCATGGACTCCAGGAGAAGGTCAAACACTTTCAAAATTAGAATTACAGTTAAATTAAATGTCTGGAAAACCCTTCAAAAATCTTGATTTTAAGAAATTGTAATACATATAGGATTCTCAGAACTTTATTTTCTGCAGTTGTCCTTCTTGGCAAAGTTTTTGACTTGCTGATGTTTTTTTTTGGTTGATGTAAGTTTAAGTTAATTTCAAGATCCTACTTGTCTCATTCAGTTTCTCTGTCATGTAGAAGTAGATATTGGTCAGTATTCCTCCTGTTCCTGGAATATGGGGGTTTGTCAGTTGTCCTTGCATTTTCCAGCCCAGTCCTCATGGAATATTGAGAACCTCTCTATATCTATTTGTTTTATGGGTCTTGACTTTTGAAGTATGATAAAGGAATACCTTGCCAGATATACTTCCTCGATGATAATTTTTTCTGCCAGGCCTCTTCAGTTTCTTCCAGAGATAAACTGCCATGGCTTTGTTGTTTTGTTTGTTTGTTTGTTTGTTTGTTTTTTTCCCCACTGTGAAAGCATTATCTGAGGAACTAGTATCAAACATCTGCTTTGTAGAAGGAGGTTAAGCTGCTGTCCTGGAAATAAACAGCATTAGCTGCTGTCACTCTATCTTGATAAATAGAGTAACCTCTGTGACAAAAGTGAAGACACAGTAAAAATGAAGACATGTATTGCGCAGAGACTGTCCTGTATGTTGATATCTTTCAAATGATGCACAGTAATATCTTTATTTACCAAGCCAATTCCCTTTTTATAAAACAGGGATAGTAAAATTTTCTGTCTCTCTATGTTTTCTGTCCTTTGGAACTTACATCACCTTGTTTGATGCATTTGTACATTTTAAAGAACAGCTGGAACATCTTGCATACTATGGTTATACAATAGTATTGTGGGCTAGAATGTATCTCAGTAGTCAAAGTTTCTCATTAAAACTCCATCTTTTAATGTGTGAGTCAAGATACAAATATTGCTATTTAACTTGCTTAATTTAAGACTTGCAGAGACCTTCTGGATGAATGTCTCTGTTTAAGCAAAAGCACTGAAGTATTCAATGGCAGTCAACAATTGTCAAATGTGATACTCGCTATGAAATCATGAGGTTCAGATTCTTCTCATCAACAAAACACAAGAGAAAACAAAGCCCTGCTTTCTCTAATAAACAACATAAAGTCCAAAGGCCAGTAGCTGGGATTGTGCAATTTGTTGTTGTTGTTTTTTTTCTCAATAAATGCCAAGTTTCCAAGGGTTGATGTGCCAGCCACATGAAAGCTACTCATGGAAACTGGTAGCCTCAGGTAATAGGAAAATTGAGGAACTTTACACTGCTGAGAAGACACAGTGGTTTTTGGGTAAGGGTTAGCACAGCATCTGCTATGAGCACCTGCATATCAGAACTGTTGCCAAGAAAAGCATTTTAAAGAAGGAGGGCTGTTAACTTAATAGTATCCTAGAAAATGTAGAGTTTAATTGGAAAGTAACTATGCCAAACAAACAATAATCATTTACTAATGTCAAATTTATATGTGAACAGTTTTTAAAGGAACATTATCTGTGCAGTGATCACAAAATTTTCTTATTGTCAATCAACCTTATGTGAATCGGTGATAATCAGGTTGCATATGGTATTTTAAGTGCATTTGTACTGTGGTAATTGATTGTGCCTGCAAATCAGCAAGTCTGAGACTTTGTCTCAGTATTCTGAGCAGTTCTGCAATTAGGAAGCTCTGCAGCTACAAAATGTATTTCAGCCTGCCTGTTTGTGAGAGTGTTCTCTGCTCGACAAGTTTTGATGTTTTGCTGAAATTTGAGAAGCTCTTATTAATTAACATGTTCATCTCAGTGCATCTCTGAGCTTGAGATGAGCATGATGGGTATTTCATGGCATTTGATAGTGTTAATTAAACTGGAGACTGCAGATCCTAGAAGAATAACTAAATAGCATTGCTCATCTTTTCTGGAGTAAAAATAGCATAGGTATTATGCAGAGCCTAAATCCAAGGGCTTACCTTCTGTTTTTATCCCTGCCAGTATTTTTGTCTGTAGTCTTTGTGATCCATGACAGTTTGTGGAGCATCCTTGCATGTCATTTTTGCAACTTGTAAGATAAGATCCGTAAGAATTCTGTGTCCAGCTACAGCCCCCTAAAATTCAGTGTTGAAGTCTGTTCAGTGGGAAGGAGCTTGACCAGGCCTCGGACAATGGAAAAGCAAATTCCTAACTTTTTTGTTAGCAGACATCTTGCTATCTCTCGATGCAAATACAAATAGATAGAGGTCAACCTATTAACAGTTACACTCAGAAAATTAGAGACTGAGCTAGACAGATCTGTTTGAACTCACATTCACGCTAATCCCAAAATCTGTAGTTGAGAATTGGTGTTAAGTCTATAGTATTATACTGATATCATAAAAAAAAGTGTAATGTCTGTGTACGTCTTAGATTTTATGTGGAATGGAAAGGACAGAAGAACGGTGTAGTTTTTACTTCAGAAATCTCTGAAGGAGTCTGTGAGCAAGAAATACAGCAACTGATTTATTCCTTTCATAAACGTTTATGAGAAATCTGGAGGGAGAAGGATATGTCCGTATATAAGCTATCTAATGCAACTGGGAAAAGAACAGACTCACCTGTTCTTTCACACCTCTGGAAATTGATTTTTATCCTGCCTGTCTGTCCTCTCGAGACAGCCTTCAGCCAAAGCAGAGGACACCATGTCACTTCAGAGCCTTGAAGGTGGCATTGGCCACCTTACTGGTTTTTTTGGGTACCTCACAAGGAGACATGCCAGTTTACTTTATTAATTTGATTCATTGTGGATGCTGCAACTTCTCAGAGGGAAAAATATAATAATGTACTATAAACAACAGAGCTATAGTTGACAGAAAGACTTCAGGGAACTTAAAAGAGTAGGAAAAATAGAAAATGAAAATCAAATTTGGACCAAGATAGATCATTAACATTTATTCTGTCTACCTGTAGATGTTCTTAAGAAGTAAGATCTTGACAGCACATTTCCTTCTAAATTTAATAATTCTAATAAACAGTGCCCTGCTATTAGAAACATTTCATGAAGATTTCAGTTGTCCTATTGTCATCAGGTTTTAGTGCCATCAAGTAGAAGAAATGCTGTCAAACTAATGAGGAGATCTTAACAACTGAATGGCACTAGCCATTTTATAACATCAGCATTTCACCAACATAATTACTATCATTGAAAGTATGGTAAATTTAATTGATGATGATCATCATTGATGCTATTTTTCATTTTCTGTTTTGTGCATTTGGTTTTATATTTATTCAGGCTGGTCAATGGACAGACTTGTTTGTCTGAATTCTTTTATCTGCTGGCATTCCATAAGGCTGAAACTAGTGAAATAGGGAAATTCAGGTCATTCCTACTTTCACTGAATGTGAAAAGAAAAAGAGAAAAACTTCTCAGATAAATATTGATTTTTGTATTATTTTATATTTAAAACTTGTTTCTGAGGCCACAATTGACCTGACAATTGTCCATTTTTGCAGAGGAAAACATTGAGTTCAGAAAGTTTCAGTTGAAATGGAATGCCTACTTGTGCATTATCATTTTTGGCATGAGTTAGAGGCAGATACTGAGGATATATAGATGCAAACAAAATTGTGTGGGATCATGATAGATAGGAGAGGCTGAGATCCATGTGTAATAATTTGTGGTTCGTGAGGTTCATTCTAATTGTGGCAATACATGAGGAAATTATATGAATAGCTGGGCAGAGAATTTCTAATCATTAATGTTTTGAATTGAATATAATTTCCAACATAACTGTTTTGAGAGTAGTGTCTGCACATATGTGTTCTTCATGGGAATTGTCCAGTTCAGCTATTTGGGACAGCAATATATAGCAAGCACAGTATAGGCAGCAGACACACAGGTACCCATTGTCTGCTGCAGTGCAACATTGTGAAAGGGTTTCTAAAGAATGACCACTTTAACTTTTCAGCTTCTGATTCCTTTTAAGAGGCCTGAGAAGATACCTGAAAAATCAGGCTTATCCTGAGTTTGTATCAATTTGCTAGAGGAGGAACTGCATCTGTACTTAAAAATTTTCCCCACATGCAAAAGAAAAAAACATGAAAACACTGAGCCAGAGGAACCAGAACCTCCTGTTGCAGAGAAAGTGCATTACCTTGTTCTGTCTTTGGATTTCAGCTGAATTCTGAGCTTCAAAATGAGCAATAGATTTATTTTCAATTATTAGGATAATTTAAGAACCAGTATTCATGTTAGCAAGCAGGAGTTGCAGTGTAGCATATTCAGTTCAGCACTACACAGTCATGAAGGTGGTTGATTGATTGCTGTTGCATATTTAGGGAACTTAAGAAAACTGTGCCAGATTGAAGGAGGAGAGGGTAATAGCTGAGATAAACTAGAAAGCAGCTAAATCACTTTGGCAGTTCTTAAAGAAGGCATCCAAAAGTGTTGGCTCACAGGAAAGTGTCTTTTAAATTGGGAAACTCTAGTTAAATATGGCCCTGAATTAAATCCAAACCAGACTCTGCTAACATGAAATTTCCATTAAAACTAATATTCCCATAGCCCTACATCAGATTAAATTGTAGATAAGTGACATTGTTAAGTAGTTTGGATTGTGAATTTAGGTTTGATTAGGGAGAGTGTGGTGGTAAGATTACCTTACCATTTCAGGAACAGAGGAAGTACGTAGGCATTTATTTATTTATTGTAAAGCTGGGGAAGAACAATTTGAGACAGGTACAAAACAAAATGATTCTGAAAACAAATTTTTATTGTAACAAAGCCATGAACATGATTTTATTGTAACAAAGCTGCTTTCTCTGTTGAAATAACATTGCTGCTCCCCCACTAAAATGGCAGATCCCAAATCCACTTCCATCTGGAATGACCTTTAATTCATTAGTCAGTAGTTTCAAAGTTTGGGGACTCAAGATAGATTATTCTTGAGATAATTTATTAATTTTTTTTCTCAAAAGAAATAATATTCTGAAACCTCCTTCTATTTTAAGGTGCATTTCCTCCCAAGAATCTAGTTATGCAGCCTTTAGAAACACATCCTTTTTCCCTAGATGTTACAAAAGGCATTTACCTTACATAATTCTAGGTGTGAACTCTATAAGAAGCAACAGAAAACTATGGAGTTGAGAGCTCTTCCTCGGACACAGTTGTAAATGGGAATAATTCTCATTAATTTCTCTTACAGGAAAAGGATGTGACTCCGGATAGCAGGCTGCTGAGGAGAGTAAGAGAAGCTGCACTCCAGACTGAAAATCTCTCTCCTTTTATACGTATGCAGACTGCCACATCCCTTACTGACTTTTTTCTTGCCCTTGCCATCTGCAACACAGTCGTGGTCTCCACAGCTACTGAGCCAAGACAAAGGGTAATCTAACTTTGTTTAAACTAAGTATTCAAGGGAAATTGATCGTGCTTACATTAACAACACAGAACAGTGTTCAGTGAAACCTGAGGTGGTAAGAAATGGTTTGTCTGGGAGCTCTTCTCTAGTTCTTTCACCTCTTGTGTAATGTCTACTGTTTCACTGCCTGTGTATATCCCTACCTAACAAGGCTCTTTATGTTTGATGAATAGCTATGGCTACCACAGTATCTGTGCTTTTCCTTTTAGATTTAATATTACATTTACTGTAAGAAATATGCTGAATATACAAGGTTTTCTCTGATCTCTCCGGCCATTATCAGGATTACAAGGGCCTCGATTCCATCTCTGCTTCAGAGGCAGAGACACAAATCACCATCAAATTTGGATGCCAATTCTGCAATGACTCCTCTACTGAATTCCCCTAATACTGTTAAATAGAAAAAAAAAAAAAAAAGCTGCATTTTTTTATTGTCATTTAGATGTGAAGAAATATACTGAGGATTTAGAAAGTATCTTGTAGCTCACATTTGTTTATTTTTAACCATAGTATACCCGAGGTTTTCTCATATTTCTAGGTTACAGTCCCACCACCAATAAAACCTTCAGGAATCACCCTGGAGAAGATTCATCAGATATTTCAGCGGCTGAAATTAGCAAGCCTTAGCCAGTCTTTTTCATCATCTCAGTCTAGTTCAGACCTAGGAGCTAGCTTTAGTGCAAAGAACACTGAGGAGCATCTTGCTGCGTTGAATTGCTGTGACGATGACGACGACTGCTGTGGTAGCAGTAGGGGCACTGGGCTCCAGCACAAGGGCAGCACAGATATTGGAAGTGGTTCCTTGGATGAGGTTTTTAAGTCCGTTACTCACGGTTCTTTGCCAACAGACTTTTGTTATGAGGCTGAGAGCCCAGATGAGGCAGCACTTGTCTATGCTGCCCAGGCATACAGTTTTACTTTAGTGTCCCGGACTCCTGAACAGGTGACTGTGCAGCTGCCACAAGGCACACTCTTGACTTTTGATATCCTCTACACTTTGGGATTTGACTCTGTAAGGAAAAGGATGTCTGTAGTGGTGAGACACCCTCTAACCAAGGAGATCATTGTCTACACAAAAGGAGCTGACTCTGTTATAATGGACTTGCTGGAAGACTGTGGCAAAGGTAATTATCCAATGAGCTATTTTTGTTGTGTCTCCTACAAAGAGGCACGAGAAGTTTGCAGTACTCCTTTCTGCATGAAATATTATATTGAGGCATCAGGAGTATAAAAAAAAAAAGCTCTCCATAATGTTATCCTTGCAGATCAGAACTGAGGTATTTATTTAACCTGAGTAGTGCTGAGAATATGGAATGGGCTAATTAAAATTCACTGACAGCGCTAACCCATGTGGATTGTGTACTCTGCAGTAATACTTTCATAAGGGCCTGACCATGGTATTTCAGCTTGTCAGCAAGAGTGCTGTAGCATTTAAAAAAATAAAAAAATAAAAAAACTAAGTAGTGTCATCTTAAAGGAAACAAGGAATTTTACCAATCTTTCAGTTTATGCAACACACAGCCAACACTTTGAAAGGAATTGCTATTACAATGGAATCCAATTTTCACTAATGTCCACTCGTTTTTAATCTTAGGTCATTAGCTCTGAAGTGATCTGTGCTTAAGATATGGAATCTTTTCCTTGTATTTCACAGCTGACACTTATGCAGAGAGGAGAATGAAAAGAATAAAAGACAAAACACAGAAGCATCTGGACTACTATGCCCGTGATGGCCTCCGAACTCTGTGCATAGCTAAGAAGGTAGGAGGGCATTAGCCTAATGTTGTTTACAGCTTTGCTGTCTCTCTACATGTCAATAGATTTATTAGAAAACTGTAATGGTTATAATTCTTTGTGCTTCAAAGGACAAGACAGATGCAGCCCATCTTTCTGTCCCTCTATTTGATTGCTCTGTAGTCTTTTTCTCCTCTTTTTCTCCAGTGTTTAGCCGGTTTGAACAAATGATGGATTCTTCATCAGCCTCAAAACATTCATTTCTGTTTATCCTATGTCAACTCTGGCTGACCTTCTTTACAGTGATTCTAGGCAAGAAGTAGAAAGCCAACTCTCTGTTTTGCTTGGCATTCAGCTTTCAAAAATCCTGCCCTCAGGCTGGGTTAGTGCATTTTAGCCTGATACTTGTTAGGACAGAAGTGTTGAGACACCCTGCAGAGCAACTTTCAGAAACTGTGTTCCAGTACAGACTCCCAGCTAAGGGGTGTAGGATTAAGAGTTTCTCTAGGCCATGTTTCTAATCCTTAGCTTCCACAAGCAGGAAGGCAGGTCTATTTTTCTCATCACTACTTGTTCCTGCAGTCTTCTCTTAGAAAAGTTTGTGTTGTTTTAAAGGCAACACAGTACTTTATCAACCAAGATAGAAGTTAAGTCTCTGTGATCCAGAATGTTAGTATTCTTCTCCTCTCATTTAAATTTAAAATGAACTCTGCTTAAATTGTGTTATGCAGGTCTTGATTGAGGATGACTTTCAAAAATGGGCCAATTTTCGTCGAGAGGCAGAAGCTGCAATTGACAACAGAGAGGATCTGTTAATGGAGACAGCACAGCATCTGGAGACCAAACTCACCTTGCTGGGTAGCTAAAAATAAAAATTGTCATTGCATGAAGTATCACTTGCTCTCCTGTGATATTCTTGGCAATCAGACAGACAACAGGTTATATTAAATTATATCAAAAAGGCTACCTCTGAGGCTTGAAAATCTCAGGGCAAGAGTACACAGTCCGATGACAGTGTTTAAACAATTTCTTGTGCATTTTGAGCAGCAGTAACTTTGAAAAAGTGTACTGAAACTTTCATGTGCTGTGAGCAAAAAGCATGTACCTCAGCTGTTACTGCGGCTCAGCTGACACAGTAGGTAATGAAGTTCCCGTAATTCAATCACATGTCTGTGTCATCAGGTAAACCTATAAAATAGTATATATTAACTTCAATGTTGAGCACGAATTCCGAGGGAATTTCTGTTACAGAACTGTGTTATAAAAAACATAAGTACAATTGTTGTCCATACATAGGCATTCTTGCTAGTGAATTCCTGCTCTCATTGCACTGTCATGTTTGCTTTCTGTATTTTGTAAAAGGTTGATACTACGTATTAAAAGTTACCTCTTTAGTACTTGCACATCATCCATCACCATAGTATCTAACAGCACTATTCTGTTAAATTACAGAGTGCTTCAGTGCTTTCTTTTCTATTTTGTTTCCAAATGTTTTGGTCTTTAAAACTTTGTTTTTCAGAGTCATCCCATTCTCATCTTTCTGTGAATACAATCTGTGCCCATACTTTGTTATCCTGAATTTCTGTGATTGCAAGCTATTAGCATTATGATTTCTCATAATGTCTGCAATGATTTAAAAAATTAGAGTAATAACAGAAAATGCCATAAGAAGAACCACATAAGAAATAATGCAGATCTTGTCAGAATCTGTTACCTTTGCCAACTCTTAAGGCACTGTGTGCATTCATACTTCATTTCACAAAAACTGTTATTTTAGCTTAAATCAATATCTATCTATAACGTACCACATTTACAGCATCTTCAAACTGACCTCTAGTGGAAGAGATAAGAAGAGGAGTATTGTAACATTCAGATGGTGACTTACGTTCAGAATGAGTGTTGACATCTGTTTCTAAGTTTGCATATTTTAAAAAAGAAAACCTCCTGTACCTTTTCTTCTCCCTTTGATGAATGAGGCATCTAACTTGGCAATAGGATAGCATTCATTTAAATAGTCAAAGTTCATCTTTTCAGGTTGCTCTGATGGGGCTTGATGCAGTACTTTAAAAATGCATATGGTGTAATTCCTCTGCCAGTACATTGTCATTTTGTATTATTAAGAAGAAATGAAATGCATTGTTCTAGCATCAAGTAAAAAGAAGAGTCAGAACTTGATTGATGACAGATTTAGGTCTTAATCCAAGTGCAGATTTTGTGCCTGTGTGTTGATTTGCTGGACAATACCTTGGCTCAATTCTTGATAAGCTTATCATTGGAAGTCAAAGACCTTTTCTTAAAAAAAAAAAAAAAAAAAGAACTAGCAATATGATTTCCAAATGAAAGAAAACTAGTTCACATCATAGTCTTTTCCTGTTTGCCCAGGGGCAACAGGGATTGAAGATCGGCTGCAAGATGGAGTGCCTGACACTATTGCAGCTCTTCGAGAAGCTGGGATACAGATCTGGGTGTTGACAGGAGACAAACAGGAAACAGCAGTTAACATTGCATATTCCTGTAAGCTCCTGAACCAAAGGGACACTGTCTTCACCATTAACACAGAAAATAAGGTGAGTACAGAGAGATGCACAGAATTTGCTATCTTCCCCTTTCTTCACAGCTTGCAGCTTCACACTGTGTTGCATTAGGCTGTATTCACCACAAGACACAGCTAACCAGAAGTCCATGTAGCAGCATTAGGGCATAAACTCTTTAGACCGCATGTAACAGGATGAATTGGAACACAAGACAGTTACATAGAATTTTATTCAATTAAAATATGAGTTTTTCAAATAAAAATAATCTTTTTTTAAAATGACATATCTAGTGAGCTTTAGAAAGAAGATAATATGCAGTTTAAATGCCCGATTCCTTAATAATATTGATATTTGTTTTTTCACCTTGCAATGGAAATTTCAGCTGCAATGATATTTTAAATCCAGGTGATATCTATAGGAAGACATTTGGAAAGTACTGTATGAGTCCGTCTGGAATAAATATGCAGGTGTAGATTTAATTAAATTCAGAACTTTCTAGTTTTATGTTCCCAAATAGGATTAGGCTTAATCAGAAATTTATTAGTGAACAATTTAATCCAGTATCTTTTTGTGTAAGCAGCATTTCACCTTCTCAGAAACCTAAATATAGCTCTTGTGGGTTGGTTAAGAATGCAGTCACTTTCTTGACACTCCATGGTGGCACACATAGTGGTAGATGTGCACAGATACTCCCTGAATTTACATTGGCAACAAGAAGGTCAGGTGACAGATAAAGCAAACATACTCCAAAATGAAAATAATCACTTGAGGGGCATCTCTGTCAGTTCCTGTGACTCACAAAAATACAGTGAACAATCTGTGGTGCAATCTATGGGTATTCCTGAAACCACCTGAACAGATGGGAGAAATAGAGAAACTTTCAAAGAAGGTAAATGCCATTAAGGACAGTGAAAGTAAAAAAAAAACTTTAGAAAAGCAACTTTGGCTTTTGCAGATTATGAAGCAACATGGTACTAGGGAAACCATGCCTTGCTTTCAGAAAGTGGAATGTCCACTGCACCGAACAGCTTCATGCTTCATTCCTCCAGGCATCCTGGCAGGGCAGGTGACTTTGTGAGATAGTTTTAGGGAAGAGCAAGATGAGGCCTTATGGCTCAACCAGACCCTGGTCATGTTGGTGACGCTGCTTGGCAGGGGGGTTGGACTAGATGATCTCCAAAGGTCCCTTCCAACTTCAACCATTCTGTGATTCTGTGATCCGTTTGCTAAGAAGAAGCCAGTCCTGACCATTTCTAATGTCGAAAAGCAAGGTCCAAAATCCCGGCTGTGCTGTCCTCTTTTTTATTTTGTTGCTTGTGCCCTCTTACTGTATAGCCCGAAGTGCCCCTGAAGTCACCAGGGTGCTGCTCTGTCCTCTTTTTGCAGTGTACGCTTGTGACCCACACTCAGCAGTAAGGGGAGCCTTTCTGTAGGTAAATGGGAGGTTGAAGTGGGAAGGCCAGGCTTCTTTCTGGGACTGGGCAAGTCACTTGTCTTCGTTGCCTCTGTTTTTCTCCCCACAGGAGGTGGGTTACTAATACAAGCTTGCCTTTCTCTATAAAGCTATTGTGAGGATTAATTAAATAAAGTTAAAATACTGACTATTTTTCTTGTGATAGGCAATGGTATAGAGCAGTTAGATGGCCTACTTTCTAGCTTCTTTTGTCTGCAGCTAGTAGCTCTCCAAACAGGAATAAAATCCTATGCAAATGTCTCTCTCTTTTAATGTCACAGAATTAGGGAAACACGCAAAGATGATACGGAATTCGGCACGGAATACATTCCTTGCTTCAATGTGTAATTTCATTTGATACACATATCTGCTTTAATGGAAGGCAGAATGAATATATTTAGGATGGAAATTAGAAGATGGTTTCTGTCAGAGAAGTGATGCTGCAGGTGGGACCACCCTGACTCCAGGAAACACAGGCACATGTGCTTACCTATAGCACCCTGTGTGGCTGTCAGTCTGGACTCAGATGCACACTGCGTGCGTATAGGTGTTTGTGTGAACATATATCATTCAGTGGGCATTGATTTTACACTTCAATACCATTTATTCAATAAATACCTCTTCAATACCTCCCCTTCAAAACAAAGCCAAGGACACTGGTTCTGAAGAGTCTCCCAATGGCAGTAGTAGGTGAAAACAAATAATACAAAGGGTTTCTCCTTTCACAAAAGTCCTTTAATTTTTACAAAGTTAACCCTGAAACTAAATACCCATTGAAGGATAAAGCCTTTGACAGAGGGTTAATAAAGGGTAGTAGCTAATCAAGTGGATCCAGGTGGGAAATACCACAGTGTTTCTTTGCACCTATGGTTAATTTTGCTTTCTGCCAGATGTTCATCTTTGTTCATGGCTAAGTACTGAGCATGGGACAGCTCCTTCCCCTGCAGGATTCTTAATTCAAGCAGTTAAATATTTTAGTGTCTTCACCTGTTTTTCATTTTGCTGTCCAATTCAATTTTCAGTACTATATCAAGAAATCCCAATCTTCTCTTCCATCCCAGATATTTTTACCCAACCTCTTCCAGTTCTGAGGAAGATGTGAGGCTCAACAACAGGAGCAATTGTAGGAGCAGCAGTTAAGGAACTGTGGTGACTGGCTTCAGTGGGAAAGGACTATCTTTCCACCCCTGAGCCCAGCAGCTTATTGAAATGCTGGAAATTAGCTATCTTTCAGTAAGAAGAGGGATTCATTTAAAAATGCAAGCCTGGAATTTCCAACACAATTTTTGGTTTGTTCACAGAAAGATGATGCTGCTTCAATATTTTCAGTGTGCAGGCTAGATGCAGCTTTCTATTAGGTGTCAGAGGTACATTTGATTCCAGAACCTCCCACTGAAGTGTAATTTAAATCTTGCAAACATCCTACACATGTACCTTATGCAACATAAAGTGAAAATAACATTTCAGAACTGAATCATCACTCAATAAAGCTGACAGAAAAGGTAGAAAAAGGAGTGATTAGCTCCTCAGGTATTCAGTGCCATGCCACAGAAAGAGGACTTTTAGCACTAACAGGCAGCAAAATAACTTTTAGATCATTCTGGGGCTTGTTTGATAGTGGTGTGCCAATTTGGCAGATCCGTATGGGAGAGGTAAAAGTGCCCCTCTTAAATCTCTATGTGATACTAGGGTTACTTTCATCCAAAATGAAGCAAGTTTGCTAATAGGGAAAGGTTTAGCTTGTGTTTGAGGCACAGCGCTGGGCAATATGAAGCTTTGTTTCTGTCCCTGGAAAAGGCCAAACTGTCAAAGTTACTGAGCAGTTTTGGAAAGCTGAACCTCTTGTTTCTCTGCCATAATTTATTTCTGAGGGAAGCAAAGACTGGAATATCTCATGTCATTCACATCAGAGCTTGTTTTAAAAAATCTCCTTTAGTAAAAAAGTAATTTTTTTTTTCTTTCTGAACTCTCAGCACTGCAAATACAAATACATCCTCCTGAAGTGAAGCTTATTTTCTTTTCTTTTGAAATAATTTCTTATTGCAGCTAACTAGCTGATAAGATGTGCAGTGTTTTCACTGAAGGAGTTGATATCGTCATTGAAATAATCTTCAATCTGATGAATTAGTGCCTTTCTCAGTCAGTTTTCCCCAATGTTCATCTGATAGGCTTCAACCCACTGGCATGATTATACAAACATACACTTTGTAAGGTGCTGTGCTGTAAAGGGAGATGGAGATAACTATTTCTAGAACGACTTCTGTTTTCTCACAGGAAACTTGTGAATCGCTCTTGAATTTAACCTTGGAAGAAGTGAGAAAGAATTATGAGGTTGAAAAACCCCAGAGGAAATTTTTTGACTTTATCCCAACATCTTTATCAGCCTCTGAGGCGCCCAGTCCTGAGTTTGGACTGGTGACTGATGGACAGACACTGAGCGTCATCTTCCAGGGGGGCCTGGAGGAGAAGTTCCTGGAGCTGACGAGGCACTGCCGTGCGGTGCTGTGCTGCCGTTCCACCCCTCTCCAGAAGAGCATGGTGGTCAAGCTCGTTCGGAGGCAGCTTAAAGTGATGACCCTGTCGATAGGTACCTCTCTTTTGAATCTTACAGGCTCTTTCATTCAGAGTTATGAAAATGTATGGAATATATACATTGTATGAGCTATTTCTTATGCCTCCTCTCAGCTAGATACAGTGAAAAACTAACATCGAATAGTCTTTCCTAACCAATAACTATACGAAAGCCCTCCTTCAGCTTTCAGGGAGCAAATCTGGCCCCCATTTAAAT
This sequence comes from Anseranas semipalmata, assembly GCA_013399115.1. Lineage (NCBI taxonomy): Eukaryota > Metazoa > Chordata > Aves > Anseriformes > Anseranatidae > Anseranas > Anseranas semipalmata. The sequence goes on from VXAA01002329.1 coordinate 866,928, forward strand.
AAGATGAAGGCACTCCGCATTCCGTATCTCCCAGTTGTCCCTTTCAAGCACACGAGTACAAACACATGTAGATGTTCCCTCTGGAATCCCCTCACTTAGGGAAAGAAAGCAGTCGATAGTAGTTACTGTTTTGTGTTTTCATAAAGCCCTTTTACTGTCAGATTTTCCCAACTGGTGAAACCAGCATTATCCCCAGAGTAGCATTAAGCACCAACTCCTTTGCTTTTTACCTCCAAATAATGTGAAATGCTTTGAGTTTCCTGCTCACTGTTGTTAAGTGATCCTAGTAAAATCCTTGCAGAATTGATTTTTGTGACTTAAAACTAAAAAATACATCTATGTGGACCAAACAAGGCATATCATAAAAGGAAGAGTCTGGTGTATTAAATTTCTTGCTTTGCCTCAGAGTTCAAAATATAAACTCTCAGCCTTCAGCTTCATTTCTTTTGCTTTACCAGCTAACCTAATTCACAATCTCCACATTGCAGGCAAACGTTGCTGGTTCTTCCCATGGAAATTTGGTTATGTATTCAACATATTGCTGGAAGTTGAAAGGAGCAGAATAACTCCTGAATTTGGCTTACTACATTGTCAATTGTAATAAAATTTATCATATAATTCGGAGAGTTCAGTGAAGTAGGGTGCTGCAAAAAGCATGTTGTTGAGCGTATGGAGTTTACTGAGCAGAAATGTACAAAATAGTGCAGATGTGGATGGTATCGGGGTGTCCATGCCACTGGTCCCAGGGACAGCTGGTCCCAGCGCCAGGCTTAGCAATGGTGGATCCAGGTGTCCTGAGAAGGAGGATGTTCCAACCAAGATCAGAGCCTAGAGGTCGTGGTTGCTTGATGCTGACTATCAGCTACCCAAATTAAGATGCAAGGTAGTACATAATAGCCTGTGTTTAACAGCACAGCTGCATTTTTTTTTTCTTGTTCTAGTATAGGCATGTTAACTACCCTTTCTTGTGTCTTTATTGTTCACTTCAGTCTTCTCCTTTCTAGGTGATGGTGCAAATGATGTAAGTATGATTCAAGCAGCTGATGTTGGAATTGGAATATCTGGCCAAGAAGGCATGCAGGTATCCCTTCAGTTTACTTCCTCTCCTCTTTTGTCACAGGGTCTCTTCCTGTTTAATAAGCTTCATAGCAGCCATATAGTCTGAGTACCACCTTAAAGATGTAGGTTGGCATTGTCGTAAAAGAATATGCAGTCCATAACTGTGGGTCCAGCTGAAAAGGAGCATTTGAGCCAACAGTTAACATGCATGGACAAACGAGTGTTTGCTCGTAAGCATGTAAAATCAGCAGATGCCTGTCCACTGTTAGGTTAGCATCTGATCTCTGAACAAGCTCTGCTATAGCATTTCCAGGTTTTGTTGATTTTCATTCAGTGTTTTCTGTCTCAAATTCTTTCCCACACATCCACCTTGCTTATTTTCCTAAGATGGAGAGTTCTGCAGAGATAGAAAGTTTCTTACTTTTTTTCCTTACAATATGCAGTAGTAAGAAATTGTTTCAATGTCCATGTTCAAATTCCATCACCCTGAGTGGGGAAAAAAAAAGATATATTGTAAAGTAACTTCTGTTCTTTTTACTGAAGGCTGTGATGGCTAGTGACTTTGCAGTATCCCGATTTAAGCATCTCAAAAAACTGCTTCTCGTCCATGGACATTGGTGTTATGCTCGCCTGGCAAGGATGGTGATTTACTTTTTCTACAAAAATGTGGTAAGATGATTAGAATTCTGGAAACTTTCATCCTAGCAAGGGCTAAGTACAGGACAGTTTTGTTTTTGTTTTTTTGCAGTCTATGCTCTCTTACTTTTTTATGAATCTGCAGTTCCTGTTTCTGCACTTTGCAAGTTCACAGTTTGCTACCTCCTTCTTAGTAATGCGCTGCATAAAGCATTGAAGAAATATGGGATCTAAATATCTTTTGAAATAGCATTATTCTGAAGGGAAAAGGGACTCAAGGTTTAGTAACTTTTATATGGTAGTTCAAGCAACTTTATTAATAATACCCATGAGTCTCAAAATAAAATTTACATAAGGAGCAGCAAATTATTAGTGCTAGAATACAGAAGATGACTCTGCACTAAGAAATGGTTGCCAGTGAAACCTGATCTTTTTGCATTTCATTTGATAGGAGCCACTTGCAAGCAATGGTGCAGTCATATCTGGCATTCTTATTAAAAATGTAATGTATATGCAAATGAGCGTATGCATTGAAGAATAATGTAAAGTGGATAGAACTGATAGCAACAGTATCTGCAGGACTGTGCAAACAAGTCCATTTGACATGAAATACACTCAGAGCATGAAAGACTATTTACTTAGAATTCAAAGTATCCATATTTTAATTTTTATATAGTTTTGAATAAGGATTATGTCTTATCTGTGTTAACATTTGTAATGGAAATGGAAAGTTTTCTTTTTCCTAACTGGGCATCCTTTCAGAGCTCAAAGAATATTTATTTGCAATATGAAATAGCTCTCCAGACTGGGATGCTGCTGTTCTATTATCTCCCTGGTACCATTAGGGAGCAGGAGGCCTTTGATTCCACACTGACAGCAAGCCTGTAAAAGGATTTTAAAATCTGCTGCTCAGAGCTGTGAACAATTTGTTTAATTATTCTGTGATATTTTCTTAAAGTAACCTAACAGCTTTTATACAGCTGTATCACAGTGGATCAGTGTGAAGCAGTCCCTTAAGATACACTGCTTTATGGAACAACATGCGGAGACATCTACTGAAAGTACCTTTAACCAAAATAATGTATTCTTGGGAAACTGTGTTAATAACCAATGTACTGCATAAATTTCTTAGATGGAACTATGGGAGGCATATGTCTATGCATTGCAGACTGAAGGGTCCACATCAGCTTTCATAATGGGGAACGACATAGCACAGGAGGAAAGAGGATATAAAGGAGAAGCCACAGGAAACATGTGGCTCCACAGCCTTCACAACCCAAACAGAAATCACATCAGCATGAAGGATGTGCTTTTGCACATATGGGGAACCACAGTTCAGCCTCTAACAGGACATTGCGTTTGTATTTGCTTCTCCCACAGAGCTACGTCAATCTGCTCTTCTGGTACCAGTTCTTCTGTGGGTTCTCAGGCAACACAATGATAGATTATTGGCAGATGATTTTTTTCAATCTTTTCTTCACCTCAATGCCCCCTCTGGTCTTTGGAGTCCTGGATAGAGATGTTTCTGCAGAAACACTTCTGGGTTTGCCTGAGTTGTACAAGAACGGGCAAAATTCAGAGGTATGTCTTGATTGCTGAAGTACCTGCTTGGTAAGCCAAAAGACCACAGTATGTTTGGTTTTGTGAGGAGGGAGGGAAGAGAACAGTTTCAGACTCACCTGGAACAAAATGATCTATTTACAGTTTCTAGTTTACAGATGTCCACAAAAAGAAGGTTTAATTGTATCTGTCAGAAGAATTTGTAAGGAACATAGAACTGAAGTTGCATCCTGGGAGTGAGGCTGGGGGCTTGGTTGTGGCTGGAAGATGTAAATGAAAGGGTTTATTCTGCCATTAAATATATTGAGCAATCCAGTTTGGTACCAGCATACTGCATTGTAATAAATAAAGTGATGTACTAGTGAATCAGATCTATGTTGGTGTTTTCGATCTGAAGAAAAGATGGTGGAGCAAATATGTGTGTGTGTGTGTGTATTATATATAAACACACCATCTATATAGAAAAGAAATCTGAATGAAAGCACAGGGAGTAATAAATAAAACAGAATGAGAAACATAATAAATGGAGGTAAAATAGTTTAGCTGGTCCCTGATTAAACCCAGCTGAGATTTGGTGTTTCAAACAGTCTCAACCTACTGAAGAAAAGCTTGTTAAAAAGATTGCAGCAAACAGTGACTAGAAAACGTAAACCCTTAATTCGATGAACAACTAGTCTTTTTTTTTCTACACTTGTGTTCAGAAATAGACCTGTTAGATACATAAAGGATTTTATCAGAGTTTGGTGTCTAAGCTGTTTTGGGCTTGAGCTATTGCATTTATTAACTTCTTTTACTTTGAATAGTCAGCACTGGTAACCCTCAGAAAATAAACATGAAAGATTATATTAAGTTTTTTACTCATATTGTTTGTCAGATTTAGAGAACCGGTCTAATCTGTATGTTTGTGACAAATGCATATATATAAATGTGTGTGTTGCATATACATACAGTACAGTAACACAAATTCCCAAATTGCCTTAATATTTTTAATAGGAAATGATGAAAATATTAATGGGCAAAATTTGATGTGCTCTTAGTTTTAGATCACAAAATTATAGGGTATTTAGGAATTCTTCTTATCTTATTTTCTTTCTTATTCTTTCTTATTCTTATTTTCTTAAGTTCAAATATGACATACAGTCAAACTAAAAAGGCATAAAATAGAGGTTTTAATGGAAGGAGCCTTAAAAGAAAGGAATTTTGCCCAATTCTATAGCCCCAGGAAGAGACACGTTTGAAAAAGAATTTGAGGAATGGGGTCCTTTGGGGATGGATGGAGGCATTTTTGACATTGAGCTTTACAACACCTACTTGGCTGGCTAATCTTCCCAGTAATCTTACTGTCATTAGTTAACACAGAGAAAATGCCTGTTCAGGGATAAGTCTTTGCTCTAAGTCAGCTGTTCAAGGGGCATTTGTTCATGAAGAGAGACCAGTTAGCTATAATGAGTAGTCTGAGCAGAAGAAAAACAAACAACAAATATGTCTGCAGGACAGATCAGAGATGTGCGTGCCATCGTAATGACTGTTGTCTATAAACTCCTACAGATATACAAGCTGTCAACTTTCATTATTACAATGTTGGATGCCTTCTACCAGAGCCTTATTTGCTTCTTTGTCCCCTATTTGGTAAGTATGGGACTCATTCATGTTATAAATTGTCTCTCTA
>VXAA01002330.1:0-71702 GCA_013399115.1 Anseranas semipalmata
GTCTCAGATCACTTCCTTGTCTTCAACATGTGCTGTTGATTTGCTTTACATTTACTGTGATTTTTTTTTTAATTGTGTCACAGAAGTACTGATACTAATCAATTATGTTATATCAAAATCTCACAAGACATTATTTTCTTCTGTTTAATTTCAGGTGCCCCCAAGATCTGAAGTGCCTCCTTTTCTCCACTGACTACCTTACCTTATTCACATATAATGAATCCAGACTCCAGTACCTAACAGCAGTATATTTCACGATATGTTTTATCACGAAGATTAATCCACTGATACAATAAAGTAGGACTCCGGCCTAGTAATTTGTCTCATATTTTAAAAAAACTTACATTAACGATCATCATAAAAATTCCATTGACTGTGGAAGCAGCAGTTCTCAAGAACTGATAGCACATGTTAATAGATATGCCAGACAGTACATGTACATAGCTTGCCAAAGAGGAACAGGCTGCAAAATTCTACATCATATGCGATACATGTAGGTCAACATACGTTCTTTCAAATTGGAAAGTGTGTTAAACAAAGCCAGAGATTGAATAATCTTAAATAAATACATGCAACACTTTGAAACCATAGTGACAAAACAAAAATCCTTCAGATTTAAGCAGACTAAGACATATGCCTGTCTCCTCAAAGGAGGTGGGAACTCTTCAATTTCTGCTGCCATGAGCTCAGCGCAGACATCCAATGTACATTTCATCCCTCCTCTCTAGACTACCAGATATCTTCCGTATGCCATCTAATCTTTTTCTGTTTCAAGAACTCCCTGCCACAAGTCCCTCTAGCTTTTTGTTTCTTTTTGGTCTAAACTCCATTCCTGTATCACGACCCAGATTTTTCTTTGTTGACATTGTAAATCTTTTAACTTCTTTTGGAAGTAAACCTAGGACACAATGTTTCTGCTTTCACTTAGTACCAAGAGAACTAGCACAGCAATCTGAAAATCAACACAATGAAATTCAATGGTCCCAATAAAAAGAAAACACCAAACACTCATTCTCGGATGTACCAGCTGTAGCAGTGTGAAAGACATGGGTGTTAATTATGTAGTTTAAAAAAGTACCAAATGATGATCCTCCTACATTATTATTTGGCTTTGAGCATTACACTTTCAGGTGGATACCAAATAATGTAAAAGATCTGAGTGGAGAGCAGCAAAACCAAGAGAATTTAGAAAATATGATTATGAGGAAAAACTGAATGAAGTGTCTTACCTAACAGAAAAGACCGAATGGGTGCAAAAAAATCAAAACATATTGCCAGTTTTCCAGTCAAGAAAGTGACAGTGATCAGTTCTTCATTTTCATTGATAAGAAAATAAGAAGAAATTTCCTTAACATGTACCAAGGATGCTAGAGAAAATTTGATAACTAGAAAGTCAGTGAAGCATTGGAATGAGCTACAGTGAGGAGGGAACTTCCTTTATTGGAATGTTTACCAACATAGTAGCAAAGTATCAGTGAAGGCCCCTTCCAATTCTGTTTCTATGTCTTCATCTGTTATCCCTATTTTCTTGAAAAAAGCACCAGGAAAAAAAGGAAAAAGAAAAAGAGAAGAAAGACCATACCCGTAAATCTTTTTTTCTTTTTTTTTTGACATTTAGGTCTTAATTTCACATGTTACTTGAGCATATTTGCAACTTCAAGGTCATAATCAACCCCTTTATTTCAGTAACATAGCCACTTCATTGTTTTGCTGCATAAGATATCTAAATCGATGCTTATCTTAAGAATAAAGAACAAGACAAACTACCTTTTAAAGATGACACCACGCAGCTGATAAAAGTAAACATAAGCATCAGGGAAAACTAATCCCTCAATGCAAGAAGCGATAGAAAAGGACTTATTACCTGGACCACACCTTGATATTTGTTATGGAATAACTTTGTCCCCATCTTGCCCCCACCTTCCAATATATGGTGATCTATAGCATTAACTATAGACTCAGGTTAAGCCTAAATAGGCATCAATCCCAATTCTGTCAGTTGAAGTAACTCTTCAGGGTTAAATCACCATCTTGAAGAAGAGGATGTCAATGACCACCAATCTCATTCCAGGGAGACAGAGAACCCAAACACAACTAGTTAAGGCCACAAGGAGGGTCTGCAAAGAACACGTCTTCTCACCCGCTATGTGACACGGAGTGTATCTTGCACTGGGAGGTGTGAATGTTGAGGTTACAGCCATTTTTGTTTCTCCCTAGCCATGCAAGTCTTTTGTAATGACATACTGAGAATAAAAATATACTGCAGTGAGCTCATTAGTACAGAGAACAGTCAGTGTGTACCAGCCAACTACTTGAATAACTGGAAGTAGGATGCAGTGAGGCCTGACTGACTTCAAAGACAGAAGCATATTTTACTAGGATGTTACTGTACTGCCTTTGGGTATTTTAATGTAGACTAAGTGCAGACTGAAATACCAGTCTGAAGAAAACTCCCAGCACCAACAAACCAGAAGCGTTATTGAACATCTGTGGACCATATCCCTGGCACTGTAGCATCCCTTCCAACCTGGCATATTCTATGATTTTATGATTTCTTTATTTTTGTCAATTGTCAGAGTAAGTCCCAGGCTTCTGGAGTAGTAGGATCATCTGAGAATATGAAGCTTTACCAGGAAAAAAAAAAAAGAAAAAATAGCCCTTATGGTTAAAGAAATTGAAACTAATTTGAACTACACTCAACATAAAAAGAATTAAAGAATGTGGAAAGTCAAACATGAAAATGATCCTCTTTACCCTAATACAGTATCAGTGAAGCTAATTAAATGTTCCAGAAGTGCGAGGAATGTGCATTAGCGTTCTTTGACAGATCAGGGCCCGACACCACAAAAATGCACTGTAATCAAAGGAATTTTTAGATTCTATATACTAAAAAAAAGTCTACAGATTTATGCTTTTAGAATAAGATAGTGTCGGTGTGCACAGACACTCACAATGACACACTACTGACACAGAAGAGATGATACTAGGTCAATAGGAATAGGCTAAATAGTGCTATCCTCATTTAAACTATGTATTTTATTAAGCTGTATTTCACTTGATGATTCACCATATAAGTACTATGCTTAAAAATATTCAGAAGTGACAGAAAATTAGTTAGAAAGCAAACAGGTTAAGTGCAACAAAACTGTTGCAGTGCCATGCAATCCAACCTAGAATTCTGCATTGTTGTGAAGTGATGGATACATACATTTTTCAAAAATAAATCTTAATCAACATAAATGTAACTTGTAGCTCTTATTTGCATTAGTCTTGTGTTTAAGAGACCCTGCCACACATCAATATTATATATTAACAAAACACAGAACAAAAATGGTTTCTGCTCTGAAGGCTAAATATAAGGCAAATTCTCTATATAAATTTGTAAGACAGAGAAACAAGAAAAGCAAGAAAACAATGAGATGATGCTGACTAGCAGAGTGATCTACATATCCTGGGAACAGAGAAAATAAAATTCAAAGATAGGAAGGAAGTTGAAAATGGAAGGTATTTTAGAGAATGATTATGAAACAAAGCAGAAAAATTCTAGAATAGTCTCTGCTTTTAATTTTCTTTCAGATATGGCCTTTCTGACAAGTTACCTTTTAGAGAAAAAGCATACTGTGCTGGTGATGAGGATCCAGTCCACCTGCTGAAGGAATTCTTCCAACAGTTCTCCCTAAGGCTTGGTCGCTGTTCCTTGTATATGACTTGGGAAAGGAGTTTCCATTGCAGTGGGAGAGACAGTCCCTCCCACTCTCTGGGGCTGAGCATGCTGCCTCTGCTGGACTGGGATAAAAGCCAGATTTGGTTCCCCAAATAGCAAGGTGCTTTCCTGCCAACATAGTTTCTCTCTCTCTTTCCTTTTTTTTTTTTTAAACAAATATTTTCCATTTGCTTTTGTCTTACAAACATATCAATTAAAGGATAATTAAAAATAGGAAAACAAGGTGATTTAAAAATGAGAAAGGTTTATTTCGCCTAAGCATAACATACTTTGAGGGAATTTGGCAAGACATCTAGTATACATACACTTTCTGATTTATATTTGGGAAAGAAATGCATTCATGTTTCACTAAAACATGTTCCATTTATTAGTTTTAGCATAATCAGTATTCAAGAGGGTAAAGACAAATGTTGGTCCAAAAAACCACATTATGTGCTTCATATAGAAAGCCATACTTATTCAAATGAAAACATGGAAAAATAAGACAATTAACAAAAATATTTAAGCTTTTTATACTACTCTGCTGGTTTTGTTTTCTTTTCTGTATCATACACAGATATTCCACCAGTCTATGAATGATTTCAAAGAAAAGAAAGGAAGAAGGAAATGAAAGGTTCCTGAAAACAGAAATAAAAATGCCTCTTGCTTTGCTTTTACCAAAGTGTATAACAGCATTATCAAATTAATACACTTTACTCACAAAAGAGCAAAGCAGGGATAAATGGATAAAGAGTTTTGAACATTTTCAAATAGAGAACTGTAGTGTCAATCATGGCTGGACACTGTTGAATAACTGATACTTTAATAAAAGACATTCAAATGTCCTGCCAACATCCAACATTGAGAGGGTAAACAGAACAAAACAAAATAAATCCAGTTGAAAGTTTTAGCCAACCATGTAAGATGCTAAACTGAGGACCCAACAACATTCTTTTTAGCAAAAGGGAAAATATGTTTCCTTAAAAGTCTGGACTTCAGGACTGAATCTGTTTGGATGACCGAGTTCAAAAGAAATATTAAGGGAACTCTGAAATGTGCATGTTTGCATGTTCCTTTGAAACATTACCATTAGCAGCAAAGGATAACAGACATAAAAGTGAGATTCTCTTGAAAAGCCATTATCCCTGAATACATATATGCACTATGAATATAAGTTAAACTCCAAAGGGAAGAAGTGGCTATGCATATAGATATGTTTCAGATAGCTATTCCAAAAATTATTTCATCTCATTTAGGTAAAACTATACATGTGTAATGTACTACACTAGCAAAAGGTAAAATAAAATTTCTCCAAAACTCATCATGCTTCTATCACAGACACATTTACAGAAATAACAACACTTACCTTAAATATTCCATCTACGAAAATAATGCAACAAACTTCTTAAATTAACAGCCAAAAGATATCAGCCTAGAGCACTATCTGACTGAGGACAGACACAGACAAAGCTAGCAGCACAGAGAGGCCCCAGTCACACAAAAGCTGATATTGTTCTCCCGCTGAGCAAAAATCTCACTTGTAAATCGAACGACATCTGCATTCAGAATCACCCACAGAAACTGTCCCCGGAGAGGTGACCAAACTACTTGACTCAACAGGAGAAAGATTTCTCTCGTCTCCTTCAATGTAGGCAGCCACGTAAAATAGCAGCTTCTAGTTTTACTTTTTAGCAAACCTGGCTTCCTTTGATATATTGACAGAGATGAAACACAATTTAAGATCTTCACCATTAGGCACAGCCTTGAAGTCCAGTATACTTTTCAAAACAAATAACCGTTAGAGTAAAATCTTTTGTCACGATACAGAAAATAGCCAAACACTCATGTCTCCGAAATTAGTAATCTCCTCACATTTATTTCCAACTTCTTGATCAGTACTGCTGACACAAGACAGCAATGCCTCCCAGGATCTTTTTCATGTAAGTCAATTAAAGAATCTTAATCAAATCATTTCACAAGGTTTCTAAAAATCTGTCAGTGGTAATAAAAGGCTGTTTCACTAGTTAAATTTACCTCTCTTTTCCCATAAAGTTATTTATAACCTTTACTTAACTTCATTACATTCTTTATGATCTAAATTGGATACCAGAATCCAGAATGAAACAATCCATAAAGTTTTATAAAGTCATAAAACCAGAACTTTCTAAGTCCCAAACAGGAACGTCCTACAACATTCACTGGAATTATGATCACCACATTTCTAAGAGAAGTGAGAAAAAATACCTGTCTAACCCCAAATTACTTTTTTACTTCAGAAGAAATATCAATTATTAAACAATATATTTTTAACGTAATTAATATTTCCAAATGCTTGTTTCTAGAAGGCACTTTTCTTTACTCTCCCCAGTAAACAAAACTAGGATTTTAATACTAAATTGTTTAACTTACATGCAGAAAAAAAACACTGTACACAATAAAGAGTTTCTGTAAAATTATGAAAAATCACAAAATGAAACTATTCAATAAGCTCACATGAGGATATGCTGGTGTACTGCAGCACTGGGCCCAGAGTGAATATAAATTACTTTGTAAGCAATGGCCACCTTTCCCCCCTTGTTTTGAACAGCTTTGGCACACAAGTGGAAAGAGTCTTAAGACAGTTATCTAAGTAGACATACAGAAATGAATCAATTAAAAACAATCAATGGGATGGTAAGAACCCTGCTTTCTATGGCCTTCAGAAGTGCCTGTCCTCGTAACACCTAAGTTCATGAATTACTGACAAAGAAGACATCATCTATTTTGTGATCTATATTATCTGAAACAAACAAACAAACTTGCACTCTTAACAACTGTCTTTTTTTTTTTTTTTTTTAAGTTTGAATTAGTTCAGAAGCAAAAGAAGGTATTTCAGCAGCAGGAATGATCTATCACCATGTGCCTAATCTAAAAATAAGGATAACTCTTGAGAAAGAGTAGGAACATGAGAACAAATTTAACTGTGGAAAAAGGCCAAGAAAGAGGAACAGCAGTTTTTAATGCAAAGTGACAGCCAGGACTTCATGACAGATTACAAAATTCCTACTTAGTGTAATATAATGTTTCAGAGGTGACTTGTTCTGGTGACCTCATTAACCCCAAATACTCTGAGAGGAATAAATGATTTCCCCAACAGAACCCTTTCAAATAATAGCCTGTAACTTGCTTCAGTCTTTCACATGTGTACTTCATAACACTAGAATCTTCTAGAATTTTACTTTGTATTATTCTCATCAGAGTATCTTTGGGAAGATTCTATCATCCCCCTTACACATAGCACAACAAAACAAAAATGCTTTTTGATAGAGTTTTCTTCTCACAAATATGTTATTATAGAGTTCATTTAAAAGTATCCCTTTCTGTCTAAGAGAATGTCCATGACTTTTAAAAGAGTGGCAATACGATATGAATTAATTGCAGCTTTTTCCCATTTAATAGGCTACAGCAGACCGTTGCAGAAATACCACCATTACTGAAGTACTATGAACAGACTGCTACTGTAAAGAACAGAAAAAAGTAAAAACATTGCAGAAGCATGAGTTAATGCCTAAAAGACCTATCATGTAGCAAAATACTTCAACTAAGACCATCTAGTTCACAAAAAAACAAGAAGTTATATGATGACATAATAATCATAGAATCAATCATAGAATGATTTGAGTTGGAAGGGACCTTAAAAATCATCTGGTTCCAACCCCCCTGCCGTGGGCAGGGACACCTTCCACTAGACCAGGTTGCCCAAAGCCCCATCCAACCTGGCCATGAACACTTCCAGGGATGGGGCATCCACAGCTCCTCTGGGCAGCCTGTTCCAGTGCCTCACCACCCTCATTGTAAAGGGTATCTAATCTAATCTATCCTAGTATCTAATCTAAATCTACCCTCTTTTAATTTAACACCATTACGCCTTGTCCTATCACTACACTCCCTGATAAAGACTCCCTTTCCGGCTTTCTTGTAGGCCCCCTTTGGGTACTGGAAGGCTGCTATGAGGTCTCCCCGGGGCCTTCTGAACAACACCAACTCTCTCAGCNCTCGCCCTGCTGGCCATGTTTCTTTTGATGCAGCCCAGGATACGGTTGGCTTTCTGGGCTGCAAGTGCACGTTGCTGGCTCATGTTGAGTTTCTCATCAACCAACACCTCCAGGTCCTTCTCCTCAGAGCTGCTCTCAATCCATTCTCTGCCCAGCCTGTATTTGTGCTTGGGATTGCCTGACCCAGGTGCAGACCCTTGCACTTGGCCTTGTTGAACTTCATATGGTTCGCATAATGGTTAATAAATATCTGAAACCTTCCTGGAGGAGTGACACAAGTGCTTAGGTTCTTAGTATTACATCCATGTTACTCTCTTTCTGCCTAGATTTTTGCTTCTTCATCTTATCTGATCACCCTTCTATATTGCAGCATGCAATATAAAAAGTTACAGCAATTCAAGCATCAGGAACACAAGCTAAAAGAACTTACACATATTTTAATGGAAATTGCAAGCTGGTGGAGACAACTCAGGAAAGTCATGAGCGCCTAATCCCTTCTTCCTGCATGCTTCATGTAATTTTATCCACTAATTGTTTAATGCAAAATGCATAAACGGTTATCGAGAACAAAGATTAGAACTTTGGACTTCTGTGCCACATCAATGCCCTCATCACTTAAGAGCTAGCTATCTGTGGTTCCTTGAGTCTTGTAGGGGCAGCTATGTTGTAGGAAAGCTTTACCAGAAGGCTTATGTTCCATACAGGCCAGTTCAGAACCCTGTAGGTTGGGTACTCTTGCAGAAGGAAGGATGTGTGGATTTGAATCCTTTAAACTTCAAGGATGCACAGAGTCCAGGAGACCCACTAATCACCAAACACTAAAAAATTTGTAAGAAGCAAGCAAATCACCTACTACATTTTAAAGCGTTTGGACACCAAAAGAAACAAGGCACCATTTATATTTGGATCATATCCCTGCAAAGCTTTTTATAGGGACTAAAGCATTCAACAGTTTTTCAGAAACTCTTTGGTGTTTCTACTACCATAACCATCTACATGCCTATCATAATAGCTGGAATGACTCATTTTTTTGTGTCTTTCATGGGGTAAAAAGCATATATATCTTGTCAAATTTGTGATATTCACTGAGGTATCCAAGCCGTAAAACTTAAGACATAGTAACAAAATGGTCATCATCTATATGGTTATATGATCATTTTGGTTTGATTCAGGAGTGCATTTCTGAATGAATCCCCTGATTATGCTCACTTACCATTCTTTGGTTTTCACAGTGGAGTGCCACCAGAGCATATTTACTTTCAAATGACACTAAAATAGAAGATGCTGTTCACCCACCAGTGGTTATTCAGTCCACAGGACTGCAGCGTAACTAGTCTAAAAGGAAGGCCCTTAAAATACAAAAGAATTGTTGACACTGGGTCCTCAGGGTCAACTTTTTTGCTGTACAGATTTGCTATGTTGTGTTGTAGTACTTGTTAATGTACACATAGCCTAGGCCTCTGTGGATTTGTTTCCTTCATCTGAGTGTCTTCTCAGTGGAATGTGTAGGTTGCTTTGGAAAAAAGCTTATTCTTGCCTGAAAGCAAGTCCTCTGACTTCAACATGAAATATCCATACATACTGGAATCAAATCTGGGAAAGTTTTCCAGCTACTTTTTGACGTTTATTTTGGATCCCAATACTGTGTAGACATAGAAACCAATGAAAACATGATATGTTTTTGAATTTGTCCTTCCAAGAAGGTCTTGGAACTAAAGGTGAGGGATGAACTGTAAGCTTGTAGTGATGCTGAAGGTCCCTGTTGTGACCAAGAGCTGAAGTTTAGCAAACACTTCTGCCTCAAAGTCGTATGTGTGTTTTCCCAAATTCACACAATTTTGGAGTAAGCACAATGTATTTGTGTGTTAGGCCTGCTTGGTTAAAAACCATTGAGAAATATAAATGGGATTTCTGCATGTGACAAGCTAGTAGGCAACTTTGAAAACAAGAAGGCCTTAAGTCACAGAAAGATAACATGCAAGCATTTTTCAAACACCACGCTACTTGCTTTTCAAAATTATTTTTTGCAAAATGAAGAATTTCGATTTTCTGGAAGAAAAAATATCTATGAATCATCTGACATCACAGTTCATCTGTACATGTAGTCAGACAGTGAACTAAGCTTACAGATAGCCAGCGAAGAAATGGGATCCGGATCCTGATTACGCCTACCATGAGGCACTAATCCGTATCTGTAATCTGTAATTTGTAATTTTTGCATGCTTTTTTTTGTGGAACATCAGCTGCTGTCTTATGGATTAATGGTTCTCATGAACCACAGGCTAATGCTGATTTAAATGACTGAGCCTATTACATAGTGTGTTTAAGTACAGGACAGAAACTGGCACTCTCATGTGTTTCACACCGAAAAAATATCATACTTTCAAGAATATCCATAGAATTTGGCTAAGATTATTACTTAACAATAATAAAAAAAGGAGTGAATCTGCACAGTTATAAAATTACAATTTGGATTTAAAATAAAAAATAAAATCTAGCACATCACAGGAAAAAAGCCTATTCTGATAATTATTTTAAAGCACAACTATTAATTCAAACTGAGTCATTAATCATTTATATATGATTAAAATAACTCTAATTTTTCTAAAATATTCTGTAACTATAGTACTAAAATGTACTTCTTGTGTCAAGTGCTAGTTGTCTGTTACATTCCACACCTAAATAAATTAATTTTTGCTATGAAACAACAAAAGAGAATATTTGCAGGATAAAACGAAATATTGGCCAATGAACAACAGATACAGAAACATATTCAAGCTGTTTATCACAGAAAACTTACATCTAGTAGCGTGTGAAGATGCTGATCCTGGAAAACACTGTGAAGAAAATCTAAGTCTTTTTCACTGCAATCTGTAAGTGCATGAATTTCCTCCAGGCTGTCGAGCACCTGTGAGACTGCTCCTATGGGGCAATAAACAGGAGGGGAAAAAAAAGAAAAAGAATAAAAATTAATAGAGCAAAGACTCGCGGTAAACTGAATTTGGAAAAGGAAACTTTCACCTCATCCGGTATAACTGGAGCAGGAACTTTCAAAAGCCAGACTTTTATTGGAAAACACACTGAATACACTTCATGAATATCAACAGTACCCATACTTAGTGTAATTATTCATAAGAAATGGTTTAACTGAAGAGAGGTTAAAACCTGTTTTTACTAAGCTTTGCTTGGTTCTATTCAGGCTGGTTTCCAACGATGTCTTAGGAAGTCACTTGGATTATTTGCCCAACCACCTGTCCTCACCATTCTTACTTCAACCTTCCCTTTCTTCACTTTTTGAACCATTGGCCCATTTCAAATACATATTC
Source organism: Anseranas semipalmata (assembly GCA_013399115.1). Classification (NCBI taxonomy): domain Eukaryota; kingdom Metazoa; phylum Chordata; class Aves; order Anseriformes; family Anseranatidae; genus Anseranas; species Anseranas semipalmata. Next base: position 11,064 of record VXAA01002330.1, read on the forward strand.
CAAATTAGTAGAAATTTGAAAGAAGCAATGCTTTCAAAATTATATTTAAAATCAGCATCTGGATCAAAGGAGGGAAGAGAAAGAAAGACCTAACTGCTGTGTCCTCTAAGGTAGAAGAAAAGGCTGTAACATTAGCTCAGTTTTTTGTTCTGTTTGTTCTGGTTGCCTGGTTATCTCAGACCCAGATATAGCACTTGCTGTCTTTTGAGACCAGTGGATTGTTTTGGGTCATTGGAAGATGGGATGATTTTTATATGGGTAAGAGTGAAAGGAGAAATGAGGGATATGGGGACATAAGGGAGAACCAGGAGGTGTTGTGGAAGGTGGAAATCCATGAGGAAAATTGAACTCATAGTTGGGAAATATAGAGAAACAACATAAATCCATAGTAAAACATAGTAAAATCTCTTCAGATTTTCCACTATGGTATAAGCAACTGGAAAGATGATATCTTATTATTCAGGGTTAGCCTGCAAAAATGCCAGTGTCTGACAGTAAAGTGCTGAATGCTTTCTCATAAATAAATTCTTAACTCTGGATACAGAATTCTACACATTCTGTATTTCAGTAATTTCTCCTTAATGTATTTAGTCTGTTTACTTACTCATTTGCCAGTGTCCTACTGTCAAAATAGTCATATAATATATGAAATTCTAAAAAATTGCTGTATTTCTTGAAATTCCACCCTATACTATATGAACAATTCTTATCAACCCTCCTTACCTTAGGCCCTTTTGTAATCTATTGTATTTTCAGAATTTAATAAAAATAAAAAAACACCCCCCTCCCAACCAACACAGGGAGTCAAGTTAAATGCAGTTACTTCTCTGAAAAGCTTGAAAAACTGGAATAAACTTAATGAAATACACAAAAACTACTATTCAAGACTTGTGCCCCCAGGGCTCAGAAGGATGAGTACGTTACAAATCTAGAAAATCTTGTATCACCTTTAGTAAAAATCTCAACCTAGGATTCTCTTCTCAGTTCCTTGGACACCATGGTCAAGAACTACAATATTCCACTCGCTCACAACTCATGGGTCATGAGCAGTAAGAAGACTAGTTAGTCCTCTGTCACGAAATGTGTCTGACTACTTATTTGCATCTGATTTATTAATGTAAGTTATGTTCCTTTAAAAAAGTGGTGGCTGGATAGCAAGAAACTAGCATCGTTTGCATTATTGTAGTAGTTGCACATTAGAACTGGTGTGATGAAGAAGAGAAAAAACTGCTCCAGCTTTGACAGTGAATAAGCATGCTCAGCTGAAAGGAACCTTCTGTACTCCTCTGCCTGCACCACATCTTGCACACTGGGAGACACAGAAGGAAACCTGAGGAAATACAGGAACCCAGAATCTGCTTGTGAGAGCACAGAGAGATGCACAACTAAGCCTCAACAGTATGGAAGAAATTCATTACCTAGGGACCAAAAAGGGACTGTACCAAGTTTGTTTTTTTTTTTTTTTATCATTTTCTGTATGTCAATTAAAGGTCGATGGACTTATGAGACTCTCATGACTGAAGGAAAGTGCTGGACTTTCCAGGATATAGTTGGCAGAACGCAATTTGTTAGAATTCCCTTTTATTTCTATTCTTGTCAAGCTCAGAGTTTAAATTGATTATTTTATAGCAAAACTTTGCTTTCTAGGTTCAAAGCCCTTTCTGTATATTTGGAGAGTCTTGTAATACTGCTTGAAGGCGCTCATAACCACAAGAACTGGAGCAAAAACCAGAACCAATGAGAAGTATGCTCTAAGTTGTCTGCAGTGTTCTATTATTATTTGCAAATCACCGAACGCTCTGAACTTTTTATTTGACAGTATTATTTACTTTGGGAATTTGATTTTGTGGAATAGTTTGGGGCCTTTCAAATACAAATAAAAGTTATTATTTTCTTAACATTTGCATCTACTACTATGTCCTTCAATGTCATCACGCATTTACAAATTACATGCACCTGCATGAGAAAATGGCACAGTAGCAATAGACTGACAACATATTATTGTTTAAAAATAGTGACAGAATAATTATATAGGCATTTTTGTGAACACCTAAACTCTGTTACAGGCATTTGGTTAAAAGCCTAACAATACCTTTCAGAAGAGTTTTAAATTCAGATAAAAGATACTATATAAAATAAAAATAACCATTTTTTGCTGACACCTGTCCCTAAAAAAAATCCTATTCTATCATATTTAAGCTAATTTCTAACCTTTGGGGAAAAAAAATCAGTAAGGTGTAAATGCACTCAATGCTTACGATTATACCATTTATCCTCTATATACATGGTATAATCCTATCCTCTATGTATCCTCTAGATACCAGTTCATCTCTTTTCATCATTGAAAGTGCACCCATTTTAGCCTCAGCACAGATAGTAAAGGACTTAAGTAAGTTGTTACACAGTCATACAATCTAAAGCTCAGATTTCAAGTTACTACAAAAATATATACACATACAATTGTGCAGGAAAGGTTGTAATGCCAGGGATAAAAGGAGAAGACTCTTCTCCAAAGTAACAGTAACAAAATCTGCACCAAATGTGGTTCTGTGAGAAGACTGTGGTAATTGTGGATCCTACTGTAATTGCACAGATGTTCTCCGTGTGCAAATTAGCAGCGGTATTCTGGACCATATGCACAACCTCATTTTTCCTATATTCCCAAAAGACTACCTAAGAAAGGATGGCTGTGACTATTCACAGTTCCCTTGGTGCTGCCATCTCTGAAAGGCTGAAAACTATGGGTTCTCACCACATTAAAACAAACAAACAAACAAACAAACAAAAACCAGCTAGAATGCTTACAATAGTCTTCTGCAGTCATTACTAGTACACAAAACTTTTTTCACAGTTAGTAAAATGAGTTCTTAAGAATAATACCAAAATGCTTTTAAGAAGATGGAAGGATGAACTGAGTACCTTTCTGCTTATTGAGGCAGATCTATTATTTGTCAGTTAGGCATATTTGCTTTATAAGACAGTAACTTGGCATTATTTCTTCACTCAGTGTGTGGTCAAAGTTATCACAGGTATTTCCTGCAGATTCTATTACCTAATTTATGAAGATGGCCATTCAGAAACAGTTTTCTCTGAATTCTATCTCTAGAGTCTTCGTAGTTCTCATACAGAGCCATGATTATCACCTGAGGTTAGAGCATCATGGACACTGGTTCATCAAGCTGCAAGCAGAAAAGGCTTTGATAAAATAGAGTGCTGTTACTGTGTCCTGGCATCTAGCTATTCTAACCTGGAACAGGTGGTTTGGCTAGAAACTGATCTTGAGTGGTATAAAGCAGTTGCTTACTCCGTCCCTTGAAAAGAAAAAATATCTTGAAAATACTATTTAAGAAATAGCCTTGATATTCTACAACATAAATATGTCTCCACCACAAAACATCCCAAAAGTTTGCTTTTTGGAGGCCCAGAAAACAGGGCAGGTAGAACTGACTTCCTGTCTTATGCAACAGGCAGCACACAGAATTACTAGCTTCCTTTTATGTAGCACTGATGTGTGACAGTGTATGACTAAAAGAGTGTTTAGGTAAGAATACTTAGATCTTGCTGCAAAACAAGAGACTGCCTAGCAAACACATTTTGAGAGAGGGCAAAAAAAGAAATCTTATTTTTGTTTAATATTGACATTTACAGATGCGCTTTTAAGCCTTGGTTAGTCAAAAACCCTCCTCTGAGCAATGTAAACTTGTGAAAGGAAGCCTGCCCTTGTTTAAATATAAAACTATAAAACGGTGAACTTTCTGCAAGTCTCCTGCAATTAGTGTTCCAGAAAATGACTCTGCAGAAGACATTGTAATAGCCATTATAATAATAGCACATTTTTATTAAAGTGACACTGGCAAAATCCAAAACTCTTGGATTTGTAGAACTGTATAGTATTATGTTAGGTTCCCCACACCAACCACTCATTTTAATCCTGTTCATTCTCATCAACTGTCTTCATGTGGAACAACTTTTCAGCTATTCTATATGTTATATATAGGTAAGTAACTATGCCTTGGAGATTTTACAGTGGCTTTTAAATGACTAACCAAAGATTAGCTGCTATTTGTAGTTTCCCTACATATCACAATTCTGTCCTTATGCCAGTCATTCTACAGTCAGCACGAGCTTCTTTTGCCTACTTCATCTCTTGGCTTCCTTCTTGTGTGCAGCCACTGGAAATTAAATTAAAGAAAAATCCTGGCTCTCAAAGGGTGGTTTAGAAGGCAGGATTTACATTGCACTTTGTTTATGAAGAGGTCTGAGGCTAGCACATACAGCAAGGACAACAAAAAACATTATAAATTGTTAGATTTTAGACAGACTGAATGAAGGCACTGGACACAATCTCATAAAAAAACAAGCATGTTATCTTTGGGCACTATCAAGCGCAGTTCTTTCCGGAAGAAAATGATCTTATAAGTATTGTGAGATTCTGATAGAGTACAGCTGGTGAAGTGACAGTGAGGTCATTTTTATTAACTCTGCAATGTGAGTTTCAAATTTCATGGATTTTTTTAGATTTTATTTTTAACATATGACAAGTAATTCAAAAATTCTTTACTCTTGCATTAAGACTCCAGCAACATTTACACATTTAAGCTACCTATTTAGTGATAACTGTATAAATCCTTGCCTCCATTAGTTTTGTTTTGTTGACATCTTATTAGAATAAATGAAAATCACAAGGCATAAATGTTTAACCCAGTAGGAAATTAAGCACTACATCAAAAATGCTGTGGAAATGATGGTGTGTCTGTCTGCTGAGATTTTCAAATCACGCTCAGGTATACATTGAAAACTGTCCATTTCAGCCACACATGAATGCCGAGGCTCAATATCAGTATAATTATAAAATTCTATGCCCATGTTACATGAAAGGCCAGATTTGCCTTAATAGCATTGGACGGGAGTTAATAGTATATAAGAAAGAACCCCTCTATTTCCTCTTGGTCCTGTAAAGAAAATACTAAACATATGCTGTTTACATTAAAGGCAAGAAAAGAATCTTTAACAGAGACGGGACCTTTCCACTACTTGTGCTGATGTAACTTTTTAGATTAACAGAAAGCCAACTGATGCTCTTCATCACTTCAAACCACATCTGCATGAATCACTGGAGCTTAGAGGCCTCTAACGTTACATGGAAATTTGTTGTTTTTTGCTGTTCACTCATTCCAGAGCAACCGTCTCTGTAAGGACAGATGACAGCTGAAGCATGCATATATATGTGTATATATATATACATATATATGCCTATGATAGTTTAAGATGTGTGTTTCACATATATACATCACAGTGTAATTACAACTAAAGGCAGGTAAGGACTGTCTCCTCCTCCCATTTCAGCTATATAGTGTTTACTGACTTCTTGCTTCCTGTTCTGAAACCGAACAGCCAAGTTTAGATAAAGTCTACATTTATAAATACACTCCTGCATGCATGCAATTCTGTGAATGTTACTGGGAAGCAACCAAGAGAGTAATATATAGAGAGACATATATATATTATATACACATAAAAATCAGGAAAAGTAAAGGGAGAGAACAAGAAAGATGGAGGTTTATGGAGACTACAGTGAAAATGCAGAAAGAATGCAGCTGGTGTGATGGAAGAATATGGTAAAGAAACTGGGATAAATTAAAAAAAAAGGGAGTAACACCTCTGGAATACACAAAAGGAAAGAAAGGCATGTAAAACCTGGAGAAGAAAAGCAAAGGAAACAGGTACAGGAGAGAAAAACAGAAAGAGGCAAAAACTAAGCAACCAAAAAAAAGTTCCTAAACACAATCAGGAATACAGAGAACAGTACTAATATGGAAATAGGAACAGGAGAAGAAAGAAAGAGAGAATGAGCAGAAGAAGGAGAGCAAGGAAGAGGAGAGGGAAAGGAAGAAACCAGTGCTTGATTTTGAAGATAACCTTTGTTTTATTCTGCACACACAGGGGCACTATTAGTTCACGTCTCTAGCTTTTTCCTCTCTCCATACTCGGGACCTTTACACAAAGTTTGCCAGTTCCTTTTCCTAGCTATCTCTCACTCTAAAACTAGGCATAAATACGACAGAAGACAGACTAGTGTGGTGGTAAAGAAATATGTAGTGAGAAGGTACTGTTTTTCAGAATAGACCTGTACCTCACTAGTCGCATGGTCACATACAGCTAAACAAAGAACTATTTTAACAACTGTGTGCCCTTCACTACTTCCTTAGGTACTTTCTTCCTCATTGCAAAAATATACGGAAACCCTCTCCTGACCAGTAAGCTGGCAGCCCAGCCTTCTATTCTGCAAATTTACTGAAGAAAGCACATTCCCAAACAAAATCAATGGCTGAGGCTCTATTATGACAGTTTCTTTTTTACTACAACTGCATACAAATAACACTGTTTCAAAACTTTTATATAAAAATCCATTGCGTTCTCATTCTTGTATTACTGGACAGGCATTCTGAGAAGGGGAAACAGGAGGAAAAGGAACAACCTCCACAACCTCTAAGATCAAAAAAATCAAACAAACAAAAATCCACGACTTTGTTCAGAAATAGAGACATGGACGTGTGTCTTGCTGCCCTGACCTACAACGGAAGAATTGTTAGTCTACAGATCTTAAAATGGTGCAGGAAAAGAAACACTTTCAAGAGCTTGTATTTTGAGATGCTGAATTTGTTCGTTTTGAAATGCTTGTGGTTTGTATCACAAGGTCTAGAATTTCATACCTGCTCTTCTGTCTAGCACATTCTACAGGTTTAGAAGTGCTTGTGCTTTCAGTCTCTTACGAAGCGTGCAGCTAACTTGCAGCAGAACCTCCATCCTACACCTCACTAATATTCCTTCATTAAGGGGACACAGATTGTATAGTTATTTAAATCAGCTGTATGCATATACACAATGCATATGCATATATCACGTACTACATCAACACAGAATGATCAAGAAAGTTCATGAAAGGGTATCGCAAGAAAATAATATATGACTAATACTACAGTATATACTTAGTGTTCAGGAGAAAAAAGTTGTTAGTCCATGAAAACATTAATTTGGGAATTAAAATGCAAAACCAAGCAATTTCATCCTTTACTAATTTAATGAAAATTTAATTTTATTTCAAATGTGTTGCAAATATTGAAAACAAAAAAAACCCAGGTCATTTTAATACTGCCTCTAACCTCGAACGTACAGAATTCCCTGGAAATCATATTACTTCTGGTTAATTATACTTTGAAAGTTATAGATAGATTTAACCAAAAACATACAGGCTATTTTTCTTGAACAGGCAGTATTAAAACTGAAAATAGTTAAGTGAAGAGAAAAAAGCTGATTTTTAAACATGCAAAGACACACTATAGCTGAATGATATGCTTTAAAGGAAAACAAAGGGATACCTACTTTCTGCTGCTAGAAGTCCTAGTAGGAAGGCAGCGTTTGGACAAACAACAAACAGTATGAAGATTTCAGAACAAGCGATTTATAAAGCTGCAACCTAGCATACTACTTTAGCCACAAAATACTACGAACAAACAAACTGACAATACCTCCCCCCCTTTTTTTTATAATATGGTTTCTATGTGTGAGGCACAGTGGGATGGGAGGAAAACAAGCACTTGGCATTGGGAAAGTAGCACACATATGCAGTGTTAGGTACCTATAATACCAGATTTTTTCCAACAGTGGTACACTATTTCAAAATACTCACAGACAAAAAAATGATTTAAAGTAAGAATATTGTAACAGGTGAACTGAAAAACTATTATACCGTAAATGAAGTGTAAGATCATATTAATTGCTTAATACACTTATATTTACTAATTAGAATTTAGCAATATTATATTGAAATTATTTTTTTAACAAAAGTTCCAGTGATTAAATTATGAGAACAACTTAGAAATACAACCATTTTATTACTGATTTTAATTAATAGTGACTTTCTATACTGATACTTAAAAATCTTTGTATCTAAACATACCATAACAAAGATAAATAGCTGAAAAACCAAAGACAATAGGGTAGTGGAAACACTCAGACTCTGAAAACTGACAGTCAGTCATACTTGTACAACTAGTTGAGGGATTAATAACAGTAAATTATAACGTAAATACAATTTATTGCCTTCTTCCATACACTCATACTTAAAAATGTTACACAAGATCCTTCGCAAATATTTAGAAAATCAGTGGTAACTTTTGCATAACAGTATTTCTTTTTCTTCCTCATGTAGATGGGACTGAGAGCTTTTAATTTATGGGCTTACAGTGTTCACATTTCATGGAATCTAAACTCCACACAACTGCTTGCGAATTAAATTAGTTCCACAGATGTTTGAAACAGTGATCTTATAATGTGGCCATAGATTTGTTATTTGATCCCACTATGAAAGCCTATCAGATTGAACTTTTAAAAATTAAAAATTTTATTACTTTCAAATTTGAAAATTGAGAACTCATACTGTTAAAGTTTTCTCATTTGATATGACAAAAGAATCCAACAAGAAAAAAGCACGAAAATTTCAATTTACATAAAGCAATAATGAGGCAAAGCATCAAAATGCATTTATAAAAATGCCATATAAAACTTTTACCTTGCATTTTGAAGAAACAAGCTAGAAACACTAATGTAGACTTAAAATGCTTGCTTCCTATGCAATAAAAAAGCACTGCTTCTATGTTCATCACATTACACATTTACCACAGAGCTCAGAAGGCACATAAATATTCAGGAAGTACTGCAACAGTGCTATTTGGTAGCCTAGGCTAAATAAGTACATTTGGTCAGTATGTCTTACATATAATATGCTGCTCTACTTTTGTGTGGTTAAACTGAAACACAGCATTATAAAATGCTTTACAAGAACTTCATAAGCTACTCTGAAACTGTTAGTCACGTATCAGCACACAAACCACCACAAACCATGCATTACAGAGGAAAGTTAACTAAAAAGTAAGATCTAAATCTTTAAGATTTAATCCAAAAATCAATTATGCAGTTTTCCAAAGACAATGGATGATCCACTGGTTTAACTCCTAGAGCAACTCAGTAGATCTGAAAACGTGGCTACAAAAAGGTTGTTGGAAGTACAAAGTTGTTCAAAATATCTCCATTTTATGGGCTTTACTAACTGTTGGCTTAAAAACCTAAACATCCTGAATCTAGTTAAAACTCCCAAGTAAACTAAATGGCCTTCCTGAATTCAACTTCCTAGGTCAAATCTTCAAACAATTCCACAGCATTTCCTTGGTCTGCCACAGAATGGGTGACTGAAGAAGGAAAAATCAGAAAATGCAAAGTTTTTGTACTGGTGATGCTCTTCATCCTGAGGCATTGTTACCAAAACACTTGAAAATTACACATTTGGTCTCTTCTGTCATGGGACTTATGGTTATCATATGACATAAACAGAGGAAAACCTCTGTCCTGATCTAATGTGCAATCAAATGATAGGACGGCCTGGAAGGGTGGTGGGGGCAGGAAGGAGCACGAGCAGGAAGGTCAGCAGAAAGCAAACTGATTATGAATTTCTCTGTTCCCTCATTAATTTCACAGTCTAATTTAAACACTACCGGGGCAATTTTTCTCATGTGCCATATCCAGCTTTTAGAGCTGCTAATTGATTACTTCTGCTTTATATTTGTTTCAGCATATTAAAAGTATCTAAAATATTCATTAGCTTGGGAAACTGGCATTTTACAATGTCTTGAAGACAGGCAACCTAATACTTAAACGTTTTAACTTCTAGCAAAAAATATTTGCAAGACACTTGTCATTTGAGCTGTTTAATGGCTTTACTAAAGAAGTTACTGAACACAGAGCATCAGCAGTCAAGTAATATTTTAGTTTAATTATTAATTTTTTCTTATTATTTAATTATTAAATATTTACCTATTTTTTCAAAGCATTTTTAAAGCCTTTATCATAGTCTCTCAAAATTCTGCAGATTGACTTCTGCCACGTTGACAACAGAGTGCTAGCAGGATTAAGTCATTCAGCGGACAATTGCTGACGAAAGAGGAAATAGATCACCCAGAACAAATATGTAATAATCAATAGCTGGAGGAATCAAGAATTTTTAACACAGTCTGTAGCCAAGCAAGGAAGATGCATGCAGAAGAATATCTAGTTGATTTTAAATGAAATTTATCTGCGTCCATTCCCATCTAATTTATTTATGCAATTTGCTGATCCTCATTGGAAAGCACTCTAATAAGAATACCCTCTGCAATTATGCATGTAAAGAAGTCATCCGACTTGCTATATATAGTGCGTTGGTATCACAGGCTATTCCTGCGGTAGTGTAGGGAAAGGCTCAAAGCATCCAGCAGTCCCAGGTTCACTACACTCTGAGGGAGAACACCTCTAGTCTATCTGGAAAACAGAACTGAAATTTTCTGTTTCTGTGTTTAGAAAGACCTGGAGGAGGACAGGATATACAATTCGCATAACGTAATAAGCATTTACATTTCTGCATCTTTATCTCAGTATGAGTTACACATTTGCCCATTCATTTGGGCAGTGACAAATCATTTAATTTTAATGCTATGCTTTGTGAAATTTTATGGGAGGATTAAATAGACAGCAACATTTAAAATATTAAATGCTCTTCATTAGAGTTTATGATCTGAAATAACATCATAAGATGTTAGGAAGGAAACTTAAATTACCTAAAAACAGTCAAGTTTCTACTGCAATTCAAGAGTTTTATGTTTAATTTCTATAAACTAGTTCAGTTTAGGAACATCACAGGAGCCTATCTTTGCAAGCCAGAAACCTCTGAAAACATAATCGGTGCAATTCTGAAGAAGAAACAACACAGATTTCCATATCTAGCAATTTCAGAAGCTGAAAGCTGCAGTATCTTTTCTTGGAAGGCTCAATGTTTATCCTCAGATATTAAGTATTTTATCAGCTAATGTAGTCAGTCAGGGAAACAACATGGAAAGTACTCACTAGATATGGTTTCCTGATCACTGTGATCTCCCATCAGTAAGATCAACAATGTTATTTTAGAGAATTATAAAGCTTTTCCAAGGAATTCAAGCTATTGTTTCAGTTATTTCAGAGGTGACCACAAGGTAATAATGGACCCAGCACAGATATTCTGTAGAATTTATGTAGGTACTGGATTCATGTGTTCTGTGAGCAGAAAAAATAGACTGTGTACCCTTGCTGTACACTGATGTCTGCAATTACATCACTCTATGAGGAAGACACGTGTCCTGTTGATGTGAGACTGAAACTGGAAAGAGGAACGGCAGTTTTTAGACTAGGAAAGTTATCATTGCCAATCATGTCAGTGGCCTATTCATTTTATTGAAATGGAGGAAGTAGCTGGAAACAAAAATTAAAGCATTGAAAGTAATTCTGGGTGAAGTCAAATCAACTTATTTTCTTTAAAACAATATACAGATCCTTACTTACAGGTACATCAAGTATTCAAAAGCTGGCTGCCTGAAGTCAAGCCATGAGGCTGTAATTACCCGTTTGCAATTAATGATTCCCATTCATTTCAATTGAAGTTATGAGCAGTAAGCATCTTTAAGCACTAAGCAATCTTTGTATTTAAGTACTCAAACTTGAATTCCAAGAAATAAAATTTCAGAATTTCAATAAAAATATCCATGAGTTCATATATTAATGACATTGAAATAATTCATAAAAATGACTTGCTCATATGAAAGAGCAGAAAAGCAATACTTTACATTTGCAGTCAGTAAGTAATGTTCTCACTTAGAGAACTCATTATCACACAGCAGTTCAACACATGTGATTGAGTTCCTGAAATAATCTTCTAGTAAAGTAAGCTTTATAGTTTCAAGCATCTGTAGCTCAAATATTCTGCCAGTACTATTTAGCTGTTTAGAAAAATAAAAGAGAGTTGTATTGGCCTTAGATTTTTTTAAAAGTTCATTTGACTTGATCCTAAATCCTTATTTTAGAACACATAGACCAACCCATACTTTTGGAGTGCAGATTTTGAGAGCAATGTTATGTGAAAATTAAGATACATAATTATGACAGGGCTGTGTTAATAAAGGGACTGCCAAATGTTTTAAACACCTGAGTATGGGCTGAGGACAAAAGTACTGCTGGAAGCAGTACTACTCTCCTGCCCAAGACCCAGCTACATGCCCATAGCACAATATGTATTGTCTCTCTTTGCTCTTGAAGATTTGGGGTCTGGCTCATAATGCCAGAAATACTGCCCAGCCTGCTTTAAAGAGACCTCTTAATCATACTGTTCTCCAAAACAGTCAAGAAGCTCTGGTATACAATGGTTTCTTTCTATAACTAACTATTACTACGGTATGAGAACCTTGCTTCTGCCTAAGAATTTAGGACAAAAATTCAATATGCTTTTACACTCAAGGAATGTAAAGAGAAACATGAGGTTATGGTGCTATTTGTAATTAAATGCACATATATCAAATAAAAATTCAGAAAATTTCTGTAGAAATCTCACAGCTGTGTAGAAATATTCTCTCGATTTTCTCCAGTCACTAACACAATTATGACTGAAAACTATGCTTTCACATTTAATGGTTAACTTACTATGCAACTTTATGAAATCATGAGAAATTAATAAATACTTGGCATACTAGTCAGTATAGAATTAAGACAGATCGACTGCAGTAAATATACTTTCTGTTAAAATACCTGAGGAGGTAGGATCTTCAGAGAAGTCTGGCAGCTCTTCAGGGGGGTCACCATAGAAGGAATTGAATTTGTGGCTTGACACAGCTGCTAGTACTGCCCCCTGAATAAAAACACCCACAAAGTCTAAATTACACAAAGAAGGTTAATGAAACATTTCCAGACACCCTCGGTCACTCAACCTCTTAAGCTTTCTTGTGTGTTGACCTTCTTGGTGAAGAGTAAATAAATTTCATAGTCTTCATTTGCTCCACTATTATCAGTAACCATACCTAACAAAAGAGCTGGTTACATACTACTCTAATGAACAGTAACTATATTCTTTGTGAGAGGATTCACGAGAGCAGTTCTTTGTGGGAAAGCATTTTAAAATCCTCTTTGATAAACACTAACTCAGAACTCAAGCTTTTTGTGTTAAATGATACAGAAGAAAGAACAGTCATCCATTATGGAAGGTCAAATTCAAACCAGTTTCCAATGGTGCTAAACAACCAAATAAAAATGCTTGAGGAATAAAAGTATTTTGCTGAGATCATATGTTAATTTGTACAAGTCAATTCAAAATTGCAAGTAGAAATAATTACAAGTTAGTTTACTGAGGCAGGTGCTAAACTATGCCAATATGTACAGGTCTATGCAATGGACAGGGTTTGTCAGCAAGTAATATGATACTTAGACTACAACATCCACTGTTCTTTGAAATTTTTTAGATCTGGATCTTTATACACTTTTAATTTATACTATTCATGCTTGAAGGTTAGAAGGAGGAGAACCCCTTGGACTCTGGAAAACAGAAGAGAATTTGGCAAAGGTCCACAAATCCTAGTATATCTACACAAAATCCAATTCAGGATAGTCTGAGGTGTAAAACTTACTGTGAGTAAGTAAATAATGGTAGAATTTTCTTTCCCCAAATAGACACTTTCTATAATTAAACCTGTTGAAGTAATAACAATCTTCCAAGTTTATTTATGGGGTGGCAGACAGGGAAAAATCTTTTTAGAATGTATTTCTGAGCACTGTGATTGGCACGACATTTCTGTTAAAAACCAGGTACTTTGCAAGTTTCCATTAAGTGCACCAGGTATCTTGCACAGAAATTTTAAATATGCCTAACAATTAGAGGGCAGTCATGAATAACCAGAAATCTGAATGCCCAGAAAAGTTTCAGCTGTTGCTGCTTACAGAAAAATTCAACATTTTACAGTTTCAGCTCCAAACATTAGACAGCATGTAATGTATTTGTATGGAACTAATGTCCAATTATATTGTAACTTCAAATTTGCATCTGCTTTTACTAAAAATCTTTAATTTTGTGTTAACTTCTGAAGCAGTACGTTTGCTGGAAAGAAGGTAAAAGGAGCATACAAACTTATGAAGAAGTCAATGGTCTTAGGTAGGACAGCTAAAAAAGGAACAAATTATATTTTTTCCCTACAGTTCAACATATTCCAGACTCAAATATATTTATTACATTAAAAACATCCAGCAGAAATACACAGCTATTGCCTTAATTTGGTAGGGATGAAAAAAATGCTGTGCAGAAGCTACAACAAAAGGTTAGGGTGTTTGGAGGTGGGATGGAAACTCTAGTAATCTCCCCAACCAAGCGCAGGTTATGTGTTCTGCTGCTATAAATGAGAACAAAATTTCTAAATTTCTGTCTGAAATTTCTAAAAGATTCAGTTGTTAGGATTAGTATTAGTATCTTAATTAACATTCTAGTATCTTCTTTGCTTTGGAGACGAAACAGCATTTTCTTCCAATAGGGAAAAAAGCTTCATCACCAGAAAATATAAAATGCTTTAGATAAAATAATCATAATGAAGCATAGATTTTCACTGTAGAATGTAAACAAAATAACTACTTTATTTATCTTTTACTCTTACCTAGACTGGATGGATTAGCAAGTATAAAAATTTGCTCTTTAAAGCCAAGCAATACGTTGTTATTTGACCTGACACTGACAGCATTAAGATATTTGACATCCATAATATATCTGTAGGAAAATGTAATAATCTTAGGCTGCCAAAATGTGTGCTACATGGGAAGTTACAAAAGAAAATGGTCATCTACTCTGATGTATGTTTACTTGTACAAGTAAACTACAGTTTAACCACTCGGTTTTTAATGTCTTGATGTCTTATATATGCAAACTGGCCAACAAACAATTTCAGAAAACTTTCTGCAGAACAATGCTTTGGTAGCACTGGTAGAAAAAAATGTTAGAAGAGAAATAGCACGTACAAATGCTCTCTAGAGACTAAAAATAGTGGCTTCCCCGAGAAGAAATCTGGGAAAGACCTGAAATTGTGTCTAGAGCAGGAAAGCAGGTCATATTCTAAAATGTACTAGCTAACATTTTAATGAAAGCATTATCTGGACATACAAACCACCTAAGAGAAAGTGCTATCATAAATTACAGCAACTGTTGCATCCTAATCATCAATTGCTATTGCAGCTACATTAAAGTTTTGCAAAGCAGCAACTCTCTATATATCTGATTCTGTGTTTTATTACAAATTCTAAAATAACTCACAAATTGTAATGTTGCATGTTTCTGTTAAAGCTTCATCAACCTTTCAGTGTATTTAAAAATGTTTCTGTTAACCTTTCCAAGATAGGACTAATTTACTGTTTTGAGGGAAATCATGTTGTTTTGGGCTAAAATATTAACATTCTTTTCAATGTGACTGAGAAATAATTTTGTATATAGTTAAACATAAACCAAAGAAGACATCTTTGCTCTCCTTGAAGAAAAGTAGTTAAGGTTATTATGTTTCTTTTACCATAAACTTAACACAATAATAATAGAAGCCACTGTACTATTCTCTCCCCTCCACTACTTCATATTACGGAGAATTACTCAATTAATGTAAGATGAAGACCTCATACACACCTTGGTTGATACCAGACAATTTGTGCTGGAATTTAGTTTGAAAACAATGAACTAAGGTAGAAAGGATGAACACCCTTAAGAAGACATCACTGTGATAAAGCATTGTGAAGATCAGTTTCAACTTTGTTATTTTATTGCTGACTTTAGAGCATAGATTTCTCTTAGTGCTTTTAAAATTAATACAGTATCATTTAAAATTCAAATTGTGTAACCACTTTGTTTTAACACTACATTCATTTTACCTTTAGTTTTCGTCTTGCATTGAATTTTCTCAATTGTTCTACTGTCTCTGGAAGATGAATCTTGTATGCATAGCGATCTCTCTCCTTAAAACACAAAAAAACAGAACAAAACAAAGATTAAATACAAGTTCTTAATATTATCTCGGCATTAAGAAACTAGTCAAGAAATGTATCAGCTACTAAGTACCATAAGGAGAATGACAATCTGGTGCAACCTAAGGTAAACTTTAAGAAACTGGCAGGGATTAAAGTATTTTGAAAGAATCCTTAACTTGGGGCCAGGGATATTTTTGTTTCATGATTTTGTTTCCCACTTTGTCGTAAGACCCTAGCTTTTTGTTTTACTCTTATGTTGTAAGTTAGTCTGTGACTAGCATTGAACTTTGAAGCTGGCAAGCACAAAGTAGTTCTGCTTCCCGGGACACACAAATTCCAGTGAAGCAACATGTGCAAGCACTCTCCTAAGGGGTTCCTGATACTTGAGATAAGTTTGGGAGTTGGGGTATGTGCACAACAGAGCAGGAAATGCTAGCTCAATGGCTGCTGACACCAGGTGCTAGCTTACGTTAAAAACTCTCCACTGTAGATGCAGACCAAAAAGGTGCCAATAAATAGCATGCAGGGGGGAGAGAACCTGCAGCAGCTGAGTGCTCTCTTCCCTTGTCCCAGAAGTTACATACACTTATTAATTTAATGTAAATGTTTATCATACGGATCTCCCGAATCAGAGTGAAATCACTGGCAGAAGTAATTCAATCTCTGTATGGTTCCAGATGACTCTGTCTCATGCTGTATTTGGCTGCTATCTATAAAATGGTTAGAAGAAAATTCTGAATCAACGGGGAAGGCAGTTTATCTTGGGCAAAAGTAAGAGACGACTGACTGACAGAATGCTAGCCTAAGTAAGACTGTCTCAAACTAAATCTTCTCCTTGTCTTTCAGCAAATAAGGGCAAGATCAGCAAGAGACCATAAACATCAAAAGTGTAATATATGCAGAATCTGCACATTTACATTACAGAATTAACTTTTTTAAAAAAAGCCCAACCAACTTAGTTTTTCAAACAACAAAGATGGCATTTTCTTCTGCTTAAATAACCCTCATCAAAACTCTTGCTTTGTCATCTAAATGACACAACATGAGAAAAAGTCTAATTACAAGCAAACACAGATCACCTGGTGTTTACCACAGACTCAATTACTGGAGTGTGATCATTTGGGATTCCAAAACATGGTGTCCATTCCTACACTCTATGAAATATTTGATTCAGTATGCATACCCCAGATAAACAGACAGAACTTCAGCTCCTTTTGGGCAGAAAGGTTTGAACCTGAAGTTCCCAATATTCAGAAGAGTGCAAAAATTACTGTTATGCCTGACAGGCACACATTGCTGTCCTCTTTTTATAAACTAGATCATTCTGTAGCTAAGAATGCAAGAGTCAGAGCCAGAAAGAAAGCAGAGAAGTGAAAGAATGACTCCATTCACTAGTAGTTAGACCACTTAGTTGGACAGAGAAGAACATACCAGCCTGTGCTTCTTAGTTTTTTGTTTTTTGTTTTCTTGGTCAACATTTGTTTAATGTAAAATGGTCCAGGACCAGACGCCATACATAAGCCGTCCAGGAGCACACACCAGAATCCCACCCTTTCCACATGGGTGTCCTATTTAAGTTAACGATATTATGACTATACCCTGGGCCCACATTACAGAAAAGAAATAGAGGATAAAATGGAAAAATAATTAATTAACCAGTTTCTGCCAAAGAAAATATAATGCTCTGAACCAGCATCTGCTACCTTTTAAATGTGCAACACACCCCTCATTCTCCAACTCCAATGTTTAGCACAGCCTATGAAAAGCTAGATGTATATTCTCCTGCTCCTATTGTTAATCTTCATTGTCCAGCAACTACTCTTCCACTGGTTCAAATTGTGTTGTAAATTCTGCCACCACTGAAAAACAATTTGATTACCAGATGCCATGTAATTTTATGTAGTTACAGCAGCCTTTCAGCAACCCACCACTACATACTTCCTTCACTCTAGTGAGACATTTCAGGAATGTAAGGTAAGAAAGCAAGCACAGTTAAGTAATGTAATACACTGCATGGCTGCATGCTGCAAAAATAGGAAAGAGGTCTAGATAGGACTGAGCTAAGAAAAGATCAGAAATTACTCCTCTGGAATTTGAGAGCCACAGAAAGACACATGAATACCTTCTTAAAGCTTAATTCTATGGAGTCCTACTCCCCATATTCTGATGCTGCCCAGGACACGTAAGTGAGTTTGCTCTTGCTGGTAAACAAGGGTTCAACCTTGCAAATTACCAAAAACTCAGGCTCTAGTCTCGCAAAGCATTTAAAGTGCATTATCAAAATCTTATACAATGTCATGTCTACTTTAAAAAGTTTAAACAAACAAATATTTTTATCTCTTGAAGAGGAAGCTGATACATAAACAGCTGGTTTTACTACCTTTAACCAGGGATGATTCAGTGCTTCATATACTGTTATCCTTTCTGCTGGATCCAGCATAAGCATGCGGCGTACCAGATCTTTGGCACTTTCAGAAATATGGCTCCACTGCCTAGGATTCATCTGATTACAAGCAAGAAAACAAGACATTAAATTAGCGATGAGAATATAGAACAGAACCTATTATTTACAGAAGGTAAATAACAGAGATCTAACAGTGGTGGGTACCTGTAAAAATTTTATCTTAGTAAATGTGAAAAGAAGTTTCTAAGTTTTTTAGTAACTTACAAAACTGAACATTAGTTGCTATTGAAATGGCATAAAAAATTGAAATCTGTGAGTGTTGTATCACACAGAAGTTGACATATCCATGGTATGATAGAATCCCAGGATAATTTTCTACCTATGATACATTTTGTTCAGATAAAAGTGACCCTTCACTAAAAAAAAAGGCTGTCTGACAGTTAACTATGCATATGATAAATAAAGAAATTAAATCTACTCCTGAAATCAGTAAAAGGAGTGGGAAGACAGTCTATCTCTATCAACAAGTTAAAGCCACTGTTGTTAAGAAGGGAGTCAGTTAATGCCTGTTGCAAGTTACTCCCGTCCTGTCCCACAGACATCACGGACAATGGCTCTTCCCAAAAAATTCCTTTCAATTTAACAACAGTTAAGCATCTTCTGCCATGCAGACAGGAAAGCATACTGATATGCAATGAACAATACAAGCTGTTGTGGATTTCTGTGCACTTCTTAGAGCAGAACTGTATGAAACAACATGAAGGATGGTTTAGAATATATTTTCATATTGTGCATATACAGATTTGTGTTCAACTATTGAAGAAGATGGACACCCAATAAAACCATATTAAACCAGGAAAATTCTTACTGTGCCGGTGGATTCTATCCTTAAGCTACTTTCTTTACTTTATGAAGAAATTAAGTTTTATTTAGATGGTACACTGCTAGTTTTATTAAACAGAAATTCAAAATTACAACTAGTCTTTTTCCAACATTTTAATCTGTTCATATAAAAAAGTCAATTGTATTTAAAACCAATCTGTTACAAAAAAAAATATTGCTTTAAATTGGAGTACTCCAGAACATTATCTGGCTATGAAATGCACATTTATAGTTGTCATTTGTCATTTCCTTTTCATCTCTAATAAAATGAAGGTAATTGCAAATTTGTAGCAAGACTGTTTTGAAATCCTCACACTATTTTCACTGAATAGGCATATAATTGTGGAAACAGGAACAGAAAAGGAACTGAGAAGACACAATGTGCTGGCCATGACTTTTTTTTTTTTTAAACAAAGAAAAATTAACTTGTAAAAAGGTTTTAGCGTTTTAGCTGTTTGATAGATTACATGAAGAAATCTTCCATAGCGTAAAACTGGAATGTCTACCTGTCTATGAAATCAAAAAACTAGTGCCATGAAGAAATCTTTCTGTATCAAGGTATACAACATTTAAAGAATAAAAAATGTGCTCTTGACCTAGTGCAGTGCCACAGCTGTCACTTACATTTTAGCAGACTACTGTTAGTTCACATAAAACAGGCAAACAAACAAAAAAACCTTCATAAAACTTATTACAGACCATTAGGGAGTTTTAAGAGTTTCCACCCATTCTCTGCTAATACACAGATCATATACGACTTCTGGTGCAAAGTAGAGCACAACTGCGTGATCTTAGACAAAGCAGCAAAAACAGTGAAGCTTTAAATTTTCCTCCATAATGGCTCTAGGAGGACTATATTGTGAAACATGCTTATCTTCCATGCACATCAATTTGCTTTCAGTTGCAAGTGGCTTCTTTAGAATAATCAGTTGCACTTTATTGTACTGTACTAAAAAGAAAAATGCCTAACTACATGTTTACAGTAACAGGCATTTTATTTTAAATCAAGGCCATATGATGATCAGCCTTTATGACAGTTCTTTTATTTGGTTAAAAAATGTAAATGATCGACAAAATGAAGGTAACGTACAGCATGTCATACTTCACAGCTAAACTCAAGGTACAATTAGGAACTAATTGTTGGCACTCATTATTTCATCTGTGTAAATATTTCTGCATTCTAATTCCTAGCGCTGATACAGAACACGGTACAAACAAGACAGACTGGAGAGAGAGAAACACCTCTCTCCCTGTATAACACATGCAGCTTTCTATAACCTTCAAATTTAAGTCAGGCTAAATACAAAAATCAAGATGCAGAAATTTTACAAGCAGAGTTCATCTCACTGGAAAAGGACTCAGGCATACTGTCATTTACCTTGTATTTTCCTTTAATAATGCCTTCAAATAATCTTTCCTTGGTTCCATAAAAAGGCAAACAACCGCTTAGTAGGATAAAAAGGATCACACCACAACCCCAAACATCTACAGGCTTCCCATAAGGTTCCCTTTTCACCACTTCTGGGGCCATAAAATGAGGTGTTCCTACACGTCCTAAATGGAAATAGAGACAAAACAGAGTCAAAATGATGTGTGTCAAACATGTAAATAAAGAAGAATACCACTGCATTAAATTAAAACAGTTTTACTAAGTTTTGTTCATAGATTAAACTTTTATTCTTTTTCTGTCCTTAAGTATTTATTAAATGTATCCAGTGAGACAAATCACTAGGTTCTCTTTTGCTTGATTTATACTTTCACAAATTGCATAATATTCTATCCTATCCCATAAAATGTGAAACAACATTTACATAAAAGCACTACGGTTCCCCAGTGGAACATGGCATATAGATATAAAAACATCAATTTGGACAACCTTGGAAACAGTAATTACTTATCCAGAGAGCAAGTACAAAGATATCGAAGAGTTCTAACCTACAGCACTTATTTGAAAAAGCTGCCTCTACTAAGCAAGGGCATAGTTTGCTCATCTGGTCAGCCCAAATTGAGGCCAGTCTACTGAAATTGCTAACAAGAATGCAAGATGCTAGTAAATGTGTTGTTTGCTTATTTGCAGCAGACAGTATCTTTCTGCAGATAAAGAGATAATGCTGATGTGTTTCATCTAGTGCTTTCAATGATCATCACACAGTAACGGTACTGGGACGCTACTGATTTTCGGTTGGCAGTGAATGTACACCCCCAGAAGCGAAATATATGTAGTATCAACTAAGCTTCAGAGTGGATAAACTGATTAGAATGACTTCATTCAATTACTATGTAACACACTAAGCCAAATAAAAGCAACAAACATTTTATCTCTCCCTATAAATGTTTCCCATTCTAAAGACGTTTGTTTTCACTGAAAAGCATCTGCAAAGGTACAAGAACTACATTTTGAATGATCAGGGCATCACTGATGCTTAATGAACAATGCAGTCTTTGGACAACAGTGGTTTCAGCAAGCACCAACAGAAGAAAAAAAAATCACAACTAGCAAATTGTTACCACTTGTATCACTTTCATACGTTATTCTTGCTTACCTATACTATAGGGTACTTCAGAGTCTCCATTCATGGCCTGCAGTACCACGGTGCAGGCTAGGAGAGTTTACATACAGCACAGTCTAGAGAATCCCAGGTGTTAGGATGGCATTTATTCTACTGAGTCTTGTCTTGTAAAGAGACTCTTGCTTGACTAGCCTGTCCTGCACACCATTTGAGTATGAGTTAGCTAAGTCACAACACTGGTAGCAAACACCTGGGAGACTATCTGGAACTAGCTTACTCAGTAACGATCATCCTTCATTTATACCACCTAATGCAGCAATATGATCTAACCATGCTCTGTAAACTAGTCCCCACTCTTTTTTACATCTATGAGGATTATGAAGTTGACAGAAAGATGGTAGCTTTTCCAGAATACTGTTCTTAAGGAGAAACAACACCACTGGCAAACTGCATCTGGTTTTATGTTAAACCTTTTCCATTTCCAGTTCATGGGGCATTCACTCTATCAAACACATGTTAGGAACATGCATGTGACAAAGGTATTTTACCTTGCCACTAAGCTAGGCTGGCAAACTGAAAAGTCTGCAACTTAGGCTGACATGATAGAGGGGGCGTAGTTCCTATGCAGGCTAAAAAAAGGAGTAAAATATTAAGATGCTGCAGTCCAGCTTATTCCTCATATTAGTGGGTAAAGAGGAGGGATATTTACTGTGGACAAAGACACATAGACTTGGGGAAAGCTTAATAATTCTTTTTGTTGGTTATACATAATTTATAGGCTTATGCCCCATCTTTCAGCCTGATAAACCTCAAAGACAATTCTTCAAGCTCACAAACAGAGGAGGAAAAATTATCTCCCTTGATAACCCAGTCTCTCCCTTTCCCTGGGGACAGGGAAGGGAATGAAAAGGGAAAGTACATACATCCAGTATGCATAGGAAATTGCTGAGAACTTGAGAACTTTTTTTTTTTTTTTTTCTCCACGTGCCTGTAATTATCTATCTGTAAGGGTTTCCTAAGATTTTTCCCTAAGATGCCATCATTGGTGACAGCAAAAGCATCAGTATTTCCACCTCTGTATCAAGCAATGCATGCACATAAAAAGCAACAGCTGCCTGTTCAAAGTATTTGCATATCGCTTAACCTGCTCATGTGACATTAGTGGTATGCATACCACAGTGTGAAAATCTTTGATATAGAAGACATCATGCAAGACCGCAAGGCAGCCTGGCTTACCCAAGTCTTGTTTATTTCAGTGGTAAACTTCCTGGCATTTGGGTGCAGACATACCCATTTGCAATTTTGGAGCAGGTGTAACTTTTCTTACACGTTGAAAAAAAACATTAGTGGTAATAAAACTCTTGTTCAAATCTTTTTTATCAATATGAATGGAAAAACATATATATCCTGAAGATTCTGCCTTGGCTTTCTAATTGCTGTTGTGAATCCAGAAAATCAAGAGAAAAGTGATTATTCAAAAGAAAACAGCAAGACAAGATATCACAAGGACAAACAAAGCTGTTTGCAAGAGGCATTAAACTTCAGGGAGATACAGTTGTCTGGATCAAGTAGCTAATGAAAACTAAGAAACCTAAATATCAAGTGATATCTACGTTGATTTAATGTGTATTCCAGTAATTATATGCCACCCCTCTCAGCTTGGGACCTCTTTTGTTTTACAAGGAAACAAGAGTTGCAGAGATGAAAGTATTAAAAACCGACTGTATTATCAGAGAAGTGGACCTATTTTTTTTTTTTTTTGCCAACATATTTGTGTCTGCTGGGCATTTGTACTACAGGCCTACAGACAGAAAGCCTACTGGCAGAACATCTTGTTCTGAGGAAAATGCGTCCCTGGTAAACAGCTACTGGTCCTACATTTTCTCCTGTGTTGTAAAATAGCATATTTAGCAGCAACACATGCTACGTGAGCAATATAATAGCATTACTGGGTGCAGGTGTTGAGGTTCTAGCAGCAGGGGGCTGCAGGTGCTTCTGTGAGAAACAGCAGGAGCTGCCTCATGCTGGCCATGGCCAGTTGGAGCCAGCTCCAAAATGGACTCACTGCTGGCTGAAGCTCAGCTCGTCAGCCGCACTGTGGCACCTCTGGGAAAGCATATTTAAGAAAGGGCAAAACGCTGCACAGCAGTGCAAGGAGTGAGGGAAAATGTGTGAGGAACAGCCCTACTGACACCAAGGTCAGAGAAGGAGGAGGGGGAGAGGTGCTCCAGGCACCACAGCAGAAGTTCCCCTGCAGCTCTTGGAGGAGACCACAGTGGAGCAGATACCCACACTGCAGCCGACGGAGGACCCACGCAGGAGCAGGCTTATCCTGAAGGACTGCAGCCTGTAGAAAGCCCCGTGCTGGAGCTGAGGAGAAGTGTGTGGAGGAAGGAGCGGCAGACAGGAACCATTATAGACTGACCCCAGCCCCCACTGCCACTCAGGGTGGGGTGTCAGGGAGTCAGGAGTGAAGTTGAGCCTGGGAAGGTGAGGGAGGGAGGTGTTTTAATTTTTGTCTTTCTTTCCCGTTACCCCTACCTATTTGAATTGGCAAATAAATTAAACCAATTTTTCCCTGTGATGGTAACTGGTAAGCAGTCTGCTCCTCTCTATTTTATGCCCGAGTGTGAGCAACCAGCAGGAGTTTGGCCCTTAGCCAAGGCCAACCCACCACACGTGGTTATGCTGGTGTTGATGTACAGAATACTGATGAAATGGGGCACAATAAAATGAATCTTTTAACATGAATCAAAGATATGGCTTGCTCCTTTCCATCTGTTCATTTTTAGTTTTCATATATTAGGCATGGCCTTATCTGAATTAATCAGACTGTATAAAATAAGTAATCTAGTGTCAAGAGTGTATGAAAAGTACATTGTTTTTGCTTCCTTTTCCTCTTAAGAAAATAATGTTTCAAATTAAAATTACTTTTACAGAAATCGATAAGGAAGAAAAATCCTTCATTATTCATATGTACTTGAAAATATACGCAGAACAGAATAATTCCTTGAAATTGAGCATTAATCAGCTTCCCTAAATTTTGAAAGGCAGTGTCTTGTTAGTGGACAATTTTTAGATTTCCTCTCCCCTCTCTACTTCTCTTCCTGACTACAGCACTAGGAAATACAAAAATACTCACCAAACTACTGAATGTCAACAAGATGCAAACATAGCTTGCAACACTACACTTATCAAAATTGCAGACAAAACATAACATGCAAGCATTTTTATGCTGTACCCATCCACTGTCAGCATTGTTCATTATCAACAACCTTCACCATATTATAGTTTTTTTTCCATACAGCTTTTTTTTTTTTTTTCTAACAGAACAAGAAAAGCACAACAGATTGTTGAGATTTATTTCTGACTTTCTGTGGGATATCGGACAAATTATAACCTCGTTATCTCAAGCTTCCTATTTTGCTTTATCTGGTGCCCGTTCAGTATATGTCACCAGCATGTGAGGCTGCACGTTACTTAGTACACAAGGGCTCTTAAAGACAAACTCTGACCAACTTAAAAGTTACAGTTAAGAGATAATCCCAGATCTTCTTTTTCCTCCCTTGGAAGTTAAAGAACTTAGATCATAGGTAGAAGAACTAGATTTTTGTTGCCCTGGTTCAAAACCAGTATACCATACAAATTCACTTTAATGAACTGCTTGATGTTAAGCAGAAGGACTAGGCTAGTAAGGTAATAGGTAACATTTTATACAGCTGTGTAAGAACCCAACTGCTGCTGTAACTAGATTTAAAATGACACTAGTTAAGAGCATGCTGAAAAATAAGTACTACCAAACCTTAATACTCACTTTTAAATTTAAAATGAGAACTACATAAATGCAAATGAAGTGAGAAAGAAGACCAGGCTAGCCTAATAAAATCCAGCCATATACCACTGCTTGATTATAGGTAGTGAAAATAATTACAAACTGATTTGGTTCTGTAACCTTTCTAGTGCAGATTACAAGATCCTGATACTTCAGTCATGGGGGCAGACCACAATTCCATCTCCACGGAAGAGCAAACCCAGAACAAACAGGAACTTGACTGGTTGAGATCTGAACTGTCCAGTTAAGCAGGAGAAAAATGCATATATATGTGTATATATATATATATATATAAATATATTCGAAACTCTATTAGAAGAAGCTAAAGTCATTTCTGGGGCAGCTGTCATCTTCAGGACAACTAACTACTTCACTGGGTTCAGCAAAAGAGGAAATGATGACTTTGAGGTTATTCTAGAAACTTATCTGAGCAAGGAGTACTGCACTTAGCTCAGCAAAATGAATGGAGTGCACATATGAACTCACATAGATACGATTTTTCCTGTGTTGCAACTACAAGAACTGTAAGGTGATTGTCAGTAACAGAATAAACAAAATCTACGGACAACAAAGGTTGCTAAAATCATGGATACTCATCTTTAGGCCAAGTATCACTTTTGCTGATAATTACCAAGTACAAAATTTGCATTCTATACATATGCAGTGTAAGATTTTAAAATTGTTCAAAATATTTTAGAAACTTTTGCATTTTCTTTGGTGTTTTTGCAGCAGCTTTGCATCTTTTTGGAGGTGGGGTGAGACAGAACAGTAAGCAAAAGCATTTTCTCTCTTTAAAAGATACCTTCTGCCTGCCACGGGCCCTTTATTCTTCTAGATATAAGAGCATTCATGGACATATTCTAATGACTGTCCATGAAAAATAACATTACTTTATGTGCATAAATATTGCATGCATGCACACACACATGACTTTAGTTGAATCTGTATGTGAGAAGAAACCATACAGAAGACTGGAAATCAATTTGCTTTCTATGTGCTTCTAAGCTCTTATCTGTTCCAGAGTAGCATTAACTGAAAATCATTATATGAAGATTCATCAGTGGCATGTGTTCAATGTGATACTTGCCTCCATCTAATTCTTTGTAAATAAATGCCTGTATCAAAGTGTATGCTGTCTCAGGAAGTGCTTAATGCCTGAATGGGCACAGGCATTAGATATCTTCTACAGGCAAGCTTTCTTATCTGCCAGTTTTGAGGCATATTGGTAGTGTGGAAATTTATAAAACTGCTAATTTTGCTGATTTTTTTTTTCCTGTGGATAAACAGAGCTTCAGTCTTCAGATGTTGTCAATCTGACATCATTTACAAGCACTAAAGATAAATTTTGACTTACCTTTGATAATTTAGTTTCTATGACTCTTTCCATATTATTCCAGACAATAGGGTTATGCTTTCCACAAGAAGAAGAGTATAGAGAGAGACCCAATCAGATTTTGTCATCCCTAAGGCAGGGGACTGATGACCAAGATATCAGAAGGAGAGTCTTTCAACAGCAGTTGTATCTGAACGATGTATAAGGAAACAACTGGAACAAATAATTTTTAGGAAAAAAATGTGAGGTACTAATAAACATCACCATCTGACCTCTCACAATAGTGTAATAAGAAATATGTTCTTAAATTAAGGAGTTTCTAAAAGAGTGGGATGTCCAGAATAATGTGGAAGGAATTGAAAAATCACACACATCAGATAGGTCATACTTTATTACTTTTAATTCCTTTCCACATTACTCCAGACAATAGAGATGTTTAAAGCAGATGTATGGAGAAGATGAGTGGATTAAACAAACAGGCAATTCAGCCTCAGCACAGAAGATTGTCTGAAGAAAATGTATTTTAAAAGATGTACCAGCAGACAACAGGACACCTGAATATTAGTGTTGAGAAACGAACAAGCAAAGATTACATGACAGCCAGAAAAATTATAATAATTGAATCACTGGCCTTTTCAGCCATAATACTATTATGGAGGAAGTAAACCTAAGTTGACTTTTAAACACATTAGCCTCCTATAAGCCCTCTCAAATCAACCCAGATAAGAAGTGGAATTTCTGAGAGACAGTAAACCACAGTTATATCTTTTAAATAAAACAAAGTCTTACAAATCAGAGACAAAGCTTTGAAGAGGCTCAATTGTTTTTATTAAAAAAAAAAAATTAAAAATAGTGAAATAGCGCTCTTGCTTTGCAGAGGAATGAAACACTTCCATTTAAGTGAAAGAAGAATACTAGTGTAGGACCTTAGTTTACAAACATTTACCTGTCCTTGGAAAATTAAAGATTTGCTGTATAATTCAGACACTGATGATGAAAAGGAAAAAAGGCTAGACACCTTAAAAAAAAAAAAACAAAATACAGTTTTAAACTGGTGTTTAGAAAACCACCAAGAAGATTATTTTACATTGATGGGAAGAAAACAAAAATAAGGAACTTAAAAGAGATTTTCCCCCAGATTCCATGGCCTTATTTGCAGGGAAATTTATGGTAATGCCTTCCTTTGCCACTTTTGTAGTAACTTTTGTAGTAGAAGGCCAGCTGACAAAGAACCAAGAACACTTGGTATTTGTGTGCTGCACTTTTATTAAGAACATACAAGATGTTTTCCAGCAAGATGATGATGGTTTTGTTAGGATCCCTAAAGATACTACATAATTCCGAAGGAACTTAGAGTAGCTAACTAATAGTACATAAAAATCAATACTGGACTGGATTAGCGGTGACATTTTGCTGCTAATAGTAAAAAATAAAAATAGGTCAACTATCCATCGATAAACAAGACTCATACCATTTAGGTCTATGCAGTTATATTATTTTCTACTAGGTGAAACCAGGAGAAAATAAATAGATTAAGTGGAGGAAATAGCACTTGTGGATTCGATGACTTTTGCTTCACAAAATCACAGGATGGTTGAGGCTGGAAGGGAGCTCTGGAGATCACAGAATCACAGAATCGTTCAGGTTGGAAGAGACCTCCAAGATCACCTAGTCCAACCTCTGACCTAACTCTAACAAGGCCCACATTAAACCATATCTCTAAGCTCAACATCTAAACGTCTTTTAAAGACCTCCAGGGATGGTGACTCAACCACTTCCCTGGGCAGCCCATTCCAATGCCTAACTACCCTTTCGGTAAAGAAGTTTTTCCTAATATTCAACCTAAACCTCCCCTGACGCAACTTTAGCCCATAGATCATAGCCACCAGATCATCTGGTCCAACCCCCTGCCCAAGCAGGGACACCCAGAGCAGGCTGCCCAGGACCATGCCCAGGCGGCTTTTGAAGATCTCCAAGGAGGGAGACTCCATAACCTCTCTGGGAAACTTGTGCCAGTGCTCTACTACCCGCACAGTACAGAAGTGCTGCCTGGTGTTTGGACAGAACCTCTTGTGTTCCAGTTTGTGCCCACCGCTTCTTCTCCTGGCACTGGGCGCCACTGAAGTTTCTTCTGACTTTTATACCATATACTAGCTAAAAATCCTGAGAGTAAGCATAGAAGATATTTGATATCTGCTAAATGTGATGACACCACATTTATTGAAGCTGCAACAGAGGAGGTTCAGGCTGGATGTTAGGAAAAGGTTCTTCACTGAGAGGGCGGTTGGGCACTGGAACAGGCTCCCCAGGGAAGTGCTCACAGCACCAAGCCTGCAGAGTTCAAGAAGCATTTGGACAACACTCTCAGACATAGGGTCTGATTTTTGGGTGGTCCTGTGTGGAGCCAGGAGTTGGACTCGATGACCCTCATGTGGGTCCCTTCCAACTCAGGATATTCTATGATTCTATGATTATTTCAGAAAATATTGTGACAACTCATACCATGTTCTAAAAGCAAAATTGCCCAAGGAAGAAGGCAGAGACCATAATATGAGATTGCTCTGTTAAATCACTGACTAATCCAATTGCATCATAACCATGCAAACATGGACTGCTTCCTGCCTGCATTCTGTCCTATAGAAGAGTTTCACTTACAAATTATGATGATCTGTAACTACTGTGTATATTGGCAGAATACCATCTTAAAGTACCTGCTTGAATGCTTCAAATGAATACACATTAGCATAATTTCTAATTCTGATCACAAGAATTGCAAGAAGAAGAGGCCTTCAGAGACTGATAGTTCATGAAAACAATTTCTGGTAACTCAGAAGATGACACGATTCCCATTCATTGTATTGCAGTTTATAGGCAAACATAGTGGAACAAAAAGTATTTCCCTATATTTTCCCTTTTGGCCTTATGGAAAATGAGTTACAGCTATGTTCATTTTTTTGGTACTTGCTTAACAGTAATTAACTCTCTTAAAAATAAAACTCCACTGGGTTGTTAGCTGATCAGTTATCATGTTCCTAAAATCTATTCTAAACATTTTCACTAACGACATCTAGTATGATGTCATAGCTTGTTGTCATGAGATACATTTACACTTCTGTTAAATAACCCTCTATCTGCTTGAAAGAACACTGTAGTGTACTTCTTCTGAACAATGAAACTTGATCTTTCACTTATGTCAAAAGATCGGGACCAGTGTACTTTCAATACCTGGAACTTACTTTATTACAAAAATCCCCAAATGTGTTTTTTTTTTTCCTCCAAAATTTATGCACACTGGAAGAAAGATGTGTTTTGTTAAGTTTGAAAAATTCCACAGTCCCAAATAAAGCAAAAGCTGACCCTAGAAGGTAGGCTTAGCAGAAACCGAGGGAGCAAATTCCATCCTATTTGTGTTCTCCTGGGCTACAATCACAATCTGGGCTTGTCAGGCACAGGTGTATCAAGAAAAACGGTAGGCAAAATGGCACAAATGCATGAAAGAAAAAAAAGTTTAAAACATCGGTAACCGCTGAACATTTTAGATATAGCAGCACCTATTTTAGGAGAACAATACTACCACAAAAGAGTGACCACCACAGATACTGAAGAGCTTTTGCATAATGGCTGGGTTTTGTATGCAAGAATAAGGGAAGAGTCCTATCAGTTGACCTTCACTACAGTTATATTACTTTCAATGTGGACATTCTTTTTCTAAAGGCAAGCTATCTGTTTCTGGCTTAAAAGATAAAGCAACATAAAAGCATACTCCAAGCAACGTAAAATAAGGAAAGATAAAAGCATTTCTGTTCTTGAACACTAGGATCATCTACATAGGAATTTACACTAGTAATTAATATATTCTGCTAAGATATTGTAGTAATACAAAGATACAGAAAGATTAGTAAGTATTGCACTTCTTGTACATATAAGATAGTGTATTTCCAGTATTGTAAAAATTTTAAGGTGTACTGAAGACAAAAATGGGTTAGGAGCACAGTGGTTTTTAGGGTCCATAAGAGAAGCCTAATGCCATAATAGCTTTTATTTAAGGAAGAATTTATTTCTTGATGTGTTATGGCTGAAAATAACCACTAAATACAGGAATTGCCATGCTGAAGGGGAAATAGTTGACTGTGTTAAGCAGAATCAATTTATTTATTTATTTTTACTAAAAATTAGAAGAACGTGAACATGAACAGGTTGGTTATTATACTGCTCATAGACCTCTATAAGGACAGTTTCTGTGTCATTCATGAGAAAATTGACAAATGAGTAGTGTGTAATTTTTTATTATTATTACTACAAAACAGAATTTTTATGTAGGGCATAATAATAACTTAAACAATTATGCAGATAAACAATTTGTTACAAAAGTTTGTAGCCCAGTACAGACAGTATCGTTAACCTTCACATATGGGATGATATTGTGAAGTTGAAGAAATAAAATCTTGCAAGTGCTGTGTAGGGGAGTGGCTAGTAATACACCTTTCAGGAAGGGCTCTGGAAAGGAAAAGAGCTGCCAGATGTAGTTTGAGGTACAAGGACTGGAATGGAAGATCAGGAGAAAGAGATAAAGAGTCTGTGAAGGAGAAAACTTGAAACAAGTAGTAGAATTGAGACATTATATGGTATATAAATGAAGTGGAAATACTCTAGGTATCCCTGAAAGTGAGAAGAATTTGAAGCTGAAGGTAACAAGTGCTAATGAAAAGACTAAAAATTGGAAATGACAGTTGAGAGAGAGGAAAAAAAGATATGAAGGCAGACTGGTATGGCAGAGTCTGAGACACATGAGGCAAAAGATAGCCAACATACAGAGAAATATTGTACTAATGAGGCTTAACAAAAAAAAAGAAAGAAGCTTCTATAAGTACTGCAAAAAGAACTAGAAAGCAATGAAAACATTTATATAGGAAAGGAAGGACCAGGCCAGCAATGACAACTGCAAGGAGGTTGAGCACATGAATGATGAAAGGGGTTGCAGAACAGTAACTGGTAACAGGAAAGGAA
Source organism: Anseranas semipalmata (assembly GCA_013399115.1). Taxonomy (NCBI): domain Eukaryota; kingdom Metazoa; phylum Chordata; class Aves; order Anseriformes; family Anseranatidae; genus Anseranas; species Anseranas semipalmata. Next base: position 42,908 of record VXAA01002330.1, read on the forward strand.
GGACATGATGAATTTTGGGAAAAATGCAGGATTTTTTTCCAAGTTGAACTTCAGGTTTCTTGTGAGACAGCTAGTAGTCTGAAAGTAAGTACAATGTATCTTATTAGCTCCAGAAGAGTAGCTGAAACAGAAAAAAATGGATAAAGTTGCTCAGAGAGAACATAAAGAAGAAAAATGAGAGAATCATAAACAAAACTGTATGAACTATCACTAAAAAAAAGCAGTGGCTGAGATATCATTTGAGAAACAGGGGAAAAGCAAAGAAAGAAATGAACTTTTTATTTAGGAAAAAACTCTGCTTAACTGAATGGGTATTTTCTTTGAAGACATATCTAGGATGGTAGGTAACAAAAAATATCAAGGGTATTAGTAATTACTGGAAGAGAATGCAAGCTGTTGGTATGCTTAAATTGGATTTACTTTTTATTTTAAAGATCACATAAAAGCCAAATTGACACAAATCTTTTAAGTAACTAGATAGGGAAATGTGAGTTTTTGAAGAAGGTACTGAGATGTACTGAGAGGAAGTTACTCCCTTTCAAAAAAAAAAAAAAAAAAAAAAACTTAATGAAATCTTTTGTTGTGGTCTCCTACTCTGGCAATGAAAACACCAGAAAACTGATTGGGTCTTCATCTGTGCAGGCTGATTAAAGCATAACCCTATTGTCTGGAACAATATGGAAGGCAGCTAGAGGAAATAAAATTCACAAAAAACAAAACACAGTCAAAAAATATACATAATCAAGATATTGATGTCTTATGCAATAATTACAATGAAATATTAAAACACAGAAAGAATCACATGTAAAAGCTAGTAAGATTTTGCTATTAAACAGAGTGTAGCATTCTGACAGAAATTGCTTAAGAAACATACAGGAGCATTAAGGATGCTGTACTAAACCCTTAGTCAATTGCTTTGATGTACATTTTAGTCTTGATAGCATTTTTATTTTGTGTGCTTTGGCAAGCATGGACTAACTATGTCAAGGATTGTACTAAAATGGCAAAATCTTTGCATTTTTCAATTTTATTTTGATCAAAACAGTGTAAGCTATTGTTGAGTAACATTCAGAGGGATTTACTACTGAGTATATGTACACACAACAATGTAGTAAGTTCTACTAGCAGTTCAGATCAACTGCATGCATATATTATGTTAGCAAAGTCTTTAATGAAAGATTATTTTTGAGCCCTAGTTTTGCAGGCCAGCCTGCATAGGAAGCACAGAACTCTGCAGCAGAACATGCAGAATATTATATAACTTTTAAGGACAATTTCTTACCTCCAGCAACTAGCCCGGACTCTCCCAATTGAATTGCTACCCCGAAGCCACCAAGCTTTACCGGGGCTGAATTCTCTTTTGAGGCAAGCAGTACACAGTGTGGCTGAAAACAACAACAATGAAAAAGCAAATTATTATATTATTTGAAAAAAATACAATTTGCACCTTAGAACTTACTTTCAAATATTTTCAAAGAGAAGCTAGATTTTTTTTTTTTTAAAGAAATTCTTCATTTCCAATAGTTTTGGCACGAGCTCCTCTCTCTTCATTGGTTTCCCTTTCACTTGTCCCAGGCATAGCAAAACCCTTTCAGGACTTAAGAGAACTCACAAGGAACACAAAGTGAAATCTCTATAAAATGGAGACAACAATGAATGCTGATAGTTTCTTTCTTGGTATTATTTTTTATTTTTACTTTTCATCCTTATGCCTTCCACTGTTCCAACTCTACATCAGAAACATCCTGCCTTGTGACACAGTGGGTGTGATTTTATCTTTCACACAGAGAACATAAAACTCTACTTTGAGCCTTAATCACAGAAGTCACTGATCATTTTCCAGCCGCAGAAAAGTAACATCCCTGTGATGTTTCTAATAGGTGACAAAATAAATTGTTTAGGTTTCTAAACTGCATTCCATGCACAGTCATCCATACTTTTCATTTTCTACGGTCTTTCCACTAATAATAGTGAGATGCAACATATAAAAAAAGAACAGTACTATATGACTATTTGGAAGGGTAGCGACTGTTGTGGGAGGAAGCAACAGACAGACAAAATCTACTAAAACACAATTTAGTGTTTAATACACATAGCCCAACTATTGCAATTAACGTAGATCAACTTCCTACATTTACTCAGTGTCCCTTTGCAGAGTCAACTGTATTATTTAAAAGGATATCAGATCTGTATACTACTTCTTCAGAAAATTAAGAAAATCTGCTTAAATTACAAAACTAGCAACTCAAAATAGGTTGCCCTATATTCGTTCAGAATTTTCCTTCTTCTCTCAGAAGACAAGTATGTGCTGCCTTAAGTTAGATTTTCTGTTACACTCGCCCTCCTGCGAGGAACCTGAGAGAACAAAGCTGCTCACTACGCAGAGGATCTAAGGTTAAATTGTTTTTGGTGGCGAACTAAACTGCTCAAATCTGAAACGGCACAATTGCAACCTCCCTGTAGAGATGACTAAGCAAACTGTGGAATAATGCATATACAATTTATTTCTGTGCTATTTGTGTTCACCACCTGTATTGCATGGTTTTAATTTAGGTTGGGGACCATTTTCTAAAACACCCACAGCTCTCTAATACTCAAAAATGAGCTTACTGAATCAGACTTTTGAAGGATATAATTATCATATCAGAAGACTGAAAAAGCTCAACTTACCCACGGTCTCATCTATATATTCACTGAGAATCATTAACTGTTACCTTTGATACCTCCTTACCATTTACTTCTTGGTATGGCAGAGTACTCAGATTCTGTGACGTGACTATAAATACCTGATAGAAAATACATGAACAAACCCTCCCAATGCTCTTACACATTTTGGTCTTATTAAATGTCAGGATATTAAATATCAGGATATCATAATATAAATTATGACAACATAGTAACATCAACCTTTTTATGCAAAACTGGAAAACAACAGGTTTGGCTCTATTTTGTCTAGCTCAACTGGGTCTTGAGGAGGACTTAAATGGCTTAAAAAAAACACAGAACAACAACTTTGGGTGATCACTCTGTCCCAAGTACCTAGTAGCTAACTAGGAGCAAGGGTGTTCCAATAAAAGCACATGATGAAAATAAAAATAACACTCCAGACATGCTGTATGGTCTTGGATGGGTATCTTTAAAAGGAAAATAACAGTTTTAGACCTTTGGGCCTGACTAGTGCAAAGGAGCTACAATGGGCTCAGTTTGACTACCTAAGAAGTCATCATCTGTAACCATCCATGTTCTCTTTGAAAAAATTCTAATTGTATGACAGCAAGCAGCCTCAAGTAAGACTGCAGAGCCTGTTTACAAGTCTAACTGAAATCTGCACAGTCCCAAACAAGCCTGATTCCTAGACAGATGATATATTAAAAATGTTAACATGCAAATTCTCATTTCAAATACTAAGGAGAATACTAAGACAACATTCTTGACTTATCACTAAATTTAGCCTACCTTATTTTAATAGTACTTCTAGAATCAATTTTTAAATTTGCAATTTATAAATGTAATGTTCAATCCCTTGCATCCTATTTAAAATAGTACTACCAGGTGGTATTATCTCTGAGTATTTTATTTCACTTCTGCCTTATTGCAACTGTGAAGCTGCACACTTTCACATTCTATCACCACTGCCACTTTGAGTGAAAAAAATCAACCTCAAATTTCTCACTCCAAGCAAGGGGGAAGGTAGATGGATGAGATCTACACCAATGTAAGGAAAACGTACCGCTTCATTGTGGTGTTGATTTCTCTTCACCGTACACTTGAAACTTTAAGAAGCAATACTATTTCCATGCCAGACAGGCATGTATCAACTTAATGGTTTTGCAAAAAGGAAGACGCTGACATTGGTCACCAGAAATAAAGTTTCTGTGAAAAAAAATCCAAATCTCTAATTCAGAGTGAAATTTAGAGAAAACTTTATGATAGAAGCTCTCCCAGCAAAGCCCAAATTAACAGCAAAATCAATCTTTTCAATAAACTGACTTTTGGTAGTTAAAAATACTTTTTAAAAAACAGTTGCAACATTAGTTAAAACTTCCCCTTGTTGCTAATTGCACTGCGTCAGCTGATTCTCAGACTTTCATAGAGAAGCTGGTACTCTAGCTTTCTAATAAGAGGACATGCATGTTACTCCTCCCTGTCTTCAGCAGTGGTTTTCAAAATCAGCAGAAGTTCTTAAAACACAAATGGTAAGTGGCTTCTTTTATACTTAAGATATGATAAAACAAATTACTATTAAAATTTCTCTTAATTACAAAGACACTACTAACCTTCAGACTTGTAATTCATCTGTAATTAAAGCAGGCATGCATGCCTGCTTACAGATGACAAAACTCTGTTATGTTTCTAATGTATTTGTTATATGTTTCTAATGTATTTGCAGTGCAATTGATTTTTTCCATCTCTCAGTCACCTAAAAGATCTAACTAACTATGCAAGTCATGATGTCAAGCATTTTTACAGAAAAGCAACATAAACAAAAATTTAAAGCAGTAGATAGGTTTCAACATGTATTTGAAGGTACGGTGTTTTCTTAATGAGATAAAACTTTTAAAATTACTTCAAGCCCATACCATACTAAATGGAATATGAAAAGACAGCAGTAATTTTAAAACTGCCAACATATTGCCCAAATTTAATGCAATTTTAAGATCAGCCAACATGAGATATTAAAATATTTTACTGTCCTCTCAATAATTCAGACTCTGCATGTGCATCAGTTTTTACTAAGCATTTTACCTAAAATGCTGCCATAGCTATATCACACATTTAAATGTAAATTTGCATTTTTAAGACCAAGCATACAAATGAAAAACTATTTTAAATTTGTGCATATGGCAAAGTGTGCTTTTCTTGTTACTGTTGTTGGAGACCTATGTTCAGAGTACCAAAAACAATTTTGCAGTTCTTTTGAGATTATGGGGATAGAAGCTTGCCCCTTTAAAAAAAAAAAATCAAAAATTTACCACCATGGCATACAAATCAAGCGAAAAAATTATATTATTAATAATCAGTCATAACTCTCTCTCTAAACAGCTCATTGCTATTCTGCTGTGCTAACCACATTTTTTGTTTTGTTTTGTTTTTTGTTTTTCCTTCTTTGGTCAAAGCTGATTTTTATATTCCAGATTGTACCTTCCTGGTGAAAAATAAGCTCAGTGAAATTAAAAACTTTATGAAAACAAGGAAAGATGTGAAAACAATCTGTTACTGCATAATGTAGTTTTCAAGCTAAAATTAGTTTCCTTGCACAATCTTGATTTATGAACACTCAACAAAAGGAAAAAATACTTAAATTTACATGAAAATATGTGTTATTAAAAAGAAGCTAATGTAGCAGTGCTGACTCACAGTGTTAGTTATAACAGATTACACGGCCAAATAAACATCAACTGGCAATTGCTTTTCTGAATAAAAACTACTGACTTACATTCAAGACACTGGGTACTTACCTAAAATTAATACTGATGAGTTTAGAATTGATTTAATGTATTTTTATGTACTTTGTATCAAACTGAGAATACTTCACTTAGCTATGCTTACACTTCTTTGCATCTGATGTTTTTTTCTCAGTGTCAGAAAAAACAAAATTAACATGAGAACTTAAAAAAGTATTTGTACTTGCAGATCAAGTAAAAAAATGTAAATTTCTAAAATTTTCAGCAAAATGTAATAGTTGTAGTATTTTAAAACAATACAGGATAGAAATAAAAATGTAAGTATAAGAATAGCAATCTGTGTTAAGTACTCTGTACCATCTGTTCTTGCCCACTTCACATAAAAAAAAACAGGGAACTGATTATTTTAGAATTACATTGTATCATGGTATCTGCCTGGAAGTCCTTTTTCTACTTGGCTACAGTGACAATTAAGTGCATTTACTTTTATTGCCTTATTTATATCACATAAGACTGTGTATGCAACAAAGAAAACAAACACACAAAAGTGATCCCATGACAATTTAATTCTTAGAATTTCTCTTTGCATCCCTACAGAACAGCTAAGAAAATCCTCACAAATGATGGCTGCAGCTTCAGCTGATTTGCTGACCATTCTTCCACACACGAAAGCGTTCTGGAGTAACCAAACTGACCTAGCCACAAATGCCTCAGAAATTCAAAACAATGCCAGTTGTTTCTTAGAAGATGATGCATTGTCATTTGCTTTAATACTTTTTTACTCTGTTATTTTTGTCATTGGATTGGTTGGAAATATTATAGCCCTGTTTGCGTTCCTCTGCATTCACCAGAAAAGGAATTCCATCCAAGTTTACTTGCTAAATGTAGCCATTGCAGACCTTCTGCTGATCTTCTGTCTTCCCTTCCGAATACTGTACCACGTTAGCAATAACACCTGGATGTTTGGAAAGATTTTATGCAAGGTTGTAGGAACTCTATTTTACATGAACATGTACATTAGCATAGTACTGCTGGGACTAATTAGTCTAGATCGTTATATAAAAATAACTAAGTCTGTGAAGCGTCCTAAAATGCTAACTGCTACCCAAAGTATATATATTTGTTGCGCTGTGTGGGCACTTGCACTAACAGGATTTCTAATAGTAGTTACACCATCTCTCTTTAAGAGTGAGGTCAGCAATTCTACTATGTGCTTTCATTACCGAAGTAAACATAATGCAATGACAGAAGCAGTTTTAAATTACATTATTGTCATCATTTTTTGGACAGTTTTTTTCCTTTTGATACTTTCATATGTTAAAATTGCCAAGAACCTTCTGAAAATTTCGAGAAAAAGAGCTAATTTTCCCAACACAGCAAAATACACCCGGACAGCAAGGAATTCCTTCATTGTACTAATTATTTTCACCATATGTTTTGTTCCATACCACGTCTTCCGATTTGTCTACATTACATCCCAGTTACAAGATCCATCTTGTTATTGGAAGGGAATTATTCACAGAAGCAATGAGGTTATGCTCATATTTTCATCTTTTAACAGCTGCTTAGACCCAGTTATGTATTTCCTGATGTCCAGAAGCGTCCGTAAGACTGTACTCCAACTTATTTGTAGAAGAATTCATGGAGATTCAAGCATAACTCTGGAAAGTACTTCAGAAATAAAACTTGGACAATATACACAAGAGCGATTATCTACTACCACTCCCTACTCAAGTTCAGTAAAGAAGAAGTCTGATTTGATTAAGTAAATGGATAATAGCTTCTCTGTCACTGTAGGACACCAACTTAAGATGTACCAAATGCAATACTGTATGGCTACTAATCCTGCCTCATTCTTCCTGCTAAAAAATGAGAAGTCTTACTTCTGTTTGTGAAAATGAGAAGTGACTTTTCAGAAGTACTTCACTCTTGTTTATCCATGAAAACAAAACAGGAAACTTCCTTAAAGCTATCTCAGACATCTTCTGTGGGACTAATCTAGAACACTAACTCTTTGGGGAGATTTCTATGAAGTGGTTTGAGAATGTATAGACATTAATATTACCAACTTGTGTATGTAAACAACAGATGAATTTTGCCAAAGTAATGTGTCCTATTCAAAAGAGCTATATGAATCATTAAAGATTTTATGTACTTCTCCATTTTAATAAGCTTCAAAGAGATCAGCATTTAACTGCATTTACAGAACTGTTTTTTGCAAGAAAATACTTGAGAATTTAGCAACATATGTGGCTTAAATGTGAGGTGAAGTACACAACTGCCATTAATTCAGTTATAATGACAGAAGATACATTTTATTAAATATCAAAGTTAAAATATACAAGCATCCTAAGCCCTTTATTATATTTTCAACATTTTAACGAGTATCAAGGTTGAATACCTGAGGAAAAGTAACAATGGTTAGGAAAATTAGAAATTCATGAATGAGAGAAGACATATGGGTATTTTCAGTTAGCAAAGGCTTCCTTCACATTCTGATCAACAAATTTGGTGGTTTCAGCTATACAGAGTATTTCAATAAGGAAAATACTCACAGAACTGAGCATACAGAGCAGAATAGAAAAATTAGCTCTTGTGAACATTGGAAGCATCAGCTCTGATCTTTGCTCAGGATCAGTCACCTAGTCTACTTACAGGTGTATGTATTTAGGCACAAACTAAAATTTCAAACTGTAAAGCTGTTTAAAAGAGGAGGGCTGAAGGCAGAGGTTGTTAGACCCAAAGACATGCAAAGAGGCACTTACACAGAGAACAGTTTAGATGTCTAACATGAGAGGCCAGAAAGGTGAACAAATTAGATAGTAGATGTTAGCTCTACAAAATAAGATTCTATTGCGCTAAACACATACAAGCAGTATTGCTCAGGTAAGCTATAAGAATTTGATTTTAATATGACTATCAGTAACTTCTCTAATGGATCATGTGACTTTCTATACCTAATCTATGTCAAAATTTGCAGTTTTTTACTAATCCCGTACACTATTCTGATTTTATAGAAGCTACTCATAAAACTCTTATTGAACAAAGCAAACATAACACCTCACCTCTGCTAGATATAATCGTGCTTTAATTTTTAAGTGATTTTACTTCAGTTTTGGTATCCTGGTTTTGGCTGGGATAGAGTTAATTTTCTTCCTAGTAGCTGGTATGACGCTGTGTTTTGGATTTGCACTGAGAATAATGCTGATAACACGCTCACGTTCTAGTTGTTGGTGAGCAGCACTTGCACAGAGCCAAGGTCTTTTCTGCTTCTGGTGCTGCCCTGCCAGTGAGGAGGCTGGGGGTGCACCAGGAGCTGGGAGGGGACACAGCCAGGACAGCTGGCCCAAACTGGCCAAAGGGATGTCCCACACCATGTGGTGTCATGCTCAGCAATAAAACTGGGGGGAAAGAAGGAGAAAGTGGGGACGTTTGGAGCAATGGCATTTGCCTTTCAAGAAACGGTTACACATGATGAGCCCTGCTTTCCTGGAAGCAGCTGAACACCTGCCTACCGATGGTAAGCAGTGAATGAATTCCTTGCTTTGCTTCCGCAGCTTTTTTTCCCTCAGTTAAACTGTCCGTATCTCAACCCATGAGTTCTCGCACTTTTACCTTCCCAGTTCCAATTCTCTCCCCCAGCCTGCTCCGGACGAGTGTGTAAGTGGCTGTGTGGGGCTGAGCTGCCTGCTCAGTTAAACCACAACATTTGGTTAAAGTGAGTGTAAACAGGTTAATTGAAGTACAATGACTAGGCCATGTGTTTTATTTTATATATATATATGTACAGAATTTTCATCAAAAGGATTGCAATTCATGGACACTGCACTATTGCAAAAAAAAAAAACATTTCAGTATTTTGGACATGTTTTGGTAAATTATGTAACATTTACTCGGTTACTATAACCTTATTTTGGAAGCAACTAAATTCATGAAAATGTAGTGCAAGATTCTGGTCTGTTACGTGAATTCTATTATGTAGGCTTGTTTGTAAAAATTTTAACAGTGAAAGCTATTTAGTATTTTCTTCCGGAGGAAAGCCTTAAACACCCATACCTACTCGCATTGATCAAGTGTGTTGTGCATCACAGCCATTCTTTACAGATTTTAGAGAAGGAGCACCCCAAAAGCCACGCACAATATCAACAGATGATTTTTCAAAAAAAGAAAAAAAAAAAGAAACATTGAAGAGTAACACTTTCCCAGGACCACATGCTACACACTTAAAGATTTCAAAAGCATTTCAGTATAGGATCATCTATCACTTTAATTAGCTTTTGTACATGAGTAACGAAAAACGATAAAGAGATTTCAGGAGCTACAATTAAGTTGTTTGTATTGGGCAAATCCATAGCACCTACATATAAGATTAGTCAAGCTTGGGTGTTTAAGGTACCCAGGGGAAAGTGAATAGATCTCTTTGATGGAAGTCATGCACCAGAAAATCAGTTATAGAGGTGCTGTTACAAAGGAGGTAGCAGAGGAGCTCTCTGAGGAGCTAAGAAACACTGGGATAAAGGTGATATGGTGTATGTGGACTCCAGCAAGATCACTTACTAAATGTTCTAAAAAAACCCAGGATGTTAGTTGTTAATTCTTGTTTTAGAACTAGTTAAAAATTGGAAATAAAGCTTAAAAAATACATTGCTTTTTTCTTCATGACATTCCTCAAGAATATGCAAATGGATACATTTACAAATATGTTGAATACAATCTGGAATGAGTTAGAGTAAGGAGGTGACAAAGTTTTCAAACAATACACAATTATTCAGGGTAGCCAACCCTAAAAAAGGGCAAGGCATCACCTCTCTGCTCAACAGCAATAAAACAGCAAAGACATTGTTAAAATTAGGAAGAAAAAATGGAGAAGTCATCTTTGTGATATTGTATAATTTATATGATACAGATTCCATGCAGAATACGTTAAATAAATCAACTCTGGCTCAGAATTGGAAACCTGAAAGAGGGCACAGTAAGTTTATAATGCCAGGTACTGCATGGCAGAGGGGAAACAGGAGTAACTGTATGCTCTTTGTCAGAGTCCTGATATTAAGACAGCAGGCATTAGAACAACAAAAACAATCAAAAAAACCAACTGAACAAGTGAAACTACTTCATTATAGATTTCCACAACTGTGTAAATCAGTGCTTCAAGATGTTGAAGGCCTGATGCATCAACTGGCTCAGAAAGGGATCTGAAACTAGACAGTACTGTCATGTAGGAAACAATTACTACTGAACAGAAAAACAAAGGCAGGTACTTTCACTATGTTTTAATATTGAATCTTTAAATATTTTTTTCTGAAATCAATTTTCCCAGCTTCTGAGGGTAAAATGCCAGACACTGCAAACCGATATAACTGAAGAACTAACAGCCCTGAAGCTCTTGGGAGCTCTGCTGAAAACTACACCATGACATTTCAAGTGACCATATAATTAGTCACTTCAGTAGTGTTATACTGTTTGTTAATTCTTGTCTTAGCAATGCTTCCTATGTGCTAAGAGGGCCAACAACAGTAATTACTTGAGTCTTCTGCTGAACTGCAACATAAAAATCATTTTGTTTATTATGTCACAGAGCATCACAAATGCAAAAAGAGATTTTTGCTTTATTTCAGACCCCACCCCTTTTTCTTCTTCATTTCCTAGGACAAGCAGCAAATACAACTGTGATGCTGTATTTGTACAATACAGACTTTATAACCTCTGAATAGCATACAGGTTTCAGTGGCACTTCTGTTAGACATAAGCACCACTACAAACTGCAAGACAGTCAGTTTATGTATGTCAATTTACAGATTCACTTATATATTACAGATAACTCTGGGATTATTCCTTCAGTAATGTTCTTCTTTCTGTAAATACAGGCTAACTCAACACATGGTTCCATATAACCTGCACGAGCTTCATTTTCCTTCTTTATTCAAAACTACAACAAATCCTCGAATTTCAGTTGGTGCACCAAAATGTCACCTTTTTAATATGTAAAAAGGAGTCCATACTCTTCATTAGAATAAATACTAATTACATATATAAAGAAAATGCATATAAAGTATACATGCCGGATAGTCACTTCTATACCTTTTAGACTTGACAAATGCATTAATAGCTACGTTCTCATATATATATATTCCTTAAAATGAATGAAAAAAATAAGCCAAGAAACAAAACCGTTTGCCAGAAACAAGTTTATAACTTGAATTATAAGAGTATCCAAGCATACCTGGTTTGAATAACCAACTTTTGTTTCTTTGCTGAAATTCACTGTTGTTACCTTTTTATCCTCCAAATTGGTATTTTTCACGAGGGAAGAAAATTACCACTTATAACCCAACATGGAAAATTTTAATTGAACAACTTTCACTACATCAATCAATGAAACCATTAGAGAAGAATGCAACTTACATCATTGATAAGTAAGTAAGAGTCATATTATTCCCCAAACTGGAAAATTCACATATGGATGCCTTAGTTTCACGCTCTCTCTGAAAGCACACACAGAATCAGGGTGGAGAGGAGGGAGTTGTGTTGCACAGTACAAATAAAGCATACAAAGAAAAAGAACCCACTGATAATATTCTAACAATCCAAAATATATTTTCAACATATTCTCTGTAGGGCTGGGAATCTTCTGCCAGCCTTTTTTCCATCCCTTGCACAAATTCCCAATTACTGAGGGCTCCCTACTGAGGGAATACAACAAAACAGAGAAGGTGCTACAAAGCTGTTACCATTCACTGTTTATGGACGTAATAGGTAGGAAAAATCCTTTGTACAAAAGTTGTTCACAGACATCAAGAGTGTGGGAATAGCTGGGGGGAACGGATGAAGCTGGAAAAAGAGAAATGGCTGATTGTATATTACCCTACTGCAACATGACATAGAAATGAGGAAGAAAAATGTGCCAGGGTTTATTTCTAAGCTTACGTTTTAATAAACTGAATCAGTTTCTTAAAATATACCAGAAAAGTACATTTTGCCACATGCTGCCTTCAGAAGTTATCTTGCTTTTGTCTGTAAATAATGAGTCCTGGTTCCTTTAAGTTTGCATACAGAGTGGGATAGTATACCTTTGCTCCTATTAAAAAGCAAGGCCAGCTGCTTCAGAGAACTCTGAAACCACAGATACAAATGACTGTGTGCTTTCAAAAGAAAAATATGCTCACTGTTCCTCCCACAAAAATTCTCGCTAGGTAAAGATGTTAACATACATATGGTCAACAGCACATTAAAAGTCTGATGAAAAGACTTTTGCCGGGGGCCTGAGAATGTTCTTTATCAGCAAGGAATTCATTTGTAGACAAAGCTCATGTTTCAGGTGTTTATTTTTGCTTTATTAGTTTTGCATCGCCTCAAAAACTTACGAACCACTTGGGAAAGCCAAAAAGCTCTTACACACAAATATTTAACTGAAAAAAATACAAACTACAGTATGGTAAAACAAACAAACAAACAAACAAACAAACAGAGAATGCTTCCTATTTGACTACAGTGATCAATACGGTTCTCATGTTAAAAACTGATTTTGGAATTTAAAAGTAAAAATTATCATGACCCATCTGCAGTCACTGCTTTTTTAAAAGCAAATATAGTAAAAGAGACCTCTGGAGGCTGCACAAAGAATTTCACTGGGGGAAAAAAAAACATCAACGTTTTTAGCACTGAAGTCCAAAAATGGAAGATGATTTATATTACTACTGTCAACTTCAAGCTGTTTCCCAGCTTAAAAGGCATTGTTTAGCTCATGCTTTGTCTATGTAAAACAACTACCTAGAGCCTGTGCAACACTTAACCTTGCATATTTTGACACCCAAAGAATCAGATCTATGGGTGCAATATAACCCCTTTTCTCTATCACTAAGGATGCTAGAAATACTACCAAATATTGCGTACACTTGTAATTCATCAAACAGCATAAGAATTTTTGTTCTGGATCTATTTTGCTGAACTGCAACAGAAGTTCTAAAGCTGCTGAAAATAAATCATTAATGAACATCAAAAAGAGTCAGTCTAACACAGATCCAACTCGAATTTGCCAAATATTTTATATCCACTGATTCAGTATAGTGCTTGATTCAAGTAGAGTAGATTTAAAAATGAACCTAGAGGACTCTGCTTTGATCAGCAGTTGTCATAATATTAAATACATATACTGACTTCTAGCTCATCATATTAATCCTCATCATATTAAGTCAGAAGAGCTGGGCACACACTGGGTCATGCCTGTGAGGAAAACTGATGAACAGTCAGAGAGAAACCATGGCGCTCTGCAACTGCTCTCCTGGTCTAGATGTCCAATTGAAAATGGATACCATGTAGTGCTTCTGTCTTAAGAGTTTATGCAGCCAATAAACTTTCGATTTTAATGTTTAAGTAAAAACCAAAACAAACCAACCACCACCACCAACCATCAACTCAACAAAACTAAGCACCAAAAATTCAAAGTTCTAGGCAAGCTACTTGTTAAACCGTTTTTTGGAAATAAAGCATGGGTTGCAAATTTGTAGTAATCAATGCATCTTAGGGACTTATCTTGGTATTAAATGCCATCCAATAGATCAAATTCCAAGTACATGAAATTAAATCTCATGTTAAAGGCTGCTGCACGTTTGATGCACACTATACATTTATTTAGTACAATTTATCCTTAGCATCCACAGTGGCCCCATATAGTGGTGCCCACTTTTCTATGCCCTATCCCAGCAGTTGCCTTCCACCCATCAAGCTGCAGAGACCGAGTGCATCTCTTGGGCCTTCCACGGCAGGAAAGAGCCAGGACTGCTGTGGGAGCCAGAGGTAACTAGGCTCCTGCCTTCTTCCATCCTACAAGGAGCAGCGGTTGCCAATCCACTAATAACCCCTGTTGTACAGCAGGAACAGTTCCCCATCTAGGTTGTGACAGGCACAAGGAGATCGTAGAATCATAGATTGGCTTGGGTTTTGGAAGGGACCTTAAAGATCACCTGGTTCCACCCCCCTGCCATAGGCAGGGATGCCACCCCCTAGATCAGGTTGGCCAGGGCCCCATCCAGCCTGGCCTTGAACACCTCCAGGGATGGGGCATCCACAGCTTCTCTGGGCAGCCTGTGCCAGTGCCTCACCACCCTCACAGTGAAGAATTTCCTCCTAACGCCTAATCTAAATCTCCCCTCTTTTAGTTTAAAACCATTCCCCCTTGTCATTATCTGCCCAAGTAAAGAGTCACTCTCCATCCTTCTTATAAGCCCCCTTTAAGTACTGAAAGGCTGCAATAAGGTCTCCCCGGAGCCTTCTCTTCTTCAGGCTGAGATGAGGTTGATTGGGCTGTCTCCTATCACCTCAAGCATGTGGAGGGGAGAGGCAGTGGCCAGGTAGTTTGCATGTGGACCACTGTCATATATAGTTGTACTACATCACAGAGTTAGGTATGAGTTATAAATGACTAATTGAAATACATTTTCCCCACCGTGAATTTCCTTGTCCTTGTGATTCTGAGCCACAAAATAGGTTGTCTGCATAGTGTCAAAAGGCAATATACATTGCTTACTAGCACATAAAATCCAGTAACAAGTATAAATTATAAGTAATCATGGTTTAAGAGTGCTGAAAATATAAATAATTGAGATGAAGAAAGTAACTGAAGGCCATTATGAAGAACTTACAAGTGAACTGCATAAGAGATGAACATGTACTGTTTGAATATCATTAAATATATTTTACATAAAATAAGCCATTTATATGTTAGGCAAATGGAAATAGTCCACTAAAAGAATAAAGAAGGTGCTTACAGCTTTGAACCAATGACATACTTCTATACTTCTGGTGTGTTTTTTTTTTTTTTTCTTATAATATCCCATTCCTTTTTTGCCCATCTCACTAACCAGTTGCAGAATGAAATCTGATAGACTGTAATTCACTATATTAACCTACTATCATACAACAAATCAGAAAATAAAAAAAAAAAGAAGTAGCATTATCTCTTCACATACCAAAAATTATGGTAATTGAATTATAAATACTACAGGCTACTGGTAATAACCAACTGAATAATAATAATAAAAAAACCCGTTTAACTGGAATTGCTCACACCTTTTGGCATCTGACCATGGTCTCCTCTTAGCAAATTTTCAGGATATGTATTCTTGTGCCTAAAACTGTATGGAACACCACAGAAACAAGGACTTCTAAGATTGCTTAAGAGACTATTAGATATTTAATTAATACAAGAACCTTTCTAGTAGAAAGAAATTTTAATATAATTATACATTCAAAAGTGGAAAAAAAAAGACAAACAATGTAAAGCTAAGCTTAACAGGAACAGAAATTAAAATGCATGCAAACTCATCACAGCATTACAAACTAATTACTAATATTCCGCAGCAAGTTTCCCTCACTGAAATTTAACCTTAAATGATCACTAAAGTGGATTCTCACTGTGGGTGCTTAAATGTAAAGCAAAATGAACATAACAAGAATCTCAGTAAAACTGCAGAAGTTTTTATACAGTATCTCCTTTGTTCTCACTGAGGAACTTATGGCTTCTGAAAAGTCATATCTGACAACCACAGATGTATCACAAAGAAGGATATTCAGAACTCTCAAGCTTCACAGAGCTAAGCAGAGTTTGACTGATCTGTGAGGGATCTGTGAGGGAAACTGTCCTGTGCAGACTTTTGGATGATTTGTATAAAACACTGTATTTCTTGGACACAAACCGAGTCAATTTTCCCTGAACGATTAGTATGCATAGAATGCATCAGCTGCAAACTGCTTCCACAGAACCCATCATCCCACTAGACATACGTGATCTGTTTATTTGGTCATTGACATGAGGACAGATACGGATACATTTTTATTATTGCAGGTGGGCTTCAGGAACAGACAGTCAGCTTTGTGAAAACTCTTGGAGCTGAAGAACAGTTAAATTGCATTGAAAATAAGTTCTCATGCATAAAATATCAACTTTTCGTTTTCATTCTGGGAAGTGGGCAGTCTTAGAGAATGACAGTAACAATTCCTCCACCCCCCAAAAGAGGAAAGCACTATATAAAGTATTTTAAGGTATTTCTGTACCATAGCTACATGGCCAAAGGACTGTTACAATCATCTTCCACACTTCTATCTCATTCTTTTTGATTCTCTAATGGAGCTGTATCCTGACCTAATTTCAAAGACTTTTTTGCACAGATGACATCTTTTGGTTTGATCTTTAAATGCCTAGCTGCCTTTTGACACTGTAAAAGAAAAGTGCACATTCTGAAAACCTACTAATGTCATAAAGACATTTTTCTTAACTGTATTTTCCAGATTTAAATATCATTCTTTTCATTGCAGCAGCGGAGATAAAAAGGACGTAAGACAAAAATTCTCTCTCTCCAAAGGAAGGCAGCTGCAGCTTGCATAGGTAAGCTTAAAAGTGCTACTTCTTTATTTCACCTGATAAAATCTAGGCATTCATACAAAAATGATCATTAGATTTCTAAATGACTGGATCCAACAATTACTTCATAAATTTAACTCATTGCAATAAAATAATTTAATACATTTTGGTTCAATAATCTATATGGGACTTAGGCAAAGATGCAACAGATACAAAAAAAGTTGGTTTAATTTGCAGGTTGTCAAACATGGCCTATAGCATAATTTTTAAATATGACTTTTACAACTTCTTGTTATCTAATCACCTAGGTGTCTGGGCATTTTATCACAGTTACACAGAATCCGCTTTGGTATTTGAGTTCATTTGCTTATAGCCGTTTCAAAATTATTAGCAATCTGTAAGTTTGAAATCAACTAATTTTTTTTTTCCATATGCTTTTATATGGAATAAAAGCTAAGTCTTCACTACAGGTTAGTAAGTGAAAGGCCCATTTTTATACACAGTCCTTGTACAGAACTTTTTGATTTCTTACAGTCTGGAAATTGAGAATAAATTGAAAACTGAACTTGGAAATATATCACAGTTTTCAGAAATTGTTTCATATGTTCATGACTAAATTGTTTATGCAAAATGTATATCTAAGATTAGAGCTCTAAACAAAGTTAACATTAGATACTGACATCAGTACAAAATAAATGCACCAAGACAGATCCCAGAATCATGTATAGTTTAATTCTTACTTAAATGAAGGTACAGGATACTCCTCTGCATTTCTGCAATTACAGTAACGCTTTGCATTTATTTTGCTTATTTAAGTTAAAATAGTCTAGAAGTGGTTTCCAAAGTAGGTTACAGATGTTCAAGAAGATTGAGAAATAAACCAAGGCCACAGAAATTATTGTCAGACCCTAGCTTAAACATTCTGTTTCCTCATTTATAGATTCTATGCATATAAAATCTTTATCATAAACCAACTTTTTTTTTTCCACAAAATCTGTCAAAGACAGGAGTTAATAACACTGAAAAGTAGGAGAAAGAAAAAGGAACAGTTAAAATAAGAGCAAAAAAAAAAAAAAAGATGCTAGATATACATTACAGAAGAATAATTCCTTTAATTGTGTTTCAGCTCTGACCATTTATGCAAGAAGATTCAGCATAAATGAGAAATTCAACATGTCTTCTTCAGCCATCATTAGCTACTACTGTAGTTCTACCAGTCATCTACTCTTTCCTATTTACTACTGGCAGTTTTGGAAACACTCTCGCTGCCTGCGTGTTTCTAAGGCAAGCACCCACAAGAAGAACACAATACATTTATCTGGTAAATCTTGTCACTGCAAATTTACTCATATGTAGTGCTATGCCTTTTCTGGCTGCCTATTTTGCAAATGGGCACCAATGGACATACAAATCTGAAGTATGCAAGATAGCGTATCACCTTGGAACTATCATTATGCATGTCTGTATGTATGTTACGATTTTAATTTTATGTACAATTGCTTTAAGTCAGTATGCAACACTGAAGAAAAATAATGATGCACAATACTCTCAAGCAGTTAAGGAAAACTTTTACAAACGTGTACTTGTAAACTTTCGTCAGCCAAAATTTGCTAAATATTTTTCTATCTTTATATGGCTTACTGTGCTGTGCATAACGGTAGCAACTATAGCATATGACGCCCAGGCAAAGACTAAGCAAGCACTTCACACGTGTTATAACATAAAGGTAGAAGCCGGTGAATTTACTGCAAAGATTACAGCTTATTTTGTTACTTCTTGTTTTTTTCTATTGTTCATAACGGTTTTGCTGTCATACTATTCTCTTACCAGACATCTGAGTAAAATACAAAAAAACACCTGCATTGGACAAAAGCATCTGATTTACAGAACAGTGAAAAGAAACATTCTTGTCATCCAGATAATTTTAACTGTCTGCTTTCTTCCATATCATATTTTTAGGCCAATTTTTTATGTACTGCTTCCAGATAAAGACTGTTCAAGGCTAAACTACCTAGTGGAAATTAAAAATTTCCTTGCTTGTCTTGCTGTTTCTAGGAGTAGTTTAGATCCAGTTATAACCCTTCTGCTAGATAGAACATTTAAGAAGAGTCTGTATGACCTGTTTAGAAAATCCACACCTTAACACCACCAATGCAAAACTGGTCTTTTCACTGAAGAGAGCCCCCGCAATATGAAATAATATGGAAAGATGTTAGTAAAATATAACTAACAGTAAACCCATTTTGATTCCTATAACCAGACTTATACATGAAATGGTAAATATTTAAGTAAAATGATAACATATTACTTGTATATTTTTTAATATAATCTTGTTTGCTATATCAACATTAGCCATAATAAATCCTATGTGTATATCCAAATGAATCCAAGTAATTCATACAGCGAACTGTGTACAGCCACTTTATCCATGCAAAGCAAAAGACATTTATGTCTGAGCTATGGACAGTGTTTTCTACCTAAATGATCAAGGAAGATGGCAAAAACTAGTCTGAAATTGAGGACATAATTCTCTTCTGTCACCAATATTCTTAGGTTTTGGACACAGGCTTTCTTTAAAAAAAAAAAAGAAAAAACAAAGCATAGATGTTTTCTCTGGAGTGAGTAAACCATGTATCAAAGGCTTAAGGAAGCAGGCACAGAGAACTAAGAAACACATTCAAGATTAATATGTATTTTTTTGTTCAGAAGTATTTGGGTAGAAGGCTGATTCCTCCCTCCCCCACACCCCAGGGCATGCATTTTTTATTCTAGCCTTCACAGAAAAAACTTCACTATAACTTTGTACTAAAACAGTAGAAATCTCACAGTTAAGAATTAATTAAACACCCTGCTCTGGCATTTCCTATCATGGGAGCAGAGTGTTATTGAAGCAATGAAAATAATGCTGATAACACACTGATGTTTTAGTTGTTGCAGAGCAGCGCTTGCACAGAGCCAAGGACTTTTCTGCTTCTGGTGCTGCCCTGCCAGCGAGGAGGCTGGGGGTGCACCAGGAGCTGGGAGGGGACACAGCCAGGACAGCTGGCCCAAACTGACCAAAGGGATGTCCCACACCATGTGGTGTCATGCTGAATAACAAAACTGGGGGGAGTTGGCTGGGTTGGACCGGCTGGACATTGGTCAGCTGGCGGTGAGCAATTGCATTATGCATCACTTTTTTTTTTTAAATTATTATCCACCCCCACTCTCTCCTTATTAAACTGTCTTTATCTCAACCCACGAGTTCTTGCACTTTTACCTTTTTCAATTCTCTCACCCATCCCACTGTGATCAAACGGCTGTGTGGTGCAGAGCTGTCTGCCGGGTTAAACCACAACATATACTCACCCAAAACTGCTATACAATTATACTACTACAAATTTGTATTAATGTATGCTACTCCAGAAGGCACATCCTTCACAACAATGTTTAAATCCAGACCATTTACAGAAGAGTGCATAAAACACACAAGACATACAAAATTGTGACATATCTGAATGTATATTAAGTGAGGAAAAAAATGATGAAATGCATACATGCACTTATTTTTAACTTCTGGTATTGTTTATCATTAAAAAAAAGAGCAAACACAATTTCCATACTCCTAGTCTAATCTTGTGAGGCAAATTCTATTGTTTATTTAGGAAGGCATAAATGCTTATTGTTTACTGGTATACAAAATATATTCAATAATAAACATTTAAGGATCATGAACAGCGTGAAAGAAGTGCAAAACAGGAATGTTTTTTCATTTTTTTTCAGCTGTAGAAGTTAGACTACCATGATGACTTAAGTAGGGTTTTCAATTATTTTTTAACTATTTCTGCAGAAGATAGTTCAGATTACATAATGGTTTTTTCCCTTGTACAGTCTTCTCTGCAACTAAGATCAAGAGTTGTCCACCGAGTGCAGAAAGTGCTACTGAATACTAGCTATTCTGAGAAGTTCAATCACTCACCGCAAGCTGAACAATAAAATGTAGTGAGTGATTCTGTCTTCCCTACCCTACTACTGAGCTCCATAACAGGAACACGAAACCGACCCAAAATTGCCATATGGTGGTAGACAGTATCAGGCTTTCTCGAGGAGGCACCCCAAGACTTCACATCATTTGACACCTGCTTTGTATCCTGCAGAAGTTCAATAAAGAAGCAAGTGAAAAAGACAGAAAACCATAGGAGTATTTTATTAATGTAACGTTACTTATGAGAACAGAATTCAGTGTTTGCTTCTTATACAGGATTCCCATATGATGTTTAGCAAATGACTTACGGAAAAACCTTAAGCGGGCAGCTTCAGGGTCTAACTCTACAAAATGTTGTAGGAAACAGCTCTTGAGTGTAAGAAGCTGGTTTGTGTGGGTATGCGCTGCACTGCACAACCGATGGCAAGACGCCTCAGTTCAGGACTGAACCGAGCCGTTTTAAGTCTCCCTGACAGCACAGCGTTGCTTAGCTTACTGTGTTTCGATCAGTGGTGGTATGTCTGGGTGACGTTACAGCTTACTGTCAATGTACTTTTATTTTTTGCACAGGCCCATAATAAGAATCTGCAACTTCCGTCCTTCCTTAAATACTTTCTTACAATGAATGCACTTCTCAGGCTATCTCAGCAGGGTGCCCAAGGATATAATTCTCAATACAGAGTTTTTGGTGGTAGCATAGGCTTAAGTAATTCTTTCTCTGCTTTTCTAGTCAAAACCACTGTTCCCTAGTGCTGCAGTTACCAAAAAGGCCAGAAAATGGATGAAATTTTTGGAACAACTTATCAAATATAACTTTGTGGTAGATTATTAGTAAGATCCCATTCCACCAATTCTACACAGTACCAAAAAAATGATACGTACTTCTAATTATTTCCCATGGAGTCTGTTTACGAAGATGTCTCCTTTACATTTCTGAACTGCATCAAAGTCAATTTACCTTATTTTAAACAGTAGAAAAGCTTTTGTACAGTACATGCAATTTGACCAGCATTTGACAGAATAGTTCATGGAGGAAAAATCCTCCAAAACAGAACAACATGAGGGAGAGGCAGAGAAATACTTCAGCAAAACATAACTCATGTGCTAACCTTCTTGTACTGCTTAGACATCCTGGTGCTAACTCAGAAGTTAGCAGGTGACTTGTGAATTATATAATCAAAAATAAAATAAACACAAAATCCTAGGGCAAACATGCACAACACACAGTTTACAAAGCAGTTTAAAAGACAAGTGTCTGGCTCCTTCCTGGTTAACCTGTTCAGAAGTGCTGCTGGGTGGCCAGCTCATCCATCAGAAGATACATGCTTTCTGAACGGCTGGGCAAGTGACTGGAATAAATAAACTTCCTGATCAGAAGGTACCCACTATGTAGCTGTTGAGCTCTGCAGCAGGCCAAGCAGTATAAATTCTCAGCAAGCAGCACTTCTCAGCAAAACTGCTTCTGAGAACCCAGCATCCAGCTAACAGTACACTAGGAAAAGGGTGAACAAAGCAAAGAAAGGGTGACTGAGACAGGAAGCACGTATACAGAAGGGGACATACTCATGGCGAAAAATAATACAGTCGGAAGAAATATTGAGAAAAAAATATTCTGTACTTTATTCTTGGAGCCTCTTAGCTTCTGCACTGAATTGTTGGAAACAAGTACTCATACCTACTGAGATAAATCTACAATAAAAATATTGGAGGTCTGCCAATAAGCTTGCCTGACTCCAGCTGCACACCAATCATTTTACTGATTCCAGATACATATACAAGCACCCAAACTACATGGAAATCACATAACAGTGGGAGCATCTGGTATGAATTATATTCACCTATTTGTAACAAACCCACCCCCTTCAGCTTTTAAAATCAGAATTATTAAGTTCTATGTTGTACAATTATTTTAAGTCCATTGATCAGTGACATCCCTTGTAATTAAAAGTTGCAGAGATATACTATTCATTTTTCCCTTTCTTGAAGGAAGTTTCCAATCATAGAGCATTACTGTGTAATACTGACAGCTCAAGAGAAAGTGGCTGACTTCAGAGACAAACGGCACTCAAGCTCGCGCATGGATTTTGTCATGGAGAAAGACAAGCATCTCGCTTCAGAGGCGCATTACTCCCATTCCCCTTTTTTGTTCTTTTACATAAAGATAATTCTGTATCCAAACTATTGTGTAATAACATTTTGTATCGGAAAAAACATCATTTCAATGTGGCTACTTTCTGTAGCCTATGTCTGTCTGACAGCAAAGTTCTGAAAGAATAAAAGGAATGGCCGAGTCCTATTTCACCAGATTGGAAGAATGGGAATAAATGTCGTAGTAAGACAGCAAGACAGTAAAAAGTTCTTGAGATTCTTGGTTCTGATACATAGCTGTCTTGTGTTTTCTTTCTGCATTTGAATTTTCTGCTTTACTTATATATGATGCAACTTACAAGCAGTGAATGAATGCAGGACCACATTAGCTGAAGGTGAAGCAAAGGTCATGGATTATAAAGCCTTTAAGTAACATTAGAGGGGGGCAAATGATACAAGGAGACTCAAGAAATGTCTGATCTCACAGAGAAGGGAAATTAAGACAATCAGAGGCCATCTTGTGAAAGTTTTCATGTTTTGATTCTGGCACAGGAGGTGAGGTTGAAGCATACACGAGTTTATCATAGGCTGCAGTCACCTTTGGTAGACAGGTGAAATTTCTGTTATCAGTTTACAGCAGACTGAAGTATTCCTAATCTAACTCCTCCTAGTCAGTCGAGAGCTAAGTGAGCACAAAAATGCCCAAAAGACACCTAATTCTAACAGGGACTATTAAGGTGCAAGTTTTTCTGTGCATCAGGTCAAGGTCATGCATTTTGCAGTTTAAAACAACATTCACAGAAAACTTAAGAGGACAAAAAATGCAGAATGACTATATCAACCTTACAGATTTTTATTATTCACTTTCATCCATTCAGACAATTTGGAAATCGTTCATTTACCCTACTTCTTTTCAAAACACTGTCTGCAGTGACACCTAGAGCTGAGATATTGCAGTTAACTTTATAATAATACTCTACACCCAAGCCTTATAAGCTAAAATATTTCTGCACAGCTTTTATTAAGATTAAACATTGTTTAACGTGGTTTAACATACTTTAGATGACAGATTCAAAATTTCTTACTCATGTAATTGCAAATTTTTATTTCTAAGGATGGTATTTAATAAAAACAGTGATTTTAAAGTTTTCAAAGTCTGGATAAGCTGTAAAATACATCCATATTTTACTGAGGAATGGGGCCCTTGAAATTAAAATATGTTTTTGTTCAAACACATGGTCCAACAAGAACAGATACAACTTTCAGGAAGACAAAGCAACATAAAGATTGTGCTCATTCTAAAATTCTCACATGGTATCAAAAACAATCAACTAGAAGAATCCAGAACCTTCACAACAGAGCAAGATGATATTTTACCAGCAATTAAGAGGACATCTTCGGAATCTGCTGTAAGAAATGACTTTTAGAATGCCAAACTTAAACAAATAAAATAAAATCCTATTAAATGGAATAATTTCCCTGGTTGTAGAGGGAAAGGAAAAAGAGACTGGTGAAAGGTCTGCAATGTCTGCATATGCAAGACCAAACGTGTGCTTAAAAGAAAATCATCAGCTCAGTGTCCACACTCTCTTCCCTTACAGATCACAGAATTACAGAATTGTAGGAGTTGGAAGGGACCTCCAGAGATCATCGGGTCCAACCCCCCTGCCACAGCAGGTTCCCTAGAGCAGGTTGCACAGGTAGGCGTCCAGATGGGTCTTGAATATCTCCAGAGAAGGAGACTCCACAACCTCCCTGGGCAGCCTGTTCCAGTGCTCCGTCACCCTCACCGTGAAGAAGTTTGTTCGCATATTGGTGCAGAACTTCCTATGCTCCATTTTGTGGCCATTGCCCCTTGTCCTGTCCCCGCAGACCATTGAAAAGAGGTTGGCCATATCCCTGTGTCCCCCCACACTGCAGGTATTTATAAACATTGACAAGATCCCCTCCCAGTCTTCTTTTCTCAAGGCTGAACAGACCCAGGTGTCTCAGCCTTTCCTCATAGGAGAGATGCTCCAGGCCCCGTATCATCTTTGTGGCCCTCTGCTTGACTCTCTCCAGAAGATCCCTGTCTCTCTTGTACCGGGGAGCCCAGAACTGGACACAGTGATCCAGGTGAGGCCTCACCAGGGCTGAGTAGAGGGGGAGGATCACCTCCCTTGACCTGCTGGCAACACTCCTCCTAATGCACCCCAGGATACCATTGGCCTTCTTGGCCACCAGGGCGCACTGCTGGCTCATGGCCAACCTGTTGTCCACCAGGACCCCCAGGTCCTTCTCCGCAGAGCTCCTCTCCAGCAGGTCATCCCCCAGCCTGTACTGGTACATCCGGTTGTATCTGGTTGTTGAGATCACCTCACCTTCTAGGAGTTTGAAACATAGTTCACCATCTACCAGTCTGCTCTATTCACTAGAACCCAAGATTCACTTCTCAAACAGTACCATCAGAGCTCATTATAATTTTCATTAATTCCTATAGTGCTTGACACAGTTTAGATAAAAGCAAACTCTTGGATAAGACAACTTGGGACAGCGATCTTAAACAATGAAATTAACAAAGAATATATATTCAAATTGAAGAGAGACAAACCAGAACATTTAGGTTAAAACTCCCAACTACTTACACTACAGGACTTTGAGATAAACTAGTTCCACAAATAACCACAAAAATATTACAAAATTCACCAACTCAAAAACAGAATGTATATACACTGTTCTTAAAGATTGTATTCCTCCTCCGAAACTTGTTCACAGTGTAGAAGTTTTCATAATAATAAACGTTCAAGACTGCAAAAAGTAGATAGTGCTACCAATATTGTAGCATTTAAGGATGCACTTATCTCTTGAGTTTTAGTCTAGATGAAGACTATCATTGTGCTGTCAAAATGATGTCATTAATCTACCAATTCCAGTTTATTTTATGCAATTAATTTATGCACATATTTTCCTAACAAGAAAATAAACACAAGCAGATTTTATATGAATATTCAAGAACTAGAAATCAAACCAACTTTCACAGTAATTTGTAATCAAATGCATATCTAATCTGTGAATAAAGACCTCCTAAATGTTCTATATTGATGGAATTAGAGAAACTTGAATCTCATATGGCACAATAAAAGTAAACACACACTCAGCAAATAGCTTCATTTTATACAGTTCCCCCCTTCTTCTAAATGAGAAAAATGATCAAAATTTAATAGTTTGTATTAATGCAGCGAGGGAAAAAAAACACACCTTACCTTCACATCCCTGTGAATTATATTATTATCATGACAGTAACGTAGAGCTTCCAATATCTGCCTCATGTAATGACTGTAAAAAGAGATATCATACATGACAAAATTGCAGGAAAAATTATTATACAGGTATAACAAACTAAGTTTAAAGAGTCTAACCAGATAAAAATAATCAACCAACTTAATTGTATACAGAGTTCAGTACAAAGAAGTTTATGTTTAATGAATAATAAAATCTAAAGTTTGAGGATTACTCTGATTGAAGCCAAGGGAAAAATCAGGAAAGAAAAACCAGCACTTTCTATTATACAAAGGCTTCAAATGTTCAATAAGTCTGTTTCATACGATGAAAGATTCAGGACCCTTCAATTTTTTTATAACAAAAAAAATATTTTTTTATAACAAAAATAAACAAAAAAATATATATATTTTTATAACAAAACATTGAAAAGAAAAAAGTGGTATCTCCCTGATTTATCTAGAATGGGATGGGAACCAAGATCTCAACTTGCCCGATGCAGATTGAAGACTAACTTCTTTCTCCCCTGTGTCACATGAGGGAGACTGAACATTGGAGAAGGTTGCCCAGAGGCTGTCAAGTCTCCGTCCTTGGAGATAGTCATAACCCAGCTGGACATGACCCTGAGCAACCTACTCTAGTTGAGCCTGATTTTAGCAGGGTGGCTGAAGTGGATAATCTCCAGAGGTCCCTTCCAACCTCAACAATTCCGTGATCTGATCGGTTTTAGGGTGTAAAAGATTTCAGTAACATATTTTATATGCTCAGTATAAAAACTGGAAATCTTCCTCCTTTTTAACTCTCTGAAAAAGTTAAACATTTTAGACAATGTTAATTTGATACGTACATTTCATAAGATATTAACATTCTTTTGTATGTAGCAAGTTTCTAGCGTATTTATAAGTTCTGAATTCTTTTGGTCGTATTTGTCATGTTATATGTTATCAATGACCTCGAGAAAACAGAATGTATCCTCACCAAGTTTTAGAATGACACCAAACTGCAGGTGCAGTACATACACTGAGGGCAGAGCTGCCCTTAGAAGGACTCAGGCTAGAGGAAAGGGCCAACAGAAACCCTGCAGAATTCAACTACGACAAATTCAACATCCTGCACTTGGGACAGACTAACCACTTCACAGGTACATGCTGGATACAGGCTGCAAGGGTATTGGCCGAGTAGCAGCTCTGCTGCTGATAGTAGGATTCATGTGAGTCAGCAGTGTGTCCTGGAGGCCTATCAAGGCTCACACCGTGCTGAGCTGACTCTGCAAGAGCATAAACACTTCAAGGAAAGTTCTCATTAGACTGCACCTGAATTACTGCATAGAAGAGGGATGTTGATAAACTTGAATGAGTTCAGTGGACAGACACCAAAATGCACTGGGGGTTGGAGCACATACGCTATGACAAGAGGCTGACGGAAAAAAATGTTTAGCCTGGAGATGGGAAAACTTAGGGGAGGACCTTGTAATATCTTTCTATACCTAAGAGGAGTTATGGAGAAGATGGAGCCAACTCCTTAACTGAGCCACAGTGGTCATAAATTGAAACAAGGTAGGTTCCAGCTGCTTACAAGGACACTTTTCTCCCTAGGAACATCATTACACACAGACCGCATCAAGTTGCCCAGAGAGGCTGCAGAATCTCCATCCTTGGAGGTTTTCTAGAGCCAACTGGACAAAGACCTGAGCAACATGATTCAAATGCAATGTTGACCCTGCCTTCAACAGAAGGTTTAAATACAGACCTCTTCCAGCCTGGCTTCTGTGATGCTAAAAATCTACAGTGACTATAAAAGCAAACACAGAAACTCATGTGCTTTGAGCTTAATTTTCATGCCATTAGGACATGGGCTTTTGCTGTCCTTCTACAATTTTATACTCTTTGATCTTAGTTCACCTGGTAAGTGAAAAGCTGAAGTGACTATATATAAAGTGATATATAAAAAGGAAGAAGAAAAGAGTCCAACTAGTACGACCAATAAAAGTTAGTCCAAGTCACCTAATGCCATCATATGAGATCCATACAAAGGTGAAGACAGAACTAAATATTGGATGTGAAATACTATTTTATTCAATAATCCCATCCAAATATACAATTAGTAAATGACAAAATGCTCTGAAATTCTTTTATTATGCTAATTATTGCAATAAACATTCAGATTTGGAAACAGGATTATTTACAGTACTCCTACTTTTAGCTACCAGACTGTGCAACAATGTATTCCACTCTCTTCCATTCATCCTGTGGGATTAATTAAAATTAGAATACACACCTGGCTACAGCTTCGCTGTACACAAATCCAGCATCTGCTCTCTTCACAATTTCAAAACACAGATCTGCTCCATCCATACTGCAGGTAGAAAGAGGAAAAATGCTTAAGACAGATAACCACAATCAATTACATAAAAATGCTCCAAAAATCTATTTATTCCACTTATATAAATCTTATATAAAATACTCTGGATATGTGTGCAATGCATTATTGAATAAAATGGCATTTAATAGGTTATCTAATAGAATATGGCTTGCCACAGGTTAACCTTTTCATATCCCTCAGGTCTGTCAGAACTTTTATTAAAACCAAACGTTTCTTCTGCTGCTTAAACTGCTCATTCAGCAAGCTGGGTGAGACAGCCCAAAACCAATGCCCTGTACAAAGTGGCTCTGCAAGTTAACAATTAAAGCATGATCTTATGTGCTGCTGGATCTTGTGCTT
>VXAA01002331.1:4278-30887 GCA_013399115.1 Anseranas semipalmata
TTCCCCCATAAAATCAAATAGTCTTCATAGAATCATAGAATCATTTAGGCTGGAAAAGACCCTTAAGACCATCAAGTCCAATCATCCACCTAACACTACCAAGCCTACTGTTAAACCATGTCCTTTAGTGCCATGTCCACGTATCTTTTAAATACCTCCAGAGATGGTGACTCCACCACTTCCCTGGGCAGCCTGTTCCAATTCCTAACCACCCTTTCCATGATGCAAATTTTCCTGATATCCAATCTAAACCTCCCCTGGCACAACTGGAGGCCGTTGTTTTGAGTCCTACCTACTAAACTGTTTTCATCTTAGCCCGTGAGTTTTCTCAATTCTACCTTTCTGATTCTCTCCCCCATCCCACTGTGGGGGAGTGAGAGTGAGGCTGTGTAGTACTTAGCTGCTTATTGGTGTTAAACCACAGCAATGATAAAAAGTTTTACATGGTCGTCATGTTATTATACTTCAACGTAAGTCCTGACATATACATCTATACCCTCAACCATCCCAGTGAGAAAGCAGAAAGAACCGAGGCATTGACATTTGATACTAAATATATTCCATCTCCAGCTAAGAAAAAAATAAATAAATAAAAGAGACAGAAGGATTGAACTTAGAAGAAATGGAAGAAAAGTTAAATTTCATGCTGTGTCCCATAAATCCACTAGGAGCTCCAGGCAAAATAAAGCATTCTGAAGATATTAGTATGGTATTGGAAGGTTTAAGAGCAAACTCACACAATCTATGAATTATCTATGCATAATATAGTCACAGTACTTCAAACTTTGTTAAACAATTTTTGTGAAAAAAAAAAAAGCCTCCTCCCCAATAAGTATGAGCTCCAAAACAAAATTACAATATATTTTCATAAAAAATTAAGGGTTGCAACTGAGAAAGGACTATCTCTTCAAAAACCTTTCAGAGAAGATTAAATTATAAAAGGAATAATTATTAATAGACTCCTACTAACCTAAAGAACACTTATTCACTAGAGGAATAGTTTCTGTGTTAATCTAAGAGGAGATATTTCTACAAAACAAGGAAGTGGTTTTGGTATACAGGATAGCTGAGCTAATTTTTAAGAAGCAATTGAATTGGAAGAATACCCTAGAAATAAGATTATTGGACATGAATACAAAATAATCCTAACACCTGATATAACACGGTAGAAATTGTGTTTATATATGCCTTCTTGTATGTATCTGAAATGACACTGGAGAAATGATGAGCAGGATCAATGCATATCTACTGCCTCATATTGTATTTTGGATATAACAGTTCCTTAAGGATAATATCTTCATGTACTGCAATATTTAAATGTACCATCCTTCACCATGTAGGTTTAAAGGAGTCTATTGTAAATGGGAATCATTCAGAGGGTCTGCTATATCAACAGCAAACTCTAAGGCAGAAAATCTCTACAGCATTTCTCACACCCAACGGTTTCAGAATTGCAAAACAAAAAGAAAAAAAAACCTTCAGTTGATGAAATATGTGTATAAATATAATATGTTGTCACTCACTATTTTAGAAAAATAACCAGAGAGATTGATTCAATATGTAAAACAGGGGGTGTGTATACATGTGTGGGTGTATTATGAACAGATACTTCTGGCTTTGTTCAGAGGATGAGAAATTATTTTCCATTCAAAGTACATTACATATTTTAATAATTTTCATAGTTCTCAGCAATTTTGTCCATATTCCAAAACCTCCTGCTGCTGCTCAAGATAAGGTAAGCTTCCAGCTTTCTTTTTTTTCCTTTATTTAAATAAAACACAAAACAAAACCGACCTCCTCTGGGATGAAGGACAGAAAATGAATCCCTCCTTCCTAGTTAGCTGTCTTCCGTTATAATTTGGCTTTCTAATTCAAATGAATTGAACTTGTTTGTTTTCCATAAGCCAGGAAAATATTTTTATATACATTTCACAATGTGTGGCATAGAGTTCTGTGTTCTCCTTGATAATTATGAAGAACCTATTTCCACTATTTTTATTATGTTGCATTGTATTTGCTCCTATAAGAGATCACAAAACTTCTGTCCTGATTTGCAAGTCCTTACTATTTGTTTGTATATGCATTTAGGTGAAAAGTTACTTTCAGTATTGGATGTTCTTAGAACCTTGAAACCTGACCAGTTTTAGACAGTGTTTTCTGACTTGCAGGATGAAGTCTCTGAACACATATTATGGTTAAAAAAAAAAAAGGCTCTGTCAAAATCTTCTAGCTTCTTTTCCTAGAGTAGCATTCAAATTCCGATTTTACTTCAAAAGCTTACCTTCAGTTTCTGTTACTCACAACCAAGTTACTGAGATAAAATGAATACTAATTGCATGTAAATTTTGTATATCAGTAAAAGAGCCTCTGATAATAACCACTTAATATCAATGTCAAAGAATAGAAAGTAGCCTAAGATGGTAGATCATGGGATACAGTCATTAGCAACAAGACTATTGAATTCACAGTCTGATTTTCTAGCTCAGGCAAAATGACAGAACTTGAGCTACTAAGGCATGAATTGCACCAGAAGATTCCAGGTTACAAAGAGCTTAAAGGAATTTGCATTTCTTTTCAGGTGCTTAAAAAAAAAATACACATAATGTTCTGGTATCACCAGGATGATTCTGCTTTTTTTAGAATTTAGAAAACTAGCTGTGAGTAGGACAATATACCAGGAATGTGAAATGCCATCAGGTGAACCACAAGATGCTGTCTGCTATGATTTAAAAAGCTATAAAATGAGCCTCAAAATTTTGGTTGAAACTTAACCTGAAAAAAGAGTAATAATACTCTAGAAGAAATGGGGGCCTGACTGCTTTGAGTTTGAGTTCACCTCTATTAGAAAAAATACTGCTCTGAGTAACTGAAAACAAGGCTTTTGCTAATAAAACAAAACCAAACAAAACCAAAAAAAAAACAAAACAAAAACAAAACCTACCATCCCAGGATGCACTCAGTTTAGTTTTGATGGATATAATAGCAAGAAATTTTAAACTAAGACCATCACAGTCATGGTATAGAAAGTCAAAAAAGCAAAGAGCTTATGCCACCAGCCTTGATCATTGGGTTATTTTTTCTGAAAGAGTTTCCTCTAATCTCACTTAAACAGTAAGCAACTGCTAGACTGAAGAAAATAATATATATGAAGTATTTTTTTTCCCTGTCAAAGCAAGAATAGCAACTGTTTTTATTTTCATGACAAGCTGTCTTTTTCCCCCTCAAAGGGCAAAAAAATCAAATAATCAATTTCATCCTTATGTAAAATGACTGCTGATATTATGTACAGGTTAGCCATGTATTCACTCCTGTGACACTGAAATTACACAGAAGAAAAATGAAATCTAAAGAAAAAAAATCATTTTTCTTTAAGGTCAACCCGTTATGTCTTTTGGGTGGTGGCCCTCCAATTGGTGTGACTCTGGGATGTACCTTTGAGTATTAGCTCAGTTTTGGGCCCAGCAAACCTCCTAGTCTGTAGTTATGTCTGGGTAACTAGTTGCACCATCCTGGTCTAATCTTGTTCAACTCCAGGTGTAGCTCAAGACCAAACAATTTTTATGCAGCTACTGCAGTCCTGCAGTAAAGCAGAGATTTTTCTATTAACATTACCAATTAATAAAAAATTACTGTTTATTGGACTGTGCATTGAAATGGCGATTATACCTTTCATCACTCGGTGTCATCTCTATGTAGCAGTACGTGTACTCCTACTCTTTTTCATCACAAACTCAAATGAGTTCACCAATGCCATGTTTTATCAATAATCTGTTTGATTTTGTACTGGAAGCAAAGCAGCAGCCTGATATGATCACTTACAGTCAAGAGGAATTTCATTTGTTCCTCACCACCTCTCAGCTAGTAAATTGAGACTGATGGCTGTTATTTTGTTTTGGCTCATGACCATTACCAAATCTGTATTGCACTTACAAGAGATTTTGAGTTTGGCCTTTATGGGATCTTCCAGGCGTGATTAGAAGACACAGTATACATACAACCAGGACAAACAACACTTTGGTTGACTCTTGAATTAGGATGCAGTGATGGAAAGAAGAACTAGCTCTGTGAACAGAGTGCTGGAAGTTTGGGAAGAAAAGCAACGTCTCATGAAGATATATTCAGCTCTGGAGTATAAAGGATTGATAATTGTTTTAACATTTAGAGGGTCTGTGTTTGGGCAGTTCCAAGCAGGGCAGTTGTTTACACATTTTGCTTTTTCTAAGAGAAAATTACACACAGAAAAAAAATCAATTTTTGCATCTATGCATACTGTTGAACTTAATTCTAAAAGAGCATACTTTGTTAGAAAAAGAAACTATTCAATATTTTCTTTGATGCTTTTCATTTGAAACAAGAAAATACACCCTAAGTTTCTTTTATTTTTCCTTTCACCGAAAACGTCACAGTAGAGTAGGACATCAGATTTCTCTGTCTTTTTAGTACTTCTTCCTGTAAGGCTTCACTAAATCATTCTATGGGAGTCTAGAAAGTACAGATGCCTTTATTTTAATCCCAATAAATTTTGCTGGGAAGCTATAGCTGGAATAGTGTTTTAATGTATTCACCTTGTTAGAGGCTTTCTGTTGTTGACAGTAACTACTTTCTCTGGTTAGAAGACAGCCTTCCTTGAAAGCTAATAAATCAGGAACTGATCATAATAGGTTCAGTTTGACAGTTGTTGCCTTCTGAAAATTCTCTTCAATACATTTTAATTACTTGTTTAAGTTAGCATTTATATGATTTACTGCAAAACTAAGTTAGTGGTGGCTTGCATCCAGTGACGGAAAGTATTCTTCTGCAGACTGATTCTGTCCTTCGTTATTTATTAAGAATTGACCTTGGCAAGGAGTCTTGGATAGGCCTGATATCTTGAATGAGAATTGCTGCCAGGCAGCCCATCCTCTGTGTCCAGGATGAATGAGCTGCTACAATATTATGTGTGCTGCTGACTGCTGTAAACAGGCTAGAACTAAATATACCCAATGGATAATTATAGGTAGCATTTGGGACCAAAGGAATAAAAGCTAAAGCTTGGAGTTATGGGACAGCAAGGAAAAAAAACCTTTTGCACTTCTGGGGACTACATTTGGCCCACCAGCACCCAAAACAAACAACTCATTTATGCCTTACAGTAATTCACACATGCAAATTTACTAAGCTATGAGTTATAATAATAACAGATGTCATAGTTAAAGCTGAAGAGATGCATTTTTACAATCTTTAGGTCCAACTTAATGCTGAATAATGCTAATAATGGTGTCATTGATGTAAAATTGAAAAGTAATGTTTGCAATTCACACAAATCTAACTGGATTTGTAGATAGTCAAAAGGAATAGTTTAATTGAAAACATAATTTGCAAGTCACACTTGATATAAACAAATAATAGACCATGTGCCCAATACATCTTGCATACATTGATTAGTATGAATGAATGTGCTAATGCACTAGTACTCTATGTAATCAATTTGAGAATGCATAACATGCTGCAGCTAAACAATAACCATATTATACCTTATGAATTACTATATGCCAGTAGCTAACTCATCCAGACACAAAACAAACTTAAAAACCTCTGTCTTCTCTACTCTGAAGGAAGAAATGGAGAAAGAACTCCAGAAAAAAGCAGGGATTATCCATTTTACCGTGAGCATCTCTTAAAAAGGTAGCATACATATATATATAATACAGACCACTTGTAGTCTTTAGAGAATATTTTAGCTCTTGAGAGCAGAGAAGCTGAACTGGCAAGGTTCACTCACGGTAAGTTTAAGAACATCCTTGAGCAGATTCTTCTCAAAGAAAATAATACCCAATACCCCTTGCTAAGAATGGCAGCAGAGCTTCATAGAGATTTTCAGGAACATCACATAGCAGAATCAGATTCAAGATCTCAGTCCCATCTTCTGGGAGGAGGACACTGAATGGAAGAAAAGGTCAATAAACCACGTGGCACACATCAGTGTTCCTGTCCTCATTGCAAGACGGCCATTTATCTTTTTGCACTGAGGTCATCTCTTTGGACAGAAATGTAAGCTAGGAGAAGGAGTCAGACTTTAGTGGCAGGAGATGTTATTTCAACAAAATTGACAGCTTCTCATCCAAGGAATACTGCATGGTGATTTGTCTATCGAGTACAGAAGTGTCTGATCTCAAAGGAATTTGGATCCACCCTAGAAAGTTCTGGCGAGAAGCCAGTGATTGCATTTACATGGATATGGCTGACAACAAAGAGTGAGAGAAAGAATCGGGAGGCAAAGTCAGGCACTTCATAACAAATATGACACTCAGTACTCCTATGTTAGTGAAATGCTCCTAAACCCGCAGGACCAAAGGAGATGAAAAATCTTACTTCCTGGCTAAGAAGATGAAAGGAGCAAGAACGTGGATTCATCAGAAACCAGGGACACTGTGGATTAAAGAGCACCAGTACAAAAGCCATGTCCTGGGCTGCATCAAAAGAGGCGTGACCAGCAGGTCGAGGAAGGTGATTGTCCCCCTCTACTCTGCCTTCGTGAGGCCCCACCTGGAGCACTGCATCCAGCTCTGGGCCCCCCAGCACAAGAAAGATATGGACCTGTTAGAGCGGGTCCAGAGGAGGGCCACAAAAATGATCAGAGGGCTGGAGCACCTCTCCTATGAAGACAGGCTGAGAGAGCTGGGGATGTTCAGCCTGGAGAAGAGAAGGCTCCGGGGAGACCTCATTGAAGCTTTTCAATACTTAAAACGGGCTTATAAAAAGGATGGAGAGGGACTCTTTACTTGGGTAGATAATGATAGGACAAGGGGCAGTGGTTTTAAACTAAAAGAGGATAGATTTAGATTAGACATTAGGAAGAAATTCTTCACTGAGAGGGTGGTGAGACACAAGAACAGGTTGCCCAGAGAAGCTGTGGATGCCCCCACCCTGCAAGTGTTGAAGGCCAGGTTGGATGGGGCTTTGGGCAACCTGATCTAGTGGGTGGCATCCCTGCCTATGGCAGGGGCATTGGAACTAGGTGATCTTTAAGGTCCCTTCCAACCTAAGCCATTCTATGATTTGATGATTTTTTCTCAGTGATAAGGGAACCAGGTTTCTTGTGACTGAAATAAATAACAAATGTAGAGTTAATTTTCTAAGCTGGAGAATGGGGGAAAGCTTATGAATGAAGAATATTGAAGTTTGGAATGATGCTTCTGTTATGGAAGAAGACATGCACACTCAATTCTTAAGCAAAGAAAACAGGAACAGAGTACTTGTTATACAGGATGCCAAGAAGAAAACCGAAGCAGCAATACATTAGCTGTGTTTCAAGCATCTTCTGCATGAAAGTTGGAAGTTTAAGAAACTATATGGATGATCTACTTAGTCTAGCACTGAATAAAGACTTAGATATAAACACATGTTGAAACTTATCTCATCAGTGGGAGACTGAAATTGAGCAGGTAGATATGCAGGACTATTCCTGAAGTTCAGCACTAGTATATGAAAAACTAAAACTACTTACCTCAGTGGGTAACAGAATCTGAATGGACTGAAATTCCAGGTCTCATATAGGAAGAACATATTTTTGGATCTATGCTCCTGATAACATAGGATGGTGACACTGATTATGATCTGCTTACAGAGATCATAGGCAGGAAATACAAGTCATGGGAGACTCGACTCCATGTACACTAGGCAAGGTGTACTTCAATATACTAGAGTGGCTCCTCAACTCTAACAGTAATTATAATGTATGCAAATGTACTCTATCTGAAAAAAAAAAAAAAAAGAGTCACTGCATAAAAGTAATGAAATTGTCAAAGAGCTACAAGGGCCAATTAAGACACTGCAATGTCTGCAGGTGGAAAGGCATAAGAAAGGGTGAAGGGAACTTGAAAAAGCTAATCAATAGGGTAGGGGAAGTTACTGGAAGCAAGAAAGCATTCTTCAAAAATTTGAAATTGCTTTCAAATGAAGAACAGCGCAAGGCTCAAGTCTTGCAGAAGGGGCAAAATAAACAAATAAATGAAGGTTAAAACTTAGAGGAATGTCTAAACAAAAGGAATAAAAAATCCCCCTCCAAACACAACAAAGATCAAAAAGGCTGCCAGACAGTCTTCAGGAAAAATATATAACCAGGATACAAAAAAAGCATTGCAGAGAAGCTAAATTCATTCATAGTAATGATGTTCGCTGTGGAAAAAGTTGTGGAGATTATAATGCCAAAATCTATTCAGAGGATCTACCTGAATTTGAAATTACTGATTAGAAGTCATGAAACAAAAAGATAAAAATGTTGCCAGTACTGAATAGTAGTCACACAAGAGTTTGAAGGAAAAAAAAATAGGTGAAATAGTTGAATTACTAATGAAGAATGTAGCATCTTCCATAACACTGTCTTGGAGTGTGGCAAACATGATGATAATTTTTAAATGTATTCCAAAGGAGATCTTGGCAACTACGTGCTTGCAAGCCAGTACTGGACACATAAGTAGAAATCATCAGATAAAAAATAGTGAACATCTGTATAAATACAACCTACTGGGGGGAAGGGAGAGTAAGCATGGCTTTGGCAAAAAGAAGTCCTGCTCCATAAACCTACTGGACTTCTCCGAAAGAGACAGGAAGTCCCTGAGAAAGGGTGATCTGACTAATATAGTTTTGGATTTCTAATCCAAAGACAAATCTCTTCAAAAGAGCCAAAGGCTTTTATGAAAACTCAGTAACTACAGACTAAGGGGGAAGATCTTGCATCTTTCTTAATCACTATAAGAAGTAATTAAGTGGTAAGTTGTTAAGTAATAATAAAGAATCAGTACTCAGTGGAGGGAAATCATCAGTGGAGTCCTGAAAGGGAGTTTCTTGAAATCCTGAGTTTTTCAGAAAAAAGATCAAGCAACCCCTGCACGCTTCTAACTGAGTAAGTGGAATGAGTTCAAGAGTGGTTGGACTCAGCAACCATGGGATTGGTTTACCCCATAAACCTGGGACTAAAATTGTTCTTCATCTGGTCCTATAGCAACATGATGAGAGTTATACTCAAACCAGCTGGGCTGCATGTACCTCCAACCAATCATTCTGTTCTCTAGTAGATTGATATTGTCTTGTTCTATACAGCAATGCTGTTGAAGGCATTCCTCCTGTCAAGTTGTGAATACACCTTTATAGTAGTATATGGTATACACATTTTTTTGTTGTTGTTGTTGATTGGATAACAGCTTTTTTATTATTTTTTTCTTGAAGCTCTTATTAATAGGAATAAAATTGTAGTTTACAATCGTTTCAAACATTTCTGATCACAGGAATCCATAATAGTGGTCATGTAATTAATAGAGTATTAGCCCAAATGAAAATCAGGAATGGAGCTTCCAACTTAGTTTAAATGGCTGTATAGTCACCAAGTACTATACAGCTCACGTGAAATCAAAATACATAAGAAAAAAACAAAGGGTTTCACAATTACAACCAGTTGCCTGAACTTCCTAGTGACTAAACAAGAAGACAGATTCTGCATACTTAATATATTTGGATTATAGCATACATATAATTCACTTTGGATTAAGTAGCTACTATTAAAAAAGTCATTTCATACAGTAAGAAATTATAAATCACTTTACTAACATAATGGTTTAACATTAAAAAATATGCAACATTTTTTGTTTCTAAACTTAGCAGGAAATTTGGTATGTATTGAAGTCTATTTGGGGCACTTCTTGTAAAAGGCAGGTGCTTCTATTTACATGATACAAACAAAGTACAGCAAGATCTCTTTTTATACCAGCTGCTTTCTTTTGTTTATGCCACTTATTACTGTCATGACCATTAATCCTGATGTATCTTTTAAATTTGAATGTAAAACATCACTCCATAAAGATATGACAGGAATGATTTGATTTCTTCATGTTCTACTATAAGTATTCTGAAGCAACTCCATTCTCAAACCAGAGCTGATGTTCTCAAAAGACAATTAGAAAATCTACTCAGGACAGCTTTCATTTTCTCACTGAGCTTCCATATATCAGAGAAATGCAAATCCTGATTGTAAGTGTGATATATACATATTTTACAGAATTTATATATATTTGACACTTTGAATTCTTCTCGACATATTCCGGTGATGTTAGCAATTCTTTCAGAATTTAATTCAGTTCTTAAGAAATGGTAACTTGTAGTTTTAGAGTGACTCTTTATTCATAAAATTGTATGCCTTAAAAAAGTGTTTGGGCATACTGTTTTGATGACTGAATATGTAAATACCTTTTTATGCCCAGCTTTTGGTCTTTCTCCTCTTTAACGGTTATAATTTATCAGTTACTTACTGAAACTTAATTCTTCCATAGAGATTTAATGGCAGAAGAGACAAATATAGTGTGAAGTGTATTGTTTTTAAACTTTTTCTTTTTGAAGTCACAGTGCTATTTAACATATCAAAAAGAGATTAACAGAGCAAAATTTTTCTGCTTTTTAAATTAATGGTACAGTGAGGAAAAAGTGTTTTCCATGTTGATGTTGCCTGATATTGACTAGTGCCAATATAAAAAAATCATATTTTAGTAAAAGTCTGAGCAGGATGTTAATAAGGGAAGTCATCCATGGGACTTTAAAAATTCTTCATTAAAATGAATAACTCTCAAACTCTTACTCTATTCATTTTGCATCCAACATTCTCATCCAATTTGTGAAAGTCATAATGTGAAGCATGCCACTTGAGAACTAAGCTTAATAACTAGTATTCTTTAGTTGCATAAAATGAGAAGAAAAATGTAAACAATCACACTGACAAGTGCCCTTTTTAGAACATTTAAGAAAAGACTCCACAGCACAAAAATGGCTGAGCATAAAGAGGATTTGCATAATATTTGTTTGTTCACAATTTTTTCAGTTTGAAAGTAAGTACAAACACATAGAGATTAAATCTTGGTCATAGACACACACACACAAACACCACTCCTGAGCTTTTCAGAGAGAGTGTTGAACGCCTCTTATTACTGTTTTACAGCCTTTGTTCATAAGCATAAATGCTACTATGATAGAAAGCAAATATCTTAGAAGTAGTATAAGTCTTCACTGCACTGAAAACACAGACTTGGTAACTAAATTCAAAAAAAAAATAAATTCTACAACAAATATTTATCTAAATAGTACTGTTAATGCTTATACTTAGTTCATAAAAATAACACATACTTAGTTCATAAAAATAAATTCTACTTCTTATATATTCTTCAAGGTTATCTAAACCAAAGCCCTGTGATGAGCTGGAATGTACTACATAGGTGTTTGTCTCATCTGCTCTGAAAAATCCTCTGAAGACAGTTTGGTGTGGTATTTTTTGCTCCTCAAAGTTTTCTGTAGTATCTTAGTATGTGTGCATATGCAGGGATATGCACAAATTGGAATAAACTACTACCATGTTCTTTAACAGAATTTTTCACATATTGACAGACATGCTTTATCTGTTGTAGATCACATTTGTTAAATCTCTGATCCCTCTTCTTTAGACTCTTTCTTACTTATTTATCTTTAAGGAATGCAATTTGAAAGAAGATAAAAGGCTGGTAAATTCTGTTCTGTTACTTTCACACAAGAAAAACTTATCCGACAAGTTAGAAACATTTCTTAATCTCATAATACATAATAAAGACATCTCCCTCCTTTCTTTTGGTGTTTTTTTTTTTCCCTGTTATTTTTCATTATATTTCAATCTATTTAATTCTTTCTATATTCTGTTATACTCTAGTATACAATGCTGTATTCTGTATTTCTATTTCTTTTATTATATGCTTCATGCCCCCAAAAGCACAATTGCTCACAATGTTCATGGTCTGAAGTTACTCTTAACTAACAGATGATAAAGACTATAGATCTTACATTAAAAAATAAAAAAATAAAAATCTGCAATACTTAAGGATAAATACATTATGCTTTGCATGAGAAAAACTATACAATGGCTACTATGAAAAAATTTGCTATTTCCCAAGCCTAAACTTGAAAGTTTTTTTTCAAATATCTGTACAAAAGGATGAAGACATAATCACTCTAGATTAGTGAACTTAGTTTACAAGTATTTAGTTAACATGTAGACTTAAGAATACTTACATAGAATCTTTGAGATTTCAACGTATTCCCTTTAATAAGGTTTCCCAAATAT
The DNA here is from genome assembly GCA_013399115.1 of Anseranas semipalmata. NCBI lineage: Eukaryota > Metazoa > Chordata > Aves > Anseriformes > Anseranatidae > Anseranas > Anseranas semipalmata. The sequence continues at coordinate 16,391 of VXAA01002331.1, forward strand.
TTTTTAAAGTATTGTCATCTCTCTACTTATACTTAAGAATTGAAGAATCTTCCAAAACAATCTTGGTTAATTTTATTTATTCCTCCAAATTAAAATTTTATTAGGCAATTCCAGTGTTATTATTTCCCATTAAAAAAAAAAAAAAAAAGTTGCAATGTTGATTAACTTTACATGTTCAGACTCTAGTGCTTCCAGCAGTACCATATAAATATTTTTTATTTTATTTTAAAGCTCTAAATAACAGATCAGTTCTAATCTTCATTTAGTTTGAGTTTTTGCTGAACAGCAAACTGTATGATGTTGCAGTATGTACTTTACAATGGACAGAACCAGGGTATTTTCCAATACTGTTCTTGCAAATAATATTCTGTCTAGCTGGGTGACAGTGTAAAAAATCAGCCCACCACCCTCCAACGTCCCATTCAGTAGTGAACCCTACTATGTTTATTTTTCTTCACAAGAAGAGGCACTGTAGTGGTCCAATACTGATATAAAGGGGACATTAAATAACAATTAAAGTCTTTCCAGATAGAAGTCTTTGCTATAAACCCCAGCCATATAGCAAACAGAAACTGCTGGCTAGGTGTGTTCCTATTGCAATAATGCATGCTTTACATCTGGTGGCATTGAAATTACATAAGTTCAGCTACCCAAGAATATTTTATGCTCTTCAGCATTTTTTTTTCCTGAATATGTTATTGCCATTCTTAGTCCATTTTTTTTGAATGAATTCTCTGATGACGTTAAAAGTTTGGTTATAGTCATATGAGAGTACAAGCTGCTGGAAAAGAGATAAAGGATTCTGACCACTCTTAAAATCACGACAATTTAATTTTGCTAAAAGGTTAGGTAATGAGAAGGCAAATCTTAAATCTCTGGTGTACCCTAGCATATACCTAGTGTACTCTCCCCTTCAAGTCCTATTATCTGTCCCCTTTTCAAATAATCCACATTCTTATTTTTTTCACAGTCACAGAAGTAGCAGTAGTAGTTTGAAAGGAATGTTGGAGGTCATCTAATCCATTCTCCAATTCAAAAAGGGACAACACCCACACTGCATCAGGTCACACATGGCTTTGTCTTGCCGTGTCTCAAAAAACAAGGACAGAGATTCCACAACCTCTCTGCATAACCTGTTCCAGTACTGTACCACCCTTCTGGTGAAAAAGATTTCCTGCTGGCTGAACTAAAGGTACTTGTAAGCTTTCATTATTTTCTACATGATTTTCTTCTGCCAGACAGTACTTCTTCCTCCTCTACGTTCTTTAGCCTATGACAAGATCATCTTTCTATTTCAGAACTGCCTCCATTATGCTGCAGTGTATTCACTTATGGCTGTGGTTGTGAAAGTTTTTCACTACTGCTTCTTTTATGATCTACCCTGAATGCCACAAAAAATAAATTATTTCCCTAATTCTGAGGATTAGTAAGTAAAAGTAAGTTCTATGAATTTTCTGCACTGATGCAGGTCTATGAGGACTTCTCTAACCACCCTCATAAAAGAAAATCCTTAATTTCCCTACCAATAAGTAAACTGCATCCTTCTGGAAATCTCTTTTACCATACCTTACTTCTAGCAAAGACATTTCTGGTTATCATAGTATGACAAAGAATGAATTTATCAGAAGAACTTATGACCTTCTAAATGGCTCTGCTTCATACCTACAAGTACAAGATACATTTCTGCATGTGTTTTTCCTCTAGATTAGGTGTGTATGAATAAATAATTTAATATACTTAAGGTACTTTACTGCACTTATTTCTAACAGAGACAAAGAAAGAAGTTTCCAATGATGCTCAAGTTCTTTTTCATCACTCAGGACAGCTATTGCTACCTATACTACTCAGCTGTAGGCTTCTTTTCTTTCTTTCTTTCTTTCTTTCTTTCTTTCTTTCTTTCTAGCTAGTCTTTATATAATCAAGGCTTGATTTCCAGGTTAAGCCTGTCATTTCACTACACAGTAACAGAATGTTTCAATTGGAAGGCACCTTTAAAGATCATCTAGTCCAACTGCCTGACCTCTTCAGGGCTGACCAAAAGTTAAAGCATATTATTGAGGGCATTGCCCAAACACTTGAACACTGACAGGCATGGGGCAGCAACCACCTCTCTAGGAAGCCTGTTCCAGTGTTTGACCACCCTCATGGTAAAGAAAATTTTCCTAATGTCCAGCCTGAACCTTCCCTGGTTCAGGGGAGGTGAACAGATTCTTTTTTAACTCAGAAGTACTATCCTGCAACCCTTCCTTTATTCAAAGTTTTCACCATAAAAATTAAAAATAAAAATAAATAAAAAATTGTCTGTTCAGTTGAATCTTTCAGTATGGATCTGAAAATGTCAGGTGCTCCAGCTCTAGGGCTGATAACACCTTCTTTTAATGAAGATACTCCTGCATTGATCCCAGAAAGACATACTTCTATTTGCATTCCTCAGCTGCTTCTATTCCATTCCCTGTTGTTAAAAAATTCCTAGACCATTTAAAAAAAGCATACCTGCTAAAACAAGGAAAGTCTGCATGACAATCTTAATGACAATATTAATAAAATGCTCTTCAAAAAGCCTCTGCAAATTTAAGCCAAAGCTTAAATGCTGGTGATAATGTCTAGCACATAGACCAGACATTGATGATTGTGTAAACTACAGGTATTCGTCATTAAATATAGTATCTTGATACTGAGACTATACCAATAATGTCAATTATGCATAGTTTTTAACAAATGCATATTTTAAAAAGAAGCATGGTTTCACAAAGGCTGTTTTTAAAAAAAGCAATATAGTTGAAATATATGAATTTTCAGCAGCAATCATAAAACTGCTGAAATGAATAAGTGTAAGAAAACTTTATTTTAAAACATTTGTATTCATAAAATGTACACATTAATCTCAAGAACCATCATAGCATCTGAATCTGGAATGTGAACAACAGAAACAACTGCGGGGTCAATAGTCTTCCATGTACATTGAATTCACAGTATGAATACCAACACTTTGGAGACACACAGGAGATTTAGAAACAAAACATAAAAAATATTAAGGGTCATACACTCCTACAGTTCAATAGGCTTTTTAACTTTTCTGGAAATTTTCTCATGCAAATGAGCAAAATATGCTCCCTTAATTTGTTTAGAGAATATTCTGTAGCCTCTGCAAATTTGAAACAATACTTGCTTAAGAAACAGATATTTTTTTCTTAATTTGGAGACTGCTGCTATTATTGCAGATATTTGTTTTCTTTTAAGAAGTATCCTGATATGTGGAATTCTGTCAAACACTAGATTACTAAAAGTACATATTTCTTAACCTTAATGTAATAAAGTCTAAAATTTCTATTCACAAGACATTTATGGCAGTGAAAATACAAAAATAAAATGCCTTGTGTAGCAGTTTTCCTGGAATCAGTCTGATTTCTTACTTGCAGCAATATTGTAATTTATTTTTCAAAAGAAAAAGATATTGTTTATAAAAATAAAATACCCTCAAAGCACTGTAGTCAGAGTGAACTGAAAGTTTTAATCATCAACATTGCACAAGGGCAAGTTGTTAGCATACTTTAGTTTTTCAGTACAAATGTTCTTGACACAAATTTTACAGAACCATATATTGAATTAGATTGGAAAGGACCCCTGAAGATCTTCAGTTGAAACTCCTGCTCTAAGCAAGGCTAACTTCAAAGTTTATCAGGTTGCTTGGGACTTTGCCTTGTTTAGTTTTTAGTATGCCAAAGTATGGAGATTTCACAAGCCCACTGGTCCTTTCCAACCTCAACAATCCTATGATTCTGTAAAATTCAAATAAACACAGATATTGTTAATGAAAGTCAAGAGATTAAGACTATTTTAGACAAAGAGTATGCATTTTAGAGAGTGTTCTGCTTTTTTCAAAATGTTGGTGCTACAGAATTGTGGAGAGTTTCTATATTTGTCCATCTATATTCATAACTGAATTAAAGTATCTATACAGCTATCTATATTCATTACTAAATTTTGAATTACATTTTTTGAATTATATTTTGATTTACATTTATTACTGAATTACAGAGATTCTGTTTCTTTGTCTTCAAGGATTTTTTCCTGGTGAATATGAAGGAGAATGAAGATCTCACCTTCTGGAAGAGAAAGAATGTGATACCTTCCTCAAACCTTTCAGTCAAAATTAACTGATTTTGTCTATTGTGTCTGGATTGCTGAAGCAACGTAGTCTTTCTCAAGCTGCCACTATCGTAAAAAGTCTTCCTTATTAAAAAAGAAGTTTCTCACCTCAAGACAATAGCTGCTGAGAGTTTCAATTTATGTTCTAAAGTATTTGTCTAAAATAAGTATATACACACAGCCATTTTTGCACTGGTAAAATGGAAGGATGAAATGTTACTGTCATGTTGCTACTTCATCTTACTTACTTCAGATCCAAAATGGGAGGGCATAATGTAATAAGCTTTACTCAGAGAGGAAAAAAGTTTTTGGAGAAAAAAGATTTTTGAGAAGAAAAAAAGATTTGTCTTGATCTTCCCAAACAGCAAATCTTAAAAAATAATCTTCAGAAACTCACAGCATTTCTTTCAAGTCCCTTTTGGCTTCCTTACATGCATTATATTATAGCAAAACTTGACTACTGATGAAGTTTTAGACTGAATTTTACATCACTATCAGCATAACTTATCACAATAGACCACCTCATCAAACAACAGTTTCTACCTAGGAAGATATGATATTTACTTTGAATCCTATCATGAATAAACATACCAATACCTCTGCTGACATAATCTTCTAGTTCTAATAGACTTGTAATGATGGGCAGGATGCCCCTTCTAGTAAGGTTTTAGTAAATGTTGGAGAAATAAAGTCCCAGTGCCTTTCTATTGCCCACCAAGTGCCACATTTCTGTGCCAACAGCTCTGGCCTTTGTGGTGTGTCTTGAGAACATCAAATGTGTATGTTTTCCTCTTTGAATAAAACTCTTAAAGATAGTACAATATAATACTATCCAACAGGCTTGTTACAATATTAAAAATACAATTCTTATAATTGCAAAAAAAAAAATACAAAAAAGCAAGAAACACAGAAAATCACAGATAAGGAAGAAGAGAAAATACATTTTCAAGAGTACCACCATGTGATATTCCTGTCTTGAGGCAGGGGCAATGTATACCTCAAAGTTAGTATATGTGTATGTCAAGATCATACAGTTAGAAACAGAATTTCATGGGTTTTGAAAATCTGCTTTAGCCAATTGGCTTTAATTACATTTTCTTGTATATTTATATATTCAGGTGAATTGATCTCTAACCACTTACGGCAGATTGGGCAGAACACAGATACATAGCACATTTCAGGCATCTAGAATATCAAACATGACGAATTATCCCTGTATCATCTCATCAAAGTAGATTATGGACTTCAGCTAGCAGAAGATTCCCTAAGACAAATGACTCAGTTCAGCTAACTGGCTAGACTGACTTCACGGTATACTTATGCAAGTGTTCCAGTTTGGCATCTTTGGGATGACAGTAGAGCAGAAATCTTTTTGAATTTTCTCAGGCAGATAGGAGGAGGCAGACAGCAGGTAGATGATTCTGCTTTATTGCTTGTAGTCCATTGTTGTTCTAAATAAACTTAGTTCATCTTATTCCGTAATGTAACTGTCTCTATAGGAGTGTAGGTTTTTTAGTCCCAAGGGATCTCCTAATATTTTCTCAGGGTAACTTTTTCTAAAGTCCATTTCTTTGCAAAGTGAAGCTAGGGGCAAAAAGGAAGTTCCCAATATCATTAATTTTTTAAAGCTTCCTTATCAAAGAAAGATCTAATCTAGTCTAGAAAACATAGAGCTAGAAAATTCAATTCTCTAACTTCAAGCAAAAACCACTCCTTAAAGATGTAAGATACCAGACTGAAATACCACCAAATATAAATTTAGCTGAGTGGAGATTCCATTTATGATTGACTGTGTTGCCCAGAGAAGCTGAAGAAGCAAGCTGCAAACCTGCAGTGCCTTGAGAGTTATGATCACCATTGTACCTGAGGACTTGACCTGTCATTACAGAAAAAGATCCAAGGAACTATACACTCACAACCATGTACAAAGCATTCAGGAAAGGATCTGGTTGATATGGGACACAACCATAAACATAGCACTGAAGCAACCAAAACCATTTTGGTTAGGTGAAGATCAGCAATAAGCAGAGCCTGAATCTCAATGAATCTGATGAAAAGGGATTTTGAATGTGGAGTGAATGAAGCAACAACTAGTGAGAGAAATCCAAAATACTAACCTTCCCTAACCTTAGTGACAAATTTACCAACAGTCAGCCAGATCAACTAGACACTTTAGACTAGCTGAAGTAATCACTCTTCATTTCAAATACAAAAAATTAGCACTTAGAAACCCACCAAAAGAATGGATTTCCAAGTTAAAAGAATTAAGTGTCATATGTAGTATTGCTGAGGACAGGGAATGCTATGTATTTGTAAATGGCATAGGTTTCTCATAATCCTCTGAGGTAAATATCTCTGCCTTGAGACCATGATTAATGACCTGAAGTAGTTCAGGGTCACCACAGATTTGCAGACATCACCGAAAAGTCTTTCCTTTAAGAGACCCACTTTAATCTTGAAGATTTGTATCTTTCTTATGGGAAAATGATTACAGTGGTGGGTCCAGCCTAAGGCAGCCAAGATTATGTATCAAAGATACGCCCCTGAAAGATGGGAAAAAGTCAAATGGAAGAAGCAGCTTGTTGTGTTATGCAAACCATTCACCAGGCAAGTAGGCTTGAGAAAGGACTACACAGTGATTTTGATAACAAATACAAAAGTGGCAGACCTCCCAAGGTGTCTGAATAGGACTTAGAAGTCATATTAGGATGAGCGGATGGTTGCAGGCTGAATAGATAACTAGAATACAGCAAGGAGAGAGGTTCTTGGCAAAACTTACGTTTGTTAGCATGAAAATTGAAGACCAAAAAGTGCATATCAGACATACAACAAATGTTCCAGAGCTAAACATATGGCCAGTATGGAGGCAGAAAAGAAAGCTTTTACCTTTTGTTTGAGAACACGGTATATGAAGAGATATTGAGATTCATTGTGTTGTGGGGGTACTTTTGGAATAAAGAAAGCTTGCAAAGATGGAATGGACTCTGAACCATAAGAAAGCCAAGTTTCCGGTGTCTAAAAAGAAGAATGTTGGAAACAAGCTGTCAAACTGAAGAGAGGGAGAAAGCCAATGCATGCAAAAAGATGAAACCACTCAGAGTAAAGTCACTCTTTGAGCAAAGGGCTGAGCAAAGGCCAGGGGATGGCAAGAGTCAAGTGATAATGGAAAAACAAAAACAGGCCAAACACAATGCCACATAAGGAGAATGCAGAAAAACAGAGAAATTTGTTGATGTACGCAAGCCTATGAGAATACTATTAAACCCAGGAAATCAACTGGGAAAACTTGACTATCCTTAGTGAGGATAAGCCTTAGACAATAACCTACTAACCCCAGCATTATTTCCCTCTATTTTCACATCTCTTTATGGACAACTAGCCATCTCTACTGCTACCTCAGTAAGGTTAAACAGTTGTTCTCCTTCACTATCACTGAAGACATTTTCTCCAGACTGCTCCTCAGTTACTCACATTAACATAATACTCCCTTCTTAGACTCACTCTGGGCTCATATAGCTCAAATATCATTAATGTTTGCCAAGTTTTTCTGCATAATATCTAAGCCATGACCTTTTCATTTCAAATACATAGCTAGAGCTCTGAATTCAGAGTCTCATTTTGCATCTGTTTTCAGCAAAACGGCCTTGGCAATTTCAATCTTTCTTTTCCTCTAATGTATTTAGAACATTGCAACAAAGATTGTTTTCCCCGATGACTTTAGATGTTTCACCCATCTCTGACTTCCACTGGCTTGCTGTTTCGTGCTATACTCAAATAAACTATTTATCTTTATATTCAGTATCCTTCATCTATCCCAATGCCAACTTTTGTATGAAGAGCATGACTTTGGTCTCCAGTTATCCCATTAAACCAATATTCGCACAGATGTGGTGCTCAGGGACATGGTTTAGTGGTAGACTTGGCAGTGCTAGGTTGAACTTGACGATTTTAGAGGTCTTTTCCAACCTAAATGACTCTATGATTCTATTCTATGATATTCAATCTCTAGGTTAAACAAACAAACAAAAAATCTTCATGCCTTTGCTATTATATTCTTTCATCTTTGAGGAGGTTAACCTGGCAAAGTAGTTGTAGCAGGGGCAGCAGGCACTGGCAGCCTCTGTGAGGTGAGGCCAGGGCTGCCCCGTGCCGGCCACAGCCGGTTCCAGCCGGCTCCAACAGCCCCAGCACAGGGCACGGCCGGGCCCAGCAGCCACGGGTGGGCACCTCGGGGACAGCGTGGAGAGGCCCCACGCTGGAGCAGGGCACGGTGCGAGGAGCAGGGAGTGGCAGAGAGGGGCTGGTGTGGGCTGGCCCCAGCCCCAGGCCCAGGCCCTGCACTGATCTGGGACAGGAGGGAGAGGAGTGGGGAATGGGGGAGAGAAGTTGGGCCTGAGAAAAGGGGTGGTGATGGGGGATGGGTTGTGTTTTAGTTTTTATCTTTATTTCTCAAATCTATTTTAGTTTGCAATAAATTAAATTTCCCCACGTTGAATCTGTTTTGCCTGTGATGGTAATTGGTAAGTGATCTCCCTGTGTTTATTTTGACCCATGGGCTTTTCCATCTTTTTTTCTCCCCCAATCATTGTGAGGAGGGGGAGTGAGAGAGCGGCTGGGTGGGGTCCTGGCAGCAGCCCTAGGTCAACCAGCCAGAGAAGTTCCACATAAATATCTACAAACTTCTCCACTATCCATCTTCTTAAAAAAAAAAAAAAATCAGTTCATACATTGCTTTGCCGTGGATTTTTTAATTTTTTTCATAAAACCCACGATAATCATTAGTTTGATGATGTGTGAAAGGATCAGTCATGTTGATTATTAGAGTTTTATGTATTATTACGTGATTCTTTTGTATGTAAAGTGTACAGCTTCAAAAGCCTTTAGGGCAGAAATCATTTTGTGCAGTGTAATTATAAAGTATGCATCAGACTAAGGTACTGATTCATGAGTAAGATCCCCTAAAATACTTACACAGATTAATATTTTAGGCTAAACGCAGCACTCTTTGCTTTACTTCCTCATATTTTGCATCTCTTCTTAATATTTTAACAATTTTAATACAAATTTAAGATAATATTTTTTTCCTTCATTTGCATGCTCTATAAAATTCCCATCTTAAAATTGCCTGAGTATTAGTCAGTTATCAGTAAGGACTATTTCCCTATAGTGTAAAATAAAATCTGTCAAGAGGAGGATGGAGTACATGCCTACTGGAGGTCCCTTACAACCTAAATAATTGTATTATTGTGACTAAGGAGTCAAAATTTTTCAAATCCTCAGTGTCAGTGAATTGACTTTTTATGCTGTTATGATCAAGCTACTAAAAACAGGAAAGAATTTGTAGAATAAATCAGCAATCTGACTGTAATCTGAAACAAAAAATGTTTATTTTTTTGAAAATTCACATTTAAGAAATCATTCCTAAATCTGACATTATTGCCTCATGTTTTATGGATACATTTGTTCTCCATGAAGAAAAACACCAAAACCAAAATAATTAATCACACACACTACTGTAGTGATACAAAAAGGGTAATTGTTACCTATTCCTTGGCTATCCTTCATGTATTTTCCAAATATTTCCAAGATACACACACACATATCTTGGAGGACTGAATTTTTTTTTCATCTTTTCCTAATTCTTTAATATGCAGTGTGTATTTTACCAGTAACCTTGGGAGATTTTGTCTAAAATATTTTACTTTCAGGTTAATTTAGATGTAAATTTCAAATAGCTTTGTTGTGTCCATTACTTCTCACTAAGAAAAATGTTCATAAACTAGTAAATTTTAAAAGGAAGCAATTATATACATGAGGACACAGAAGTTATTTTCATGCAGGTGGGGAACAGAAGAAATTCCATGTGATTTATGTTGGCGCTGTAGGAGTCAAATTCTCCTGTGTACAAATTTAATTAACTGCTTTTGAATGCTGTGCAGACCTGCACATGATAATATCGTGTACTCTGGAAACTGTCTGAAATAGCAAACATATCTGAGAAGGGAAAAAAAGTGCATTTAATTTTTCCTGATTTTGATGAATCCTAGTTGGGATTGTTTATTGCAACCACCATTCACTTGTTCTTTGATTATTAGGAAAAGGTATGAATTTGCAGTTTAAGGAAACTGAATTGACAACTGCTGAAAAACAATGTTTGTAGTAAGTCTCATTGACATTGGAGTGAACAGTACAAGCAACAGTGGTGACAGATTTGAGGGAAACATCAAACTAGACAAAGAGCTTGCAAGCTTACTAAGAGAGCCAGCCAGCTTGCACCATTTCTTGGAGAAGTTCTGCCAATGATGAGTAACTTACTTTGAGAAATTAAGTTCTATCCTGTTACTATTTGTCAAATGGTATATGTGAAATGCATTGAAAGCATGACTGGTCAAATTAGACAGGAAGGCCTTCTAGCCAAAACTTTAGAAAAAGGCAGGAAGGGAAGACACCAAAGGTTTAAAGATCATGTCATAACATGGGTATTTACTGCATACTGTGAAAGAAGACTGTCTTTTCTGGAAAGAAAAAGAGGATATCTAGTCTTCTCATACCTTTAGAAATGAATAGGTATTGTCTTGTGGGTGTTTGTTCTTTACTCATTAATATTATTCAGTGCTTATCTCTCCAGCTGTCCTTCACTGGCCAGATGATACAGAATGATAACTAGTATCAAATGACTGGTCTGTAGCCAGGACCCATACTACTTAGAGCATAATCAAGGGGACATCCAAAGGAAGGGAATGTAGAATATAAAATCCTAATGTATGGCTTCACGTTTTAAAGCAAACTGTTTTCTTCAAACCTGATAGAAGGGGAGAAACACATAATTGCTAGGTCACATATTAGAAAAGTATTCCGAGCATGCAGTTTTTTTTTTTTCTTTTTCACTGTATTGCCTTAGAAAAATATACCATTCAGCTACTGAAATTGCTTCTACTTTCATTATTTTTTTTAGTTAGCAAATTTCCTGATCTATTTAGAGCAGATGACATTATCCTAAAATATTAGATCAGATCTTGAAGTAAATAAAACCTGCAAAATGCTGACAGCTAACAGAACTTAAAAATCTGAGCCTATAGTTTATTGTAGCTTCTGTTCTGTACATACCACGCAGTCCCACAAAGACACACAAACACACAGACACAGACACACACACACACATTTTTGAAACAATGTAGAAATGATAATTGCATACTATGTTAGCCTGCAGGGAGAATCTGGCTTTTATCATTGTGGGTACATAAAATCCAACATTAAATAATTTCAGATTAATGGGAATTTTTCTCTTAGGGCAGAAATAATTTTGTCTGGTATCTCCTGGAAGCCAAATAAGATGATTTCAGCCTCTTGGGAGCAGATACAAGAGCTTCACAGAAGAAGCCTTTCTACTGACTGTCATTTAATTCCCAGTAGGTGTTTCATTTTCTCGTAAAGACTTCATCATTATTCTTCCTTTTTGTTCAGAGTAAACATCTTTCCCTTCAGCTGCAATAACAAGGATCTAAACTCAAAGAGCTTACTTTTTCATAAAACATATGACGTGTTTTTCCTCTCTAGGAGCAGACTTCTGATTCCTCTGAATGATGAGCTAACATTGATGAATGAACAGGAAGAACTAACTGTATGTTTCTGCAGGATCCAACGAAAAAAAGAAAGGCTGAAAGATAAATATATGGATAAGAAAAAAATTCAATTTACAGCTTAGCTTATCTGCTGTGACACTTAACACTCCACAGATTAGAGTACCACCTGACAAAATGAAATCTAAAATGAAAGCAGAATAGTTACAGCTTTATCCTTTGAGAATTCAAAAGAATGCAAGGTGTTTCATAGACGTGCTGATGAAATTATGAAAGAAGCAGGAGAGGGAAGGGAAAAAAACACCCATGAACTCTACCAGGAAGAAACTCTGCCGGAAGAAACTTGCAGGAAGAAAGGCGGAACATGTATCTCACAAGTGGAAACAGTGAAGGAAGATAAAATGAAGATTGATATGTTACGAAATAGTTCTATTTTTTTGTGTTCTGAAAGATATTTTTAGTCAGAAAATGAAACAGCTTGCAAGACAAGTCTTTAATTTTGAAAAAAGTATCAAAATTTCTGCAGCATATTGTTGACAATTTTGATAAGAAAATGTTTCATTTTGAAGTTGAAGATTATTTTGTATTCAAAATTTCCAGTTCATTTTTTTTAAGAGCATGAAATCAAACAAAGACTAGAACAGAGGCTACAAAAGGTCTGCAGCATTACCAATTTTCTCTTTATCCATTTCTAAAGATTTTCCTGATGAACACTCATTTGAAACTGTTAGGGATGGTGGCAAACATAGAAAAGGCTATATATATTTAGGGATTTTATCCTTCAGAAATGTTAACTACAGATAGACTCTATTTCATCTAATACTTGAAGTAAAAGGAAGGATGAAAATCTTTGGCAGAATGTTCTGAGGACCTGGAATTCTACTGGGAACTATAGAGGATTTCTCCAGGGAATATCTTCCATCACTTTGCTAAAGAAGCAACCAGAAAACATAAGTATGGGCCAAAGAATAAGTAATAGTGGCTTTCTTCAAAGAATTTTCAAGAGAAAGTTTTAATAAAAAGAAGATTTTGTAAGTACCGCATAAATTTTAAATACAAGAGCTGCTGTCTTCAGAGCTCTGCAGTTTTTCAAGACCAGACTATCCATGTAGTGAGAAACACTTTACATGCCTAAACTGTTTCTGGTAGAGTTTTATACTTAGTCAGCTCAAGAAAAGACACATGGAAGAAATTGTCATTGATGTTTTGGTTAAAAGGAAAAAAAGTTGTTAGCATGTTTTTGTTGTTGTTGTTGTTTATTGTGGTTTTGAATTTTGCAAATCTCATTTTACAATCCATTAAAGACTCCATTGCAGAGAGAGGTCCCACATATGGACTGTGTCATAGCAGAAAATCTATACCAAATTGTTCCTTCGAAATCTTTCTATGGATATGCAGATAACTGTTCCCTTCTGTCATTTGCTTACTAAAGTCTTGAGAGAGGTAGCCTCACCACTGCAGGTGTTCCAGGGGTGATTATTTGGGGATTACAGGACAGAGATTCTGTGGCTGTAGAACAAGGAAAGTGAATCCCTGAGGTTGGTCAGTTAAGGACGACAAAGTAAAGGTAGGAACTACTTAGAAGGAAGGACGGAATGATAAGAGAAAAGAAAATACTTTTTAACTATTTAGGGCAGGTAATTTACCTATTAAGGGCAGGTGAAGGCTTGCAATGGGAAGACAGCAAAACACTGAAGATCTACTCATTTAAAGGCACAATTTTTGTGTATGACTTCTGTTTTTAAAGCTCAGTGATGAAGCACAGTTCAAATGGTAAGACTCATGCTATGGACCTGATTAAGCAAAGCATTTCATTTTACAACACATTTAATTGAACTCTTCTTAATCATCACAGACTAAAACTAGTTTTTGGTACTATAAGTGAATGAGGGCCAAAACCAGGAAAAAAAAACAAACAAACAAACAAAAAAAAAACGGTGATTTGAGATGAGGGGGACAAAGAATGAAGAATATGAAATTTACCATATAAAATAAGCACAGTAAATATTATTTTCTTTTTTAAAATAATATAGTTAATTTAATACAAACGACTGTTGACTTCAATAAAACAAAACCAGAATTGAACTGGATAAAGCTTTCTGTATTTAATTGTCACCCTTTTCAAGACAGGCAACTTATATCCAGTAGTAATAGTTAGTGGAAAGTCTTCTACCACAGAAGTCATAAAACCATTTTCCATGTTTTTCAATAGCTAGAGATCTAAAAGCATACAGCATTATATAAAAATAAACTGTAATAGATAGAACAACAAATTTACTTTAGGATAGTCTTCTTCTTTTCTTTGAGTAGAATATATGGCTGTAGGGAGGAGATACATATTTTAAGAAAATACTTATTCAAAGAAACAAATGTAAGTTTGGTTTTAAAGCAATAGCTTTCTTAAATAATTTTCTCAGAAATTCCATTTTTTCCCCAAATTGCTAATGTGTAAAGGTTCATTTTTTTTTCTGTTAGTTGTCATGTTCATCAGAAGTCATTAAATGCATTTATATCTTCTTTATTTGTCAGTATTTTGGAATCTGGACTTCAAATTAAATATTCAGTCCCTTCCAATATGGCTGTAAATACCTATTGAACACTTGATCAAGCTGAGTAAGCACCAATGGTCACTAAGGTGCAGCATATACTGCTACCTTTCTGGGAGCTATTTGTTTCAGATGTCTTCTAAACCTTTTCTTCTAGTACAATTTCTCTCTTTTTGCAATATTAAGCTATTGTCACTGGAAACAAAAACTAAAAAAAAAAAA
>VXAA01002331.1:30907-150328 GCA_013399115.1 Anseranas semipalmata
AAAAAAAAAAAAAAGATATTAATACACTGAAGGAAAGAGATACATAAGCTTCCAGATATTTAAATTCTGTGATTTATAGTAAACAACTGTTTTTCCCTCAAACTCACTGTTAATTTCAATCACATCTTATTTTCATGCTGTGCTAAATGCACCCTTCTTTTCTGCTTTTCTGTCTTCTGTCCTAGAATTTTATCTTAATTGTTGTGAAATACAGTGGTCCTATTATTACTTAGGAAGTGTTTTTGTCATATCACAAACTTGAGATTTTGAAAATATTCCTGAACTAAAATGTCATTAAAAAAATATCACAAGGCTTTTGTGAACAGATAATTTGAAAATAAATGTTTAATATAAAGAAAAATGTAATTTTAGCCTTAGAAATACAAACATTTTTTAAGGAGAAGTTATTTTGAGCACAGAGTTGAAACATTCAAGATTGGCAGGTTGGGAGTGGGGAGGGGAGAAAGATTCAAAGCAATCAGGAATAAGCACATCTTTTAAACTCTTTCTTAAAACCTGTTTTTGTCACACTTGAGCTTTGGTTTTCAAACATATTCCTCTGGAAAGTGTTCTAACCATTTTTACATTTGAAACAACAAAAAGAGAAAAATAACAACTTAAAAAGTGCTATTTCTTTAGAACATCTTGGAGAAAAAAAAAAAAGAATTTTAAAAATTATGTAAAGTGATCTGCATACTAGTTTAGGTTTGCTTGCATTGTGAGAATAGCCTTTCCAGAAATATACTTTGTATTCTCTGTTTCTCTTTTGAGACAGAAGAGAAGAAAAATTCATACAGCAAGCTGAAAAATAGGAATGCGTGTACTCTAGAAGTGCTGTTGGCAAATATTCTCTAGGAAGAATGCCTGAGCTGAGCAAGATGCATCATGCTGGAGAAAGGATGCAACCAGTGGCCAGTTCAAGCTTGAGTGAAGTTGTGAAGCAGAACCACAAGGATGACAGAGGCTGCTAGGGAGTCTGAGCTATGACGTGTGTGATAGATGGGGAATGCAAGATTAGTTCTCATTATAGCTTGTTCAAATCTCCTGAAACTCTGCCTTTGTTTCTTAGGCAAATGGCTCTTCTTGACCCATGTAAAATATCTACAGAGAGATAATGGAAAGCCATGGAAAATTATATTGCAAACAGAGATCAGACTGTAGAGAGTTTGGTATTAATCAAATGTATTGCACAGTATCTATTAATTTTCTACTGCCTTCTCAGGAAAAATAAGAAAGAGAGAGAGAAACTACTGTTTCTAAGAAAGTTTCTGAAAGACATGACAAGTTAAAATACCCTAAGCTTCAAAATGTTTGTATAATTTGTCATTAGCAATGATTCAAGCTGTTACCACTGACAATAATATTTTATTACATTATTGATATTTGATTGAACCTAGCTGTTAATCAACTCAGAAAACACTGTGGTTTGAAACAGGCATATACTTGAGACTTACACTGTATATGCTGAAATTAAATAAACTCTTTTTTATTGGCTCATGCCTAATAAAAGGTTTTTGATGTTAACTAGGCATGGAGGATGTCACAGCTCAGCTTTCTGCAAACTGATAGTCTATTTTCTAAATCAAGAGTGCTAGCTTCCAAAATTTGATTCCCTTTTATAGATTCTAGCATCAGTAAGAAGTGAGTGGATGCACCCAGAATTTTACTTCTGTCAGGCAGTAATTGTTACTAAATTTTTACAGGGAGTTTATGACTAGAAGAGAAAGCATCCCCTCCTTCGCCCAATCCATATTTATTTCATGCCTGCAATTTCTGATCAAAGAAAGGAATAACAACATTTGTGCTTTTTCTATCTTAACTTATTTACAAATTCTTTTAGCCTTTAAAATCTGAAGGAAATGAACGCAAAAATATACTAGTTAAAATTACCAGGTCTAATTAAAAATTAATAAGGTTATCTCCCTCTTCACTTAAAACAAATAAATAAATAAAGTTTGTCAGGAAAACATGACCAGTGAGTCTAAACTGGGGAATATCGATTTCTGGGGTTATCGGTGCCATGGTGCATGGGTTAATTGCCTATGTTGAGCAAGAATAATATACCAAACTTTGCCCTGCTACCAGGTAGTTAAATGAAGGTCTACTTCTTTTCAAAGAGAATTCCAGCAAAGAGAAGCCCAGCAATTCAATCTTTCTAAATTGTCTTTCAAGATATTTAATAACTGGAAGAAGTAGTTTTCATCTTCCTATTTAGGAAATAATAGGTTTGTTTATAAACAACCAAAATACAGTAATTGTCAGATACTCAGCAGATACATACTGTTATACAACAATGAACTTTCCCTTTCTTCAATATAGATACCAGATATGGCAGATATGGCAGCATCCCCATGTAACATGAGATCTAAATAGGCATTTCCTTGTTTCTTTCCTTCAGTCTCACTTTTCCTACACTGAACATTCTTTTCATCACAATGCAGCAATCTTCCATAACTTTCTTCTTCCACTGAAAGTCTCAGTTCTACCACAATAATATCTTACAAATCCATCACAATGCAAAGTCCCCCTTCTCCCTAAACATGAGTGCAAAAGAACCTTCGAAAAACCAGCTCTAAGTATGACTTATTAGTGAGGAGAAGGAGTCCATTTCTGCTGGTTTGTATTTTAAAATCTTGCTACCTAAATATATTTCCAGGAAGTATTTAAGAACAAAGCAGCAGGCATGGTGAAATTTTAATTTTTACCCAACGTACAAGATATTAATCAAACAAGCCTCTAATTCCTGAAAATTGACATATATACTCAGTTGAGTATAGTTTTTCTGTTGCAATAAACAATTTCATAATATACTTAATAAGCTTCTAATTAAGAAAGATACTCAAAATAATAACCATGTATCTCTACTTGTATTAATCGTCATATATTCCTACTAGCCACTAGTAACAGAATGATTTTATTAGCTGGAAAAAGCTGTTGAGACAACTTCTCCTGCGAGAAGAAAATGAATGTCTTCCCTGACTTCATTATCACTGCACTAAATGACTAAGAGTCTAGCCTATTATTTCAGACACACACATACCAAAATTTCAGAGTGTAACTACACTGTACAGACAGGTTATGTCTTTGGATACTCATTAGATAAGATATAAGCTAGAATCACTCTACAAGGAGTACATTTGAACTGCAGATATCTATTGATTTAAGATTGTTCGGTATACACCAAGGAAAATAAATTTTACTAAAATGTTAATTACTGAAAAATTAATTGTATAATATGTAGAATAATGTCTATTTAACAAAATCTTTACACATGATTACAGTTTAGAGAAATTCCTGCTCCCTAGACAAATAGTATATACAATAACCCATAAAATACATTTCTGAGAAAAAGTACAAGAAAGAGGAAGCCAATTATTTTCCAATAACTTACCACATAGTATGTGCTGAACTTACATTACATTTCAAACTATAAGCATTCTCTTTAAAATGAAATATTTACAGTTGCTAAGCAACAATGTCTTTGTTTATCACATTGTTTTTGAAATGAAAGCACTGGAAGGGGAAAACAACAAAGGTACATAAAAGAATATAATGTATTTCTCAGTCTACATAATAAAACAACTTCTGCTTACAGAACGTAAATTAATAAATATTCTTGACAACAAGTTCTATGGTTCAGTGGACTTTTTCTTTATGCATTGCTGTTGTTATTTTGACTTTGCTTTCTAAACATGTGCCAGTAAATGGATATAGCTAAGTGAGAAATAAGAAACTACAGGACAGGGTTATTACAGAACAGAATTTCTGAATAATATTTAAAATAAAAGAACATGCTGTATCTGAATTTAGCATAACCAGCAGATCGATGGAGGTGATTCTCCCCCTCTACTCAGCTCTCATGAGACCCCCAGGTGCAGTACTGCGTTCAGCTCTGGGGTCCACAGCACAAGAAAGACATGGAGCTATTAGAGCAGGTCCAGAGGAGGGCCACAAAAATGATCAGTGAGCTGGAGCATCTCATCCGTGAAGAGAGGCTGAGTCAGTTGGATTTGTTTAGCCTAGAGAAGAGAAAGCTCTGGGGAGACCTTATTGTAACCTTTCAGTACTTAAAAAGAACTTACAAGAAAGATGGAAAGAGACTTTTTACTAGGACTTGTAGTGATAGAACAAAGGGCAGCAGATGTAAACTGAAAGAGGGTAGATTTATATTGGATATAAGGAAGACATTTTTCAAGGTGAGGGTGGTGAAACACTGGAATGGGTTGTCCAGAGAGGTTGTGGATGCCCCATCCCTGGAAGTGTTCAAGGCCAGGTTGGATAGGGCTTTGAGCAACCTGATCTAGTGCCATGGCAGGAGGGTAGGAACTCAATCTAAGGTCCCTTCCAACCCAAACCATTCTATGATTCTATGAATTTGGACACAGTCTGATAGAAACATGTATTATTCACTTGTAGTAAAAATATAGACATGATTGCTCAAATGTGTTTATTTCATCTCTCTTTAAAACATATGTTTACTTCTTATAACAGATGAAACAGGGACAAATTCTTCACTGGCTCCAAAGTACTCAGGTCGCAAAAAGCCAAGCTGATGACAGTATATCAAGGGATTGTATATTGCTCTCCATTTGTAGAGCAGTGTACCTTGCTGAAAGTGTAGCTGCATTCCCAAACATGTCTAGGCAATTGCTGAATTTCAGCCATTCTCCCTCTGAAACACTTTCTTCTTCTTGTGCCAATTCCCTTACACTGGGTGGGGAGAAGGGAAGTGGACCCACACACTGTGCAGAGGAGCATCCCATTCTCATGACAACTCTCTGCTGGAGAGGTGCTGCCAGAAACCAGTCTTTTTGAATGGCAGAAAGCTGAACAGAAGCTGTCTGTCCTATTATTAACTACAGTTTTCCTGCTTATGTCATCATTTTGTCTCTGAAAAAGACATATGGTACTCTTCCATAACTGTCACTTTTTTTTTTTTTTCACTGTAAGTAAATGAGTTCAAGACTTTTTGTGTTCTGGAAAATGAGGCTGATCATTAGGCAGGAATGGTGACACTGGCTACCTTCTAAAGAGCCTGACTATAGTCACCAGGCTGGCATTTTTTACCTCTCATTACCTAACACACTGCTGATGTTGTTAAGGCCTCAGTCCCTCAGCAAAAAGCACTTCAGCATCAATGTATGATCCAAAATGTCCCTGTTTGACCTTTCATTTCTAACTGAAATTGTACATGTCAGCTTTTTTTTTTTTCTGGGAGAATTAAATTAATACACTGAACGTGTGGCAAAATTCTTGGTCTTATGAAGACTTTTGTATCTTTGAGAAGAGATTTCTTTGCTTTATCTTTCCTCCCTTTTTATTTTAATTTTTTTTAATTTTCTTTTTATTTTTTTTTAATACAGTTGGCTTTCATGTCAGCAACTGTAAATGTAAACATAAAAACATATACACACACATGCATAGTGGAAATGCTGGTACTTTGTTCAATCTCACATCTCAGATGGCCTGATGCAGCACTTCAAGTTAAACTTCCAAAATCATCCCAAACTTTTGGGGTTGGTATATTTCAGTTATATTTGGTGTAAACAAGACAAATGCTATGATGAGAAATCCAAAGAATAATTAAAGCTGACATTCCAGTTATCTACAGGGATCCACAGCAAATGCTTTTAGTGGATTTGTTCTGTATGGCAGTTAAAATGAGTGAAAACAGATTTTTGATCAGACAACTGACCTTTCAATCTATGATTTTTGAAGTATTAATGAGATATTTTATCAGTTATCTCTAATTCTACCAACATAACAAAAGCACTCATCTGACTTTAGTTGTTTTGTTTTGTTTTCTTTTGTTTTGTTTGTATGCCTAAGGGTTTATCTTTGAATATTTTTTGAAGGAAAAGGGGCTTACTTAGTTCATATACTATTGGGCTCTGGAATAAACAGTCCATTTTGAAGTCTTGACAGGGTACCGGGAGCAGAGTTCAGCCAGTCCAGCTGATATTTCTGAAGATAACCAGTGATTATTAGAAGAAAATACACCATGCACTCAAAATAAAAGCGAATATATTTATTAAATTTCTCTTAAAAGAGGAAAATACATTCCTAATCTGGTTTTTGGCTTCCTTATAAAATAAAATAAAATAAAATAAAATAAAATAAAATAATAATTAAAAAAAGGTCACAGTTTGGCAATGGTCTTGAAACTACAGAAGAGATAGGGATAGTTTTAGATTAATGTCTTCTGGGTAACTTTTTGAAAACATGGTCCAAACTATGCAAGAGCTATAAAACTCTCCTTCTGAAGTACAGTACTCCTCAGTGAAGAACGAAGTACCTTTAGAGACATAGAAACACTCCTTATTGTCCATAAATGGATAGAAAGATGAGAACTCTCTATGGAAGTAGGTCCATAATTTTGAGGTTGGCTGTGTGAAAGCTGTATTGAGAAGTTTTGTATCTCTGTCTCATAGAATATTAAGAGCATGCTATGTAAAACAACATTTTGAGAACTATAAAGATGACAGGATCTTATAAAGTGCCAGAAGAAACTGAAGACCTGACCTCTTACAACTCTGACTTGCATTTAGTAGCCAGTCTTGCAGGTTCAAAGGAGCAGCTTAGTGCCTTCAGGAGAACATTACAAGCTCCAGTTTTAGTAATGATGTCCAAAATCACTGCCCCCCCCCCCAAAAAAAGGTAAAAAAAAATCCACCTGAACCCTAAAAATAGGAGACTCACAAAGTCAGATAAATCTATAAAGTGTGTTTATTTCACAGAACAGTTGTATTGGATATTACCCATTTTGTCCTATGAGTCAACTCTACAAACCTGGGGGCAGGCAAGCATTAGGAGTGGGCAGTGACTTGAAGGCAGTCCTGTTTATAGATTAAAGATGTACCAAATTCTGCTTCCATGAACACAGTAGAAAGCAGTCAGCAAGGACACCCAACGTTGCATACGGTTGGAAAGCTCTTTCCAGTTAGTATGGAACCCCTGGAACTATCATGTACTTTTGTATTTGTCATTATAACTGTGTTCTTTACTTGCTCATTTTCTATGCTTTGTTTTTGTTTTGTATTGTATATAAAAATAAAATAAATAAATATGTATATAGATCTCCTCCCACACTTTGTTAAAAGCCATGACTGGCAAACTACCTTACCCTCTCTGTGCTAATCCTCACTCATTCTTGAGCATTCTGACTTGTTACCTGGGTTTGGAAGTAATATGTAGCTCTGTCCCATTTGCAGGCCTCTTCCATTTCAGCTGCACAATATCTTAAAAGTAATAACAATACCTGCCAAACCACTTAAAAAGACAGAAGATATTTTATTGAGGATAAATGTTTAAGCTCATCCTTACTATTAAAAATTCTTCCCAAATTCTACTGAAAGGACAAAACAGAGTGGAACTCAAAGAATGCATCTCTCCTTACCTGGCATTTGAAGCATCAAACTATTATGAGTGGCATATAGTGACCACAATAAACTCAGACTTAAAAATAAATCACATTTGGTGATTTTGAAGAGTACGTTTTAATCTGAAGGAGGAAAAGACCATGCAATGGAATAAAAATATGTCTGCATACTTCCTATTTTCTTAGATGGATATCTAAGGCTGATCTGACTTGAATGCCATGGGTTCTGGTTTTGCAAAGTGCTTAAACTGCACACTTTCTTTAATTTCTGCTTAATTTAGAATCATGAAGAAGGAACCACAGATTCTAGTATGCTCTAATGCTTATAAAAGGAGAGTATAGTGCAACTAGCTCAGACCTTGTAAACCACAGTCATATGCCAGTAGCTTGTCTGGTATCATACGTTACTTCTCAAAGGCCAAATAAGACTCAAAGTGTTAAAGCGTGTCTTGAAAATTGCTAGCCTACAACAGCATGGATGAGAACGAAAGAGATTCCAGAACACTAGGTATTATCACCCTGATATATCAAAGAATTTATTATCACTGTCTCAACACCTGGTTTTGTAGCAGTGTAACGTGTAGATAGCTAACTTCCAAATGCGTAAGTTGTCTGCATTCAAATTAATAACTTTTGAATCATGTGAATCAGTTCAGACATTAGAGGAAATCAAAGCTGGGGACAGTATTTTTAAATCTTCAGTAAAAGAAGTTAAAACAGTACAAAGTTAACCATTTCCTAGTAACCTTAACATAGTGGTGACATGGAGCCATCTTGAAATTCAGAGAGAAGATTACGATCTTATAAAATGAGGAAGTTATTATCCTGTGTTCATACACTTATACACTGATCCATAGCTAGAGCTCTTAGAAATGACAATAATTAATACTAATTATATAATCTATTTTCTTATTAATTCTAATAACTAATAGAGCATGACAGCCGTCATTTTATACTTTCCTATTTGATATCCCTTCAGTGCTTTCACTGTAACACCAAACAATTGATCCATGCTCTCTACTTCACTCATTACTTTCTAGTCCCTTTTATCAGGGAATGTATAGATCTCTCTCAATTAAGCTGAATAGTCTTATTTAATTCTTCTTTACATGCATCCCTTTAGTCCTATCTGTTAATTTGCCCTGAGCCTTCTCCAGTTCTTATATTCTTATATTCATTTTGAGATGAAGGGATCATTTGAGAAAACTGCACACAGCACCCAGAAATGCAGGTAGACCATGTATTCATACAATAATGTAACATTACTCTTAGTATTCTTCTCTATTTCTTTCCTACTAACTTTTAGAATTTGATTTGCTTTTATGACTGTAACTAATTTTGATCAACTGACCACATGTTCCAGCACTTAGCAGGCTTTTCAAGAAACCGTCTGTCACAACCTGATCACTACACTAATAACTGTTAAGTTAGAACCCATTGTTTTATATGTGAAGCTGGGACTGGTTTTGCATTTATGTGCAGTAAATTTTGCCTGCCATTTTAATGCTCATTCTTGTAAAGCCTTACTGCAGTTCTTGACAGTCTACCTTTCTTTACCATCCTGAATAACTGGATATTGTCAAAAAACCTTATCATCTCACTATTCAGTCCTTTTTTATGAGCTTTCCTGTCTGATCCATAGCAGAGGTGTCTACGGATCCTTGAGGGACTTCTTTCATGATAGGAACTGAACTTCACTTCCTTCTATTTCTTAGACTTAATCACTTAATTATTTTTAATTATTTTTTTCTTTATCTATTCTTCCTGTTTTTCAGTCATTCTTTCTCATGCCATAGCTATCAAGGGTTCTTGAAAATCTTTGGTGAGATTCATTGTTAAAAAAACATTTGGTAAATTCAAGAAGGCTATGTTAAAGAGATTTTTCATATTCGCATGCCTGTTTACCCCTCCAAAGAAATTCAGTGTATATTAAGTTTGGAAAAAGATGTAACATTTAGGGAGGCTATACAGACTATCACTTTTATATTAACTTATGATTTATACTGAATTATAAAGTATTTTCAACGGTACCTTTTTCTTGTAGCTGCTGAAACATAAGTTATGGCCTGATAAAAAGTAAAGATACTTTATTTCATTGGATTTTTTGATATTTTTAAGTGGTTGAAGTTTGTTGCTGTTGTTGTTTGTTTGTTTGTTTCTAAGGATCTAAGACATTTAGACTACCAGACTATTATTAAATAGATAGTAAGAAACTGAAGAGCTATCAAATAAAAATTTAAAATCAAAAGAGGAAGCTGTAAAATGAACCATGTACCCAAGACCCTTGGAAAAAATACAACTATTACAAATAAAAAATGAGTAGATACCTTTCCACTAGCTGACAAAGAAAGAAATTTGTCAGACATTGCTGAATAACATTGTCACGAGGATGCAGCATAAAGTCTTATAGACAATGCTTCTGTGTATTTCTGATTTTGTATCCTGTATCCAAGAACATTCACCTCACATCATAAAAAGTGTAACCCATGTAGTAAAGACTACAAGGAACAGGTGCTATCTATGTAATAAAGAATACAAGGAGCAAGAACACACCCTCTCACTGATCGTAACAGCTTAAATGATTTCATAAACTGAATTTTAGGTAAATTGTGCCTTGCAAACAGATATGAGGAGACTAAACTTTCAGTAGATGTGCCATAGATAAATTCATGTCTGTTTTTGAATATGTAGTGGTGAATTAAAAATTATACTAACTTTTTTTTGTAAAACAGAACTGCAGTTTTAAACAGTCAAAGCCACACATATCAAGTAAATCAGATTTGTATTGAAGAATTTTATACTATAACAAATATACAACATTAAGAAAGGAAAGAGGAAATATGAAAATCTATGGAAATATGGGATTCTTCATTAGTGCTAATCATTTATTTATTTTTTTCACAGTGTTAGTAAGTTTCTCAAAATAACTCTTCAACATCTTTTAATATATAGTGTTGGGTGTATTAGTTTGATGTTAGCAGGAGAGTTAACATCAGGGGGAAAAGGAAAATATTTTTTATCCATGTCTTGATACAGAAGGTGATATCATTTTTCTTCTTGAGGTTTCAAGTATAAACAGTCAGCTTTTATGTGCAGTTTGAAGGCAAGAATTGTTGTTACATAAGGTTTTGGAAAAACAGAAGAGATGGTTGGGAGGGTAAGGTAAAGGAGCTTAAAATAGGAGTCTTTATGATGAATGAAATATTTTGAAGGGGATCTTAGCAGGCTGATGAAAGAAAATGAATCTAACATTTCCTAGGAACATTCAAATTTCTTTACTCTTACATGAAAAGATTCACTGACTGTTCTTTGCTTTATCCAGCACCTGTCAAAGCTAAATCAACCCTATGAAGCGACAATAACTACAGTATCACTGTTCTTCAGGGTTAATGGAGAATACTTTCATTTGATATATTTTGTGCCTTTTTAACCAATGTTGTTTTTGTTGCCCAACACAATATATCTCTCATTACTGGGATGAATATAACATAAAGCAAACAAACTTTTCTACTTTATATTTTTGTTGGAAGCATTTACATTTACATGCGTGGAATATTAGCACAAGGGATACAAAGTAATTATATACTAATGCTTTGCAAAGTGGAAAGACAATATCCGCAGCATCACTGTGCACTGCATTTCAAATGGCACATTTCAGGCGATTTATGCTAATTTACATCAATTACAGAACATAATGATACAAATCAGTTAGAATTCAGCACAACAGCCTCTAAGTGTTCAGAACTATGGAGAACACGTTAATGGTCTCATTAACTGTAAGTTGAGAATTGAATTTCCATTTCTAGACAAAACTGTTATTGCTTCACTCATGATCCACAATACTTTTCCTGTTTCATAGGCTGGCCACTGGCCAGCCCTGTTTCTTTCCATCCGTGACCTCACTGAGGCTACCCAAAGCAATAAAGAAAGATCAATTATACTGATCTTACCTGAAGTGACCTTATCGTCTGCCTTCTGGCTGGCATTAGCTTGACAAAGAGCAGGGATATCCAACTTCACTTCATATGCTTAGGAGCCTTAAGCATATACAGAGTTCATAGTTTAAGCCTTTGATATATTGAAAAGAGATGGCAATAACACACTGAATGTTTGCCTTTCAATTTGACATTACAGTGAGAAGGATAATAAACAGTGTGTTCATAAGAATAAGTATAGCTAAAGCAAGCAGAAAGCCACCATTTCTAAAGTACATGAATGCTGGGAGGTATTAGGAGAAAAAGGTCAACTGACTGTCCAAAGCCCATCAAAAAGGCTAGTTACATCAAACAGTACAGCTAAGATATATCCTGAATCAACAGCAAAAAGAGTTTTCCTTTTTGCCTCTGTCTCCTCCTCATTTTCTTTTTTTTTCTTTTCTTTTCTTTTCTTTTTTTTTTTTAATTATTGGTAGTTTTGACTAGAAAATTGAAAAGGACAGTGAATAGACCCAGATTTCTTCCAGGTTATATTTAAGCATATTAGTCTCATCTAGTCACGCTGACAGGGTGCTGTATAGTTGCTGATCCATAACTGCAAATATATCTCAATTACATAAATCCCTAAACTTTTATTTGCTAAGGGAAGTAATTTACGTAACGGCTGTACACTTTATAGTCAGTAACTATAAAACTATTTTTCAAAACCCCATCTTCTGAGTAGTTAATATTGTAGGACTACAGCAATTTACATTGTGGATGCTATAAATTTACAAGCATAACTTAACCTACATTAATCATTAGTATAAAATGATTAATCATTATAAATATAGATACCTTTGCATAAGCCTGAAGCAGAAGCATTACAGGTACCAAACAGAATCATATCAATGGTTTATCTGACATATTGTATGATAGTGATCAGCATTGGTGTAAAGGTACAGGTAGAAGAGTACCAAACAAACAAACAAAAAATCTTCCAAGTTCTTAAACAAGAGAATTCTTAACTGATATCTTTATATGATAAAAGAAAATGGAAAACATACTTAAGGTACCCAAAAAGGATAAAAATAATACATTTTTGTAAATGTCAAGTACTACTGCACTGTTGAAGCTGAAGATATTGCAGTGTAACAGAACTGAAATATCCTCCAGCAATTCTATAGCAGATCATTTTCCCTAAGCAACAATCAATACTCTACCAAAGGTACAGTGACACAAGAGTTTGAAATATTCCCTTGATCTGTGTCAAAGTTGATTCATTATGACCTGAAGCAGGCTCTTGAGAAAAATGGAAAAATCCATGACTCTCTGGGACAGTAAAAAAGACCACCAGCAGCAACAAAAGCAAAACTCAAAGATGGGCCAATCTGAAAGTTGGATTTCCATGAGCTGGGTGTGGGAGTGGGGAATCAGCATCAATTGCAGTAGAATCAACAGCAAAGGTTTGGGGTTTTCAGCCTTCTTCTAAGGCGTCTGATCTGGAGAACGGCATGGGACATGTGCAGGACTGTGAACTGAGACTTTGGGAGAGGGCTCCTCTTCTGAAACAATGAAAGAGAGAAAAGGGAAGAAAGGATTTGGAGGAGGCACAATGGCTGATGTGAAGAGTGCTATAGAAAGTGTTCCTGCTTAAAAAGATTCCCCTTTCAGTCCTAAAAGAAAAATTAAAAAATGTCCTCTGCCTTGCAGAAACTATGTGATAAAACTGTTGAAAACAGAGATAAACAAATGTTAAGTTTTAGGCGAGAAAGGCCACACCATCTGTTACTATGTACAAACAACAGCATTATTAGATTATAAATAATGCATTGGCACAGAAAGTATGGATGCCTTCAGATTATTAGGTTAGGAGGCCTATAGAAAGGCTCTGTAAGTAGAAGAAAAATCATTTTTATAACTTAAAATACAATCAGAAAATAACCTTATTGAGATGTGAACAAGAACAAGACAGGACTGTGCTATAGACCTGTAAGTCATGAACAAAAAAGTAATGAAATGTTTAGTTATGATTTAAAGACGTGTACAGACAGCAAAACCATGAAGCAGGTGACCTCAGTCTTCAGTGCACCAGTCAGTGCTCCTTGAGGTACCTACAGCGAGTCGGACATATGATGAATGTAGTAAATAATTGTCCCTTGAACCACTCTGTCACAGATTCTCTTAAGAACAGTTCATCTTTGGATGTGATTTTATAAAACAGAGCAAGGAGATTAATACTAATTGATGAAGCAGGCTTACAGGATTAAAATATGATTAAATATAAATAAATCTGGCAAGCTAAAAGTCAAAATAAAACATGTACCAACTAAAAGAATATATAATTTGATAAATGCTAAATGAAAAGTCAGTATATTTTCTGTCACCAGGATAAAAACAGCCAAACCAAACCAAACCAAACCAAACCAAACCAAAAAAACCCACAAACTTAAAAACAGTAGAGCAGTAGCAATCCTGTGTTTCTAGACAAAAGGCTTTCTGATCCTGAGTGTGTCTAGCAACAGAAAGTATCTTTACTGTGGTATGTTACTTATTTGTGTGCATTTGAATGTGTGCATAAGAAACCTCCTTACTAAGCCACACCAAATATGGCAAAGCTAAGGACTGTGCCATTTAGGTAGCACAGGGAAAAGTTTGTCATTAGTGCTGTGCCCCTTGTGAATGTGTTACATACTTAAATTATATGACATATTCCTTTTTATCTAATACTGTATAAAGTACTTTGCAAATAGAGAGCTAGCCCTCCTCTTGAAATATGGCTATAATCACAGATAGCAGTCAGCTTACATTATCCTGGTGCACAACTTCAAGATGACTGTGCACCTTCTCCAAGGGTAAGGCTGCATAGTGTTCTAGTGCAGCTGAGCGAACAGAAGCTCAGTTTCAGAGTTTGCTGCTTTCTACCAAGCACAGCTGTTAATGCAAAACTTGTCCTTTCCTAACTCTCAGAGGAGATGGACTGCCATTTTGAGGGTGATCATGGGGAATTACCAGAAAAATTACCCTCGTGTATTCAGGTATTCCTGAACCCATGAACATTCACCTGGTGTTTAACATGTCATTTTTGAAACCATTTTGTACCAACTAGTTCCCTGTGTGACTGGCCCTGTTACCAGCTGCATTTTGAGACTGTGAAATATCTGCATCACTTGAGATTATAGAAAAAAATATTATTTGAGAATAAACTGCTAGACTGGGAAATTTGCAAAGGTACAATTTAAGCAAGCCATTTTGGACTTGAGATGAATAGGACCCAAGTTTTCAATAAGGTCAACGTGACAGAGAGAAAGTGAACAAGTTTCCACTCCTACAAGAAATTTATAATTAGCAACTCAATGTGATAGGCTCATTTAACACCAGGCACAAGAAGTTCTCCGGAAGATATAATGAGCTTCAGAACAGTTCATGCTGTCTGCTTGTTATTACATCAATCCAAGCACTTTGTTAGGAGAAAAAGAGATCATTATTTTGGCATTGTGTATATCCATGGCTGTCCCATCTTTAAGACCTTGTGGAATCCTCGTCTTCCCTCCTTAGAACACAGATAATCGTTCAGAGAGGGATGTCAAGGATGATCAAATGCCTGGAATGAGTTC
Organism: Anseranas semipalmata; assembly: GCA_013399115.1. NCBI lineage: Eukaryota > Metazoa > Chordata > Aves > Anseriformes > Anseranatidae > Anseranas > Anseranas semipalmata. Next base: position 45,817 of record VXAA01002331.1, read on the forward strand.
CATATAAAACACTTCTTCTGTAAACTGGATTTTTGTTGTTGTTTGTTTCTTTGTTTGTTTGTTTTCACGCATTTGTTTTGCTTTGCTTTGTTTTAAGAGTGGAAACAAGGAGAAGAGAGAGATTTGTAAAATCAAGAGCAGCATGGAAAGGTAATTAGGAAACGTTCACTCACCTTAAGTACAGGTAATGGCAACATCAGTTAAAGATAGGAGGTGACAGGTTCAAAACAATCAGACTGAGATGGGTTCCCTGGCACATTGTAATTAAGCTGAGGAATACTTTGCTGCAAGATGCTTTGAGTTCATTGTTCATGGAACAAGAGTGCACTGTAAAAAACACTAATATTTATATGAGAAAAAACAAAGGTATCATTTTTGATGCATGGAATCTTCAAGTATTTAATCTTTGCAGCCTGGAAAATCCTGAGGATGCATCTCTATATGTTTACACTGTTTCATCATCTTCTCTAGGCTTCTGGTTTTGGCCACAGAACAACGGGCTAGGCAGATTTTCAGCTTTCATACAATATGTCTGTCCTTATACCCTTCCTTTCTCCCTCCTCTTTTGTTTATGAATTTCTCCCTACTTTTCCTTCAGGAAGAAAAATATTAAAAAAAACAAAAATAAAAGGGAGCTTTCTTTTTACACCATGTTGTTGAATCTGCTACTCTTTCTTTCAGCTGATACTTGAAAATGCAGGTGTGTCGTCATTTCCAGGACTAATGGTGAATGGATAACATCACTCTTATGAATTTACAAGATTTATTTTTTAAGCTGGATTGCAGTGCAATCCAATTATCTCTATGTTATATATTATACAGCTTACTTGCATTCAGGATTCTTGAAGAATAGTTTATTTTTATACTGGACAATTTCCATATTGTTGATTTATTGTGCTCAGTAGCGTGTATAATTCCCATTTCTTCTGAAAGTTTCAACTCTTATCTTGTGCCTTCAGTGTGTTTACTGAATTTTGAATGAATTATATATATAGATGTAGATACCGCATGTCAAGATTACTAAGTCCATTTTTTAAGACTGTTTCTGACAGAATAAGAAACCTTTTGCATAAAATCACATAACAATAAATATTCCACAGTTCTATATTCTTTAAATATAAAAAATATAAAAATATAAACTGATTTAAAACATTAAAAATAATCTGAAGGCTCTTTTACTTTTTACAAATTTCTAAATAATGATGCCTTTCTATCAACTTCAATATAAAATAGGGATTATTTTCTTAACATTAGCATTGGTTATACCATCATTCTGAAACAAGTAAGGTTCTTTGATGGTATTAGACATAAAAATACATTTTGTTAAGGAAAATAAAATAAAAGATTGTTAAGAAGAGTTTATCTCAGGGGATCTTAGCTGCCATCAGTGGAAGTCCCAGAGTGTATGCACATTACTGTAGTAAATTTGGAATCCTTATAACTTCGAGACATTCATGAATCAGACACAAGCATACCTATTCAAATATACTCACAGATGTGAAGATTTTCAAGTTGAATTTTTCATCTGCTTATAAATTATTTACAGATAGACTTTCTCTTCTTTGCAATTGTCAGTGCATTTTTGCTGCAAGTTTAAAATCGTGGCTTATTTTTCAGCTATAGAATGTCTACTATTTGTTATTTTAAATTGCTATTAACTCTTTGCTATTTCATCGATCACATGAGTTTAATAACAACTTGAACTTTAAAAGAATTCTCATACTCTAGTGGCAAACAATCATGTATACATATATAATTTTTTTAATATATTGTGTAGATAAGACTCTCAAAAAATTTCTAAAAACAGTGAAACTAGCATGAATTTGCAAGTAATTTGTAAGTAATTCCCCCCCCCACAAATACTCTTTTAAATATTCAGTGACTTAGCTGAGCATTTATAAACCGAGATATTAAAAAAGTTATAGATATCAGTAAAAGACATTGGCTTCTTTTTTCACTGAACTATTTATAAATGTAATTTACTGCTTTTCTTCTTGGTATTTAACCGGCTTTTTGTATTTATTTATTTATTTTCTGTTTTACAACATAGTTCCTGCAATTCATGCTTTCCAGGAAATTTTGGTTGATAAAGAAAGTCTTTTGCTAAGACTATTGCTGTTAATCTCACACATCTGAATCTTGCCTCAGGAGAAGAGAAAGCAAAACAGCCCTGGAACACCAATTGTTGGGGAAAAAAAAAAAAGAAAAAAAAAAAATATATATAGTTAGAGTCAGAGTTAGAGTTAGAGTTAGAGTTAGAGTTAGAGTTAGTTAGAGTTAGAGTTATCCTTGTGTTTTCCCACATGCATAAGTTCAATTGTTCCTTCCAGCCATTGCTTTTCAGCTAGTCCTTTTTTTCTTCCTTTTCCTGTAAGCCCAATTGCTAATGAAAAAAATAATAGGTAGGGAAAAAAAAGGAAGAAATTGTGTTAGACAAGTCAATATCACTATCTATGAAAAATATGACATGAAAAAAATGACTAGACTGAATAGCATTTGGTAGAGAAATGTCCTATGTGAGTGGATGTGCAAGTTTCAAAGCAAATACATGCTCCACAGAAAGCTAACACTATGTAATAAATAAGGTAAAGTGCCAAGAGGTACCTGAGCAAGAATAACAATGTCGTACTGATGTTTCACACAAATTTCCTATGTCCTGCTCAGAGATACTATATTTATTTCAAGATAACTAAATGCACAGGCTCAGCAAATGTAAGAACAATGAATTATGAAACAGGGAGTATACATATTTTTTTTCCTGGGCTATAGCTAACAGCAGATAGTGGTGACATGTTAGCACTCACGGTGGTTTGCGCATTTTGCTGGCATATGAAAATCAGATTAAATAAAAAAATGCTGGAACATAGTTCTATTTTGGTTACATCCAGATGAGTTAGCTTCTCAATAAAATATGAAATGAACAAAAAAGAATATTTTTCATTTGGCAAGAAGAAGAAGTTTGGAAACATTAAAACACTACCAATTTCTTACAAGTCCAAGATTACCCCTAGAGTTAGCTACTTATCACCTTTGGTATCATTCCACAAATAAAATGGCATGCCAGACACCTCCATTGTCTCATTAGAAAATCACCAATTTGAATGTCCAGCTGTGCCCTGGATAACCTGTTTGGCTAAAACGAGGCTGCTTGGCTACTTCAGCTTAGAAAATGAATTTCACTGATGCTTTAGGACTTCTGTATTGCAAGTTCAAAAGCAGAAATAGAAGTCTGACCTCATGCCGAAGACAAAGGAGAATTGCTTGAACTGTAAGTTCAGAGGATAAAAAAAAACATTCACAGGTCCTGAACTAAGTCCTTCCTTCAACATCAAAGGAAAATATTTTCAAACTGTATGGTTATATATCATTCATATCATCCCTAAGGTACTGGTGGGAAATGGGATATGCAGTGGATGGAAATAATAGAAATCATGTAGGATTCAGGATTTTTACTGAATCAGTAAAACCATTCAGCAACCAAACTGAAAATCATTCAGCACTGAAGTATGGCTTCTTATTAGCATTTTTTTTTTTCTGCAAATAAAGGGAAAAAATGGCAATAACATCATATAAACAGTGGGGAAAATGTTTTACTCTGAGCTGAACTCTTACACATTGGTACTTGATGCAATTGTACACTTAATCAACAGTTAGGTTTGTAATTCCTGCTTTCTATGGTAGAGTTAAAAGAATGGTATAGTAACAGTATTTTTCTCATGGAGGAAAAAGTTTGCTTAGTTTTCTATTTAAGGTATTAAGCATATTAATCACTTATTTACATACGAAACTGTGCTATGGCACATGTACAAACTGCTGCAATATACAAAAAAATCTTACTTGACATGAAAGAGGCTGGCAGTGCCAGGGGAATTGCACTCACAGATCTGGAGATTTGTGGGCTGATTATTTTGTGTGCGCTAGAAAGAGAAAGCCACTAGGCATGAGTCAGCAGTCTTTTATTACAGCACATGCAAACAGACAGCCACAACACGATTTATAAGCCTTTGTTTTCAGAAGAAAACAAGGCAAAATCCAAAGTAAAACCAGGAATGGCAGCAAAACAGGTGGAAAGATAAGACTTGGAAAATTGTCATGGGTGGAAACAGAGCCCCAGACCAACAACATCATTTATGAGGTTTTTGCTTTAGAAGAGATCTGTAAACTGATCCTGACAAAAGCCATGTAAGAAACTGCAAAATTTCTCCTATTCCATGTCCAGATGGAATGAAGACCTCTGATATATAAAGAATAAAGAAGGAGTAGGAGGGCGGAGGAGAAATACACTCAAAGAAAGAAAGAAAGAAAGAAAGAAAGAAAGAGAAACATCCTCCTTTGTTCTTCATATGTCTTAAGCAGAGCCTCCCACATACTGAGTGACTGAGTCCCCAGACAGTAAAGTCAGAACCTAGGACAAATCACATACAAATCCTGCACAACTTGCTGCAAATGCTTTTTTGAGCTGGTGACATTAACTACCTGTCTGAAGTGTGGAATCCTCACAACCCTGAACAGAAACCAATTGAAGCTCAGCATCCTAAGGAAATAGAGTATTTTCCTTTCATGACTGTCTCTTCTGAGTTGGTTAACAGATTGACAATGCAAAACAGATCAACCTCCTGCTGTTTATTAATTAATTAATTTATTTATTGGTGAATTGTAAATAGCAGCTTATTCATTTTTCATCTTGTTCACATAGAACAGAGGCAATAATTGTTCTAGATATAGAAAAATCTCCTGTGTGTATATCTGTTTGTACCATTTATACTTTCTCACAAACATACAGGATAGTCTGCACTTCTTATGTGTATATTGGGTACTTTAAAGACAATCTAAGCTGACAGATGCAGCAGAACCACAGACCTATACCTCAAGCTCCCTTTTCCAGCTGTATGAAGCATTCTTTGGTACAAAGAAGCCAAATAACTGTTGACTGTTGGATTTATGTTTCCTGTGGTTAGCACTATGATGAGATATCCCTACGACGAGACAAACTTTAAAGCCTTCAACTTTCCTGTGTTTGAATAAAGACTGGTGCCTTTTTCTCTCTTCATTTGCATCACAACAAGCCTTGAAAGACTAGCTTTTTTTCAAATCTGCAAATACAGCAGTTCCTTGGATGGTCGAAGAGGCGTAACAAAGAGCTGTAACTCAGGTTATGGAAACTGAAAACTAGGTATGCTAGTGGACTACCACCACAGACTCTTTCCTCCCACTCACTTCAGAAATGTTCGTAAGACATTTTCTTGTATCCAGACTCTTACTTCACACAAAGTTTTGCAAAAGTAATCTTGTAATACAAGGGTGGGTGCAGTTCTGATGGGAATATTGGCATATGGTTTGAATTCTTCTCTGGTGACAGATCATGTGACGGGGCAAAGAAGTAAGAGGACTAGACTTAGAGATAACAGCCCTCCAGTCTTCCCAGTAAATCTGCACTGCTGGAGTATGATACACACTCAACACTACTGCTATTATCTATGCCAGCTCGATTAGACCAGCACAGGTATGCCAAATTCTACTACAAGACAATTATTTTCTTGGCAGATATATTCCATGTATGTATATATTAAAAAAGTTATATTTATCCTATTGATTTTGAAAAAAAAAAAAAAAAAAAAAAAAAAAAAGACTTATGAAAGCAGTCCTGAACTTTCCAATACCCTGAATTTTCCAATACCTTGGCAAAATGCTGTTATTAATCTCTTCCCACCCGTTCCTGTAGAAAATGAAGGATATTGGGGATGGAGAAAGGAGAAGAAGAAAAGGTAATTTTTGTAAGCAAATGTCTGGTGCTAAAAGAAAGCTTGTGTTTCTTCTCTTTAAATTTGTAAACTAAGTTTCCATATGCATTTCCTTCTTCACAAAATAAGGCACATTTATTGTAAGTCCATCATAAGTCCATCATAAATATTTCCATTTCTAATATTAATTCCACTATTAATGGCATGAATTGCACTCACCACAGTTAGAATCTGAATAGATTTATCAGATCATCAGTGATGCTGCCTGGCATACTGAAGCAAGCTGTACTGTTTGTCCTGTGCCAAGAAAACAGATGAGTTACAGCAGCAGCATAGTACTGAGAGACTTTGTAATTATAGCCTTCTGTATAGATGTAAATGCATGCCACTGAGTGTAGATTCAAGCTGGCACTAAATACTTTGTGCAAGATTAACAAATCTGTCTCTCAGTGTTTGTAAGAAGTTTGTACTCCTCTGTTTTTGGTAGAATTAAAAACTGACTACAAGTAGGCAACAGTAACGTAGCTCATTCTGTCTCTCTCCCTCCTGTTTATTCTGGGTAAGCATTCTGGTGGTTCTGGCTGCACGCAGATGCCCATTACCACTGTTGTGGCAGTGTCTTAGATAAATCTATATTTAGTCACTAAAACCAATTAAAAAAAAAAAAGTTGATTAAACTGTTAATTGTGACTGAATTATTTTGTGAGCTCAACAAAACATCAATACTCCTAACCAATTGGTCAAATTAAGAATTTTAAAGTTTACAGGACAAGACTTTAAATTGATTTCTAAATTCTGAGAACAACATACTTTATAATCTCTGGAGTTGTTTGGACTGCACCGCACAACTGCAATAAAAGCCTAATTCATCACTATGTCACTACGGTGTTATGCCTGTTTAACTTCAGTGCTTTCAGTGAGTTATTGTGATAAATCAGGACCTCAAAGAGCACAAGTGCAAGATATCATAAAAGCCCATCTGTTGGACCAAATCACACCCTCTGCAAAACAAGATCAGCTGCTGACTACAGAAAGTTATTTTAAAATCTTTTAACATTGTACTGAGTTGACTCCTGTTAGGCTGTATAGCGGAGCAAACTGCATTGGTTTGTTGTTATCCATGCGTAGCACCTGGCATTTGGCCTTGTTGAAGGCCATACAGTTGGACGTGGCCCATCAATCTATCCTATTCAGTTCCCTCTGCAGAGCCTTCCTACCCTCAAGCAGATCAACACTCCAGCCAAACTTGGTGTTGTCTGCAAAGTTAGTGAGGGTACACTCAATCCCCTCACCAAGATAATTAATAAAAATGTTAAACAAAACTGGCCCTGAGGAACATGGCTTGTGACTGTCCATCAACTATATTTAACTGCAGATTTAACTTTGTTTCTTTAGTTGGGGCATCTGCACTGAGGTTTAAGTAAGGAACAAAAAGGAGGGGGGAATTAATTTAAAAAAAAAAAAAGAAAAAGGAAAAAAGAAAAAAAGTTGCATATTCCTGCTCTTCTCATGAATCTGTCCTCTGGCATTTCTTTCTGACAGGAATTGTGAAAATAAGAAGGAAAGAATAAGGCAACAGTTGCACCTGCTTCTACAAAGTCGACAATGTTTTCTTAATTGTGCACATTGTTTGATTTTTATATCATAATCAATGTATTCCCATTGTTACTAGAGATGTTCTGTGATTTCCTTCCTTTTGTGAAGGCTTTACCCCATGTAGAAGAGGCTATTCTCTTCTTATTCTCTTCTGTTTTTTTGTTGTTGTTGTTGTTTGTTCGTTTGTTTGTTTTTTTTCTGGTTTGTCCCAGTTCATATTCACAGATTTCTGGAAAATGTCTTTAAATTTACTGAAATTGTGATAGAAAACAGTTCATAATTCTGTGTTCCAAAAATATAGAAAAAAGAAAACAGAAAGACTACTTTAGGGAAAATGGAGAAAACAAAGCTTGTATGTATGATGGATGCGGGGGGTGGGAGGGAAGGTCATATCTTCCCTGAAATGAAAATTGACTCTCTTTAAGAGTATCCATAAATAACGCCTTGTTTTTCCAAATGTATGCAGATTACAGGAGTATTTGCAGGCCTAAATACTCATCATTTTTCAAGTTGTGAGTGCATCTATAAAACACTATTTGAATAAAAAGAAGGGCTTCATTTTAACAGCTATCTGTTAAAAAGAAAGGGCAAACAGCATCTGCAGTTACTTCTTAGGATGTAATCTACCTTGACCATATACTGGCATAGCTATTTCTGTTAGATACATGTGTATTATGTTGATGGCTTTATGCCACCTGAAACTGTGTAGGGCCTTTTGTTTGTCTGAGAATCATTTAATGGTTATATCAGAAACAGAATAACATCTAGTGATTTTGTGTTAGTTATATTGTCGACATACAAGATAGATTCAAAGTATACAATAATGAGCTATTGAAAAACATGTTCACCTTTATTTTTAAAACTGCCACATTTTTCCTTATCTTTGCAACTGAAAAATTGCATTGGTATGTATACTATGTGTTAGATATGAGTTTGTTCCCACCTTGAAAATACAACAATCATAGGCATAAGGTGACATTATCAATCTCCAGAGACTGACAGCTAGTGATAATATACTACCACTAGAGAAACAGCAAGTCTTATACAACACCTTCATAGTTGGTATTATGTTATGAATAGGAAGTTATCCTCAGCAAGGTCTGTCATAAGCAGACCTTGATTAATGCAATGGCTATACATGATTAAAAAAAAAAAAAGAGAGAGAGAGAAAAGAGATTTGGAGTAACACAAGAAAATTTTCACATCAAGACTTTTTACTTTTGTCATATATAATTTCAGAAACTGCTATGATTTCAGTGTTTCTGAGCGTATTTACATAAACACATACAAAGATTCCAATAATTCACATTTATCAACAAGAAAATTTCAAATCCCATTAAGTTATATCATATAACTGAAAAAACAGATTACTCAAAATTGATACATTCTATATTAATTTCAAGACTGCTTGCAAAAAAAACCCTGTCTTTCATTGGATTTTATGATGAATGTTTCACTTTACTTTCATTTTTTCCTCCTCTTTGTTTTTCACTTCAGTTTTTCAATTGGTTCCTCAGCCGTTTAAAAAATTTAAAATTAATATCTACAGTAAATGAGAGAATGCTATAAGAATTATCCCTATATATCAGACACCACTGATGCATTTGACATGAGTTTATACATAGTACAATGTAGATTGAATTTTAATGTTATGAAAAAATACTGCACTGCTATAATCAGAAACTGTGGGACCACAAGTGGTATGATAATTATGGTGGATGCCTGTTAGTCACCATTAATTACATTGCTACTTATCAATGTAATTTAACCTTGACGTGACAAGGCCACCAGTCTCCAAGAATAGACAGCTCAGGAGTAAGTGACAATTTTTATTACATTTTGTGATTAAGACATTTGTCAAATGGGGATTTACCTGAGATCTACCCAGTCATTTCACTTAGGTGGTCCATTAGCCAACAGAGGTCTGTTGCAATGATGTAGTACAATTTGTGAACAGAATATGTTCTATATACAGATTTCAGTTGCTATTGTGCAGTTTAGCAGAAGTTGTTCTGACCATGGCTCGACAAGGATATCTATACTATTCAATCACAGACTGTAAATACATGGTGTTCAGCCACACAGATTGTAAACTGTACCTTAAGGGTAAGAAACATCATGGCTCTTTCAAGCACTTCAGCACTTCAGAGATAGGATATGGGCTGAAGCTGACCAGGTTTTTCAACACAGGCAATCTCATCCAAATTCCAGCAACTTCTTAGCAATGAAAGAGTCTTTGACATACCCCTGATTTAGTCTGTAGGAAGCTGCTCCTCCTTCCCACATTTCAAACTTTCTAATAACCAAGGAAGAAGAGAGGTTACAGAGAGGACAAGGCAGAAGATGAGTCTGTAAACCTGCATTTGGCTGTGCCTTCGTGAAGTATATAATACCCACATCCTCTCCTCTTACAGCAGAAAACCCCGCTCTATGATACATTAAAAATAAACAAATAAATAAAAAATAAAAAGGTAGTAGAGCAGAAAACTGAAGTTACAACTTCCAGAATCCATTTCTATGGATCTAGTTTATGCATCTAAAATAGTTTTACTATACAGTTGGTATTTGAACTCCTGATGAGTCTAACCTCTTTTATTTCTTTCTAAACCAAAAACCATTTATTATAATATTTAGTTTTAGCAAAAAATAAAACAAAACCAAAAACATAAACAAAATGACAAGACTCTAAAAACAAAAACACTTCAACCAAAGAAACTCCTGCTTCTTTCCCAAATGGGTTAATAAACTTAAATATGATGGTCTTGTTGGCTGTTTTGAGAAATTGAACCTCGTTTTCCCTAAATGTGAGTCCCTCCAACTATATTTGTTATTTTGCTGAAAGTTAGATAAACAACAGGGCATATATGTTCTACCCTACTGAGCCACTCATTTGAAACTAAGTATTTTTTGTATATTTATGCTAGCCTTAACTAATAGACAAGGACATTTAAACTGCAGTATTAACAATCTGGTTATGGAAAGAAAATAATACTGATGTTTCATTGTTTTCAAAGTACTGTTTCAGTTTGTTTTCCAACAAGACTAATAACTTCTAGTAACCTCTCTGAAATCCTAGTGTAGTCTAAGTAGTTGTAGTGTGTACTATAAGATACATACATTTACTATAGATAGAGCAGTATTACAGGGTGCAGACAAATTTGACATACAACTTAATCTGTGTCATAACTAATAGATGAGCTCTGCTTTTTTATGGAGAAGCTACAGGAATTGCTAAGGCAATAGGATTATGTATCACGAAGTGGTAGCTTTGGTCTCTACTGTTCAAGAGTACAGCCAAAATGTTATTATATTTCGAATCTTTCTTGTGCATTATTCTTATTGCTGGCCACGCCTCAATCAAATCAGTCTATACGAATTTCGAAAAGACAATTCACATGATGTAACACAGGATGCGAAATCCCTGTTGTTATGCAATGATGGCAACTATGACGAACTGATGACAGCAAAGATTTAGAATGATGTTACACTGGAAGACAATGATCTTTTTGACATGACAGATACCTATTTTGGAAGAGTTATGAAACGTTCTTACTGCAGACTTTTACATTTTGTAAATTTATACATAATAGCATTACATAGTTTGTAAACTGTAATGAATTAGAACATAATAACTAATATTTGCTAAACACGAAGAAGTTACCAGGAGAAAATTTGTTATTTAACAAGATCTGTATAGAGTGAAGAAGAACGAGCTGTGATATGAAGTGATCATTCAGAGACATTCAGCAGTTTGGTGTCAGCTCTGTTGGTACTCAACGAAAGAAACAGTGAGTGAACAATTGCATGAGAAATTATATTATTTTGTTCTGCATCTAGTGCAGAATTTCAAAGTTTAAGGGCTTTCCAAATATGATTGACTGCTAACTGAATTGAGAATCTTTATTACAGTCCTGGTTTGTATATACTTGACAGTTGTCATCCAAGCTCTCAATTCACATTGTTCACTCTCATTCTCTGTAATGTCAGGGAAAATAAGTAGTCTGTTGTTTTCACCTCTCAAATTTATCCAAACCATTTTGTTGGAGTTCACTAATAAGCTGGGGCTAGCTATACCCAAAAATGTTCTATCTGCTTTCCTCCCGCTTTGATCACTGAAGTGTTTTCAAACACTCTAAATGATTTACTCCTTATCCATTGCTTCCTTGGGCTTTCACAGTTTTGTGCTCCAGTGATTTTCCTGCTGCTTCAGTCCTACTTCAGTAGTGCTTGCCATATTCTTTCAGCAATACCCCAAAATTTAATTTACATTTTTCTTCTCTCTGTCCCACCCATGAAGAGCTTTATTTGCTGCCATACTTTAGATGCTTTAGGCCAGACTCCAGTGAACTCCCTGCCTCACCCTCCACCCCTTGATATATCCAGTTTCTGGCTATACCCAGATATAGTTATTTGCTATAACTTTAGTTCTCTGCTTTTCCAGTTAACTTAACAGTGAGACTGACATTTTTGCAAATGGTGCTTATGTGCATGTTGGTCTTAGTTGTTGACATCCTTCCTCAATGAGTTCAACAGCTATCATTTTCTATTTATTCCTACTCGATAATACTTTGGGATCTCACCCAGACTTTTCCACACAAGATTACTTCATTCAGGCTGTTTGTTAAACACCCGCATCACTTCCTATGAACCATCGTATATATACTTCATAGACTTTCAGTCTCTTCAAAGATTCCCAGAAACACTGTGGTGCACTTGTTGGTTACGCTTGTTCCTTTGGTCACTTCCCAAATTCACTAACTTTTCTGCTGATACTATCTATGGTTTGCACATTCATATACATAACATTCATACATATAACATACCTTTGTGAGGAGAACAAGTTTGCTCTCTTTCATATTCATCTACAGAACGGTTTCTTTTTTTAATCTACTGTACATTGCTGCCTCCTCTTTAAGTATTATATCCTTTCCCTCTCAGAAACAACAAGATATATATATCAGCTACAATTTGAAAAAGGATCTGAATAGATACCTAAGAGGAAGTATAACATGGAATTTTTTGGTGCAATAACCGTTGTTTTTCCTGACAGTTGCTCTACCTATCTTTATAGTCAGGTTGCATGTCATGTCTAATTTTGAACTCAAAATAAAATAAAATAAATAAAACCAAGAACACTTTAAAAAGAAAAATACCAACTCCTATTGTACTATATATATAAAACTGACATTTGGAACCTTACTAAGGAGGACATTTTTTCTGTCAGTGAGGTTCTAACCTTCCCACAGTTGAAGTAGGTTGGATTATTGGCACTGATTCATCTGGATTAGGCTCTGAGTCAGTTCAAGGCAACGGCTGAGATAAAAGAGCTGTGCAGTCTGTCAGATGAATTCTCTTTAAAGAAGATAAACAGCAGTACACATTATAGTAATAGCTACTATTAGAAGCCAATGTTAAGGTGATAATGTAATTAGTAGTGTTGGGAAATGTGAAACTTTACATGCTGCATATTGATGTTTCTTCTCAGGAAAGCCGTGATGCTTACTGTTTCTGTCAGATGAGGTAATGTGCCTGTATATTTCATCTGACAGAAGTAGCATCTCTCCATAAGCAGCTCTACAAAACAACCAAACTGTGAAAAAGGGGCAGCCAAATATTTTTATGTGTTCATAAAGAAAATCCATTCTGTCAAGGAGATGTAAGACTCACTGTGAAGGCAGTCTAAACTCACTTGAGATAAACCCGAAGTATGAATACAGAGAAACAGAAAATACACAGAAAGGGGTTCAAACTAGAGCATTTTCCAAAGACAACTGAGCTTCAGACTTTGCTAGGAAAACACAGAAGTTATTTAATGCTGCTGCTGCTAAATAACTGTACAAAATGCAAACAACATTCTTTTCCACAACATGTAAAATGAGATTATTAATGTGTTTTTCAGTTCAGCATTTATACACTATATTGCACTAATCTGTTTACCATAGGAAAAAAAAAATCAAAAAACGTAACCACTTTCCAGTGGGTAGGCTATGTGCTGTCATAGTCAGGCTGCACAGCTACAAACATTCAGCTGTCTTCAGAGTACTGGAAGACTTAGGTGGGATGCACAGTCAAATTATACATAGCAGAAATAAAAGCCTTGCTTCAGCACAGCAAACATTACTTTTTTGACTTGGTGTTTATGCATAAAGCAACTATTTTCCATTCAGCTTCCCACTGACTGTGAAGGCCAAGAATTAAAAGGGCACTGATGGCTATAAATTTTATACTACTAAAATAATGGGGAGATTATATATATTCCCTTATAGTGCACATAAAATTCCTGGACACAAACCCATTGAGCCCCTAGGAGCACTCCGTCAGCAGTGAGATTTTAGGTTTTACAGGAAGTCCAAAGTTTGCTTTTTACTGTGAATCCAGTTAAGCTCTTTCTTCAAGAACCCAAATGCTACTCAGTAGTATTCCAAGAAAGCATGATCACAGAAAAGGCAACGCGGTTCTTATCTTACCCCAGAGAGACAGAGAGAGGAAATAAGATTCCTGAGGAGCTGGAATAACTGCATTGTTGTAGGGTCTTGTAAGTAAGTATTCAAGCAAAGCTCTGACACCTATATAGGAGTAAAGGAACTCTTTGAGAAAGAGAATCTCAGCATATAGTAACATTAAGTTAAGTAAAACTGAAAATACTAATAGGTCTGTCAGTGTGAGAGAGTTAGTTCTGAAATTGTAGCTGGTAAGGTTAAAGAGTATAACACCCTCAACAGACATGTGAAGCTTTTATAAAATAAAATGCTTAACAGACACTACATAGGCAGGCAGAATCCTTTGATTAATTTATTACTTGAAATAATGACTCAGACAGACAACTATGGAACTTTGGCAGTACCCTTTATAAGACATCAGACAGTAACCAGAACTGGAGATCCAAAACCACAGAAGAGATTACAGCACAAGACAAACTAAGGAAAAGCTATACATCTCTGTCAATCTACAAAAGGAAAAAGAAATTAGTCCACATCTAGAAAACAAGCAATTTATATCAACTCTCAGTAGACTGACCAGCAGGAAATTGGAAGCTAATAACAGAAGTGGAAGAATGAGGAATTGACTCCCTAGAGCAAGCATCCATTCAAAGGAATTTGAGACACCTCTGGTAGGTGTCCTGCTGCTGCGGACACCAGGCAGAGCCCCACCAGGAAAGCAGAGTCCACAGGTAGTTAAATCGTTCTCTATCTAATAGTCAGATATTTGGAATCCACCTGTGCTAAGGACAGCAGAGCAGCAGAAATGTAAATAGGCAGTTGAACATTCTATTGGAAGCGTTTCTAGAGACAAAGTAAAGAGCAGAGATATCTGTTGAGTAACAAATTCTTGGCAGTTAAACATTTTCTAAATTGATTTTCTTTTATTATTTATTTATTTATTTATTTATTTTTATGTCGCTGAGTACCATGAACTGTTTTGTTGCCTTTTTCTCTCCCAATGTTGAATATTGTACTGGACAGGTCGGATATTGCTTTTATAGATCTGGTTAATGTCAGGCAGATGCAAGAATAAGTAGGCTTGATATATATGTATTTAAAACAAGATCAGTTCAATTTTCTAATTTGCTCACTCAATAGGGTTTGTAAAGGACCTATTTTTATGCTGATTAATTAAGAGATAAAACAGCAGATATTATAAGTTCTGGTATGGGTGAATAATCCAAGTTGTTTCAAGTGATGTAAGGTTATAAGAAAAAAAAATGCAACCAATGGTTTCTTGAAAGGAGAAACCCAAAAGATTTTGCTTTTCCTTTCCTGTTTTAAGGTAGAAATATATATATAACACTATCATGCTTTGTCAGCATCTTCTAATTGGAGTAATTTCTAAAACCAGCAATAGAACAAATCCTATTGTTAATTCACACACTTTCTCTAGGGGACAGACAATGAAGACAGATGTGTCTATGCTTACTTTTAAGTTCTATTTTTGCATATTTGAGGTTTATCATAAAATCAAAGCTTGCTGTTAATATATTTAATTGCAATACTGGACATTGTTATGAACACTTTTAAAAGCTAGTAACTGGTACCCCTAGATGAGAGAACCAAGAAAACCTCTAAAAATTTTAGAGCAGATGTTATCACTTTGTGACAACCTAGGCAAATCCTGTAGGTAGAAAACCATTTTTTTTTTCTTTTCTTTTCACTGTTTTATAAATGTGTGATAATTAGGTTGGAATGCCTGAAGGGAAAAGATGCCAGACTAAGTGGACCAGTCAGATTCTGTTCCAATTGACTTTATGTTTCAATGTCAGTACTGCACAAAATACTGATACACAAAGCTTAACACACACAGTAAAGAATGCTTGTAGCTCTAACAAGACAACATGCTTGGATCAGAGATTTAGAATATGTTAGCTTAATACACCTTTAGAAGGATGTTAAACGTCCATATTACCTGCTAAGCTTTGCTATAGCAACAGACTAAGCGACAGCATAACCGGTTTGACTTTTTCTGAAAATTTTCTTTGTGTGTGTTCTTTTCTCTTTCCAGTGTATTCTCCTGCCTTTTATACTGATTTCTAAAGCTCATAAACTTTGTTCACATTAGCATGAAATCATTATCAAGTGAAATTTGCATTTTTTATCACCAATATGAACACAATCTAATATGTTAGAACATTTTTTCTTTGCTTTTATTACAAGATTGTTCCACTCTTTGCCATTTACACATTGTCCAAAGGTACTGCAGTGAGCTTCAAAGTACCTAAAGAGAGGTTATCTGCCAGTGCCCTTCCTTCCCAGCCATGACTGCAATTAACAGCAGCACTGAGTGAGGGTGGGAGACATTACTTCCTGTGCCCAAGAGGATGCTCTTCACAGCACATCAACACACTGTCTTAAGAACCATATGCCTCACTGCTCTGTGACAACCGGTATTCTCAAACCCTGACAGATGCTTGCTAGCTTATCCTGAGAACTGGAATTGTGTCTTCATATTGGAAATACTGAAAATGATGTAGATTTCTCATTCCTCACATGCTGACAAAGTCAGAAGTTTCTCTGTACCCTTATTTGTCCACGTCTCTGCTAAGAAGCTTGAATTAGACTTTAGAGAGAGGAACTTAGTAACCTAGGTATGCTGTCTTCATGATCTAGTTGTGTCTGATGTATGATTGAAGTAGCTTAAGAAAATGACACTCAGGGCTATTGCAGAGCAATTCCTTTTAAGGTTAAGAATATCTTAAAGGCTTGTCTTACAGCTTTAGTAACATTTCCAGTGTCACTGCAACTGCAGATCCTTTGTTGTTCTCAGGCACTCCAAAACAGTGAGATGGGAAGCAATGCAAAGCTCCCACAGCATTCTCTGCTAGCCGGAAGGTAGCTATTTGCAATTGCTCTTTCTGACAACAGAATGGCTGAGACAGAAAAAATAGTCTCAAAAAAACATAGATGTATATTAATGGAAGTAATTATTTGAAAGTAGAATAAGAATTTAAGAATGGTCATTACTGATCAGTCAAAGCTGATGTTTGTATACCCGATATTGCTTGATGTAGTACTCTTTGTTAACCTGTCTGGCTGACTTTAGTATCTGCAACATCCCATTGACACAACTCCTCTGTTTAAACACCTTGTTTTAGGAAAAGCAATGTTTAGCTTCTTTTGAACCTTTTTGTCGGTTATCTTAATTTGATACCCTCTACGTACTGCATTGGAAGACATATTAGGTAATCTTACTAATTTATTTTACTTCATACACTGCCTTTAAAATCACTGTATGATAAGAAGAGAGGTTTCAAAAGTCCTGTGTCTAGTGGGGTACTTTCTGTTAAGGATATTGAAGGGTTTTTTCGTTGTTGTTGTTTTGTTTTGTTTTGTCTCAGTATACAGGGTGGAGAAAAAAATGTTTAACTTCAAAATTTCAAAGTTGACATTACCCTGGACATTATACCACATAACATATTACTACTTCTAATTTCCCATAATAAAAGTATCTACATTTTCTCTTTCAAGTAACAACCACAGAAATTAATATTGCCCATAGTAAAACAAGAAATTAACACACCAGTAATTCAGTTATAGTAAATGAACTTTTACCTATGAAATGATGGTGAATTCTAGGAGACAGGTTTTAACAGTAAATAAAATTTAGTATACACTGACAAAAGTTTCAGCCTAGGTAGTAAGTTTTCCCCCCTTAAAAACAAAACAAACAAACAAACAAACCAAACCAAACTAAAACATTAGTTTAAATGTTTGGATATAAAGATTAAAGTGCAGATGCAACCCTAAAAGCAACAGATTTGGTGATTCTAAGGTACAGCTTAGGGTAATGTGTTATCTATTAGACAGCTCCACACTTTGCAGGGATGCAGGATTTAACTGAAAACCTATCAACCAGGTGGGGTCTGCAGAAGCAGACTTGCTCAGTGTTACAGCCTACTACCCTAAAATATGTTGAGAAACACTGCTAGATACCTTGCATTTGTGTTCTACCTGATTTCAGTGTGAACATCACTTGAGTTTTCTCCCAAACATTTAATGTCTTAGAGTAACAGTTTTTAGAGCATCATCCCTGGAAACCAGAAGCCTGTCGTGAGTTACAAGGGACTCTGTCCAGTCCAACAGAATTCACATTCTGAGTTAGGAGAAGATATTTTTAGGCATGGAGAAAACGAATTGCCTCAGGGGACACTCCTTTTGCAGGAGAAAGGAGAGTATTTGATAACATTAGATGAGAGTTTGGAGGAAAGCAGCAGGAATTATGTAGGATTGCTCAGACTTCCCAGTCATCTGTTGCAAAGCAATGTCTCCTGGAAATATAGTTAATTAATAACAAGTTTTTTGGTACAATAACAACAGATGTAAATAACTGACACGAAAGGACAACATGCAAAAATCTCTGAACCTGTAAGGGAGCACTATCTCATCTGTATTACCTTTTTGCTTTTTTTTCTTCCTGTTTTAACTAAGCGTGATGCAGTGGGAGACACAGTGCAATTAGAAAAAACAACAAATTGCTTCAGAGCCTACAGGTGATTTCTCGATATCGCTTTCTTTCACTCCTTGTGGGCCTTCTGTATTAAATGTTTAAGTTAGCATGAGACTTCATAAATGTAGTTTCACCATCACAAAGAAATACAACACTTTATTAGTACGGTAATTATTTGAAATTTTTTCATTTTAAAAGTACCTCAAGGAGATAGACATCCAATTTACAAGCTAAAATTCCGCAAAAAGTGACCACTTTACTTTTTTCAGTACATCTTGGAAACCATAGGCCTACTGCTGTATTCAGACATAATATAATGAGCCTAATTCTTCTTACAGTAAAACTGATTATTTCACTCTTTCCAAAGAATTCCAAGTTTCAGATAAGAAGGTCTTTGCTGTAATACATCTTTCATACTAGATTAATATTTGAGCTGAACAGTCCAAAGCATGAATAAAATCAAGAGCAGCCAAAGTTGTTTTTGTTGTAGTTGTTGTTGTTTTTTGTTTTTTAACCAAATTTTGATAATTAAAAAGCCAATTGTGTGGGAACCTGAAAAATCTCAACACAAACTTCCATTTGGCCAGGTTAGTCCTGCATACTTGAGCCCTCATCAGTAAGGCCAGCCTACACTTAATGGAAATTACATGCTTATTATAAATGCATATTATAAATGCATGTTATAAATGAAGTTGTACTACCAAATCCTTTATAATCAAAATAGTAACATGTGAGGCACTTAATGGCAGATGGAGCTCAATGATCCATGGAAGAAAAAACTATACCTGCAAATTCAGAAAAATATGACTTTGTGTGAGGTGATATTAAACTGAACAATAAATAGTGTGATGCCATCCTTAAATTTGATAAGAAGATAAAAACATATAAAAGAGATCTGTAGAGTATGTTTGCTGACAGTGCTCTTAATTAATATGTTGCTGTGGTGGTGAGTGAAGAAAAAGTAAAGTGAAGGTCCCAACTGCTTGAAGGAGTGACATTTAATTTTGGCTGAACAAATCTACTGGTCTCATATGTAGATTGCACATGTTCATACACACAGCAGAATACCAAATACATTCAATACCAGCCCCAGGTTACTGTGGGCTGGTATTATGTAACTGTTAAGAGATTGACTAGAAGGACTAAATATATATATAAATATAAAATAATGTGTATTATTATATTATATTATATTATAATAATATATATTTATTTATATATATACACATACATAGATATGCATGTGTGTATATATAAAAAGATATATTTATACATGAAAATATACATTGGATATTGAATATATAGAAATATATAAGAGGCATCTGCCCTTTAATATGTAACATATATATATGGGATTTAACATATATAATTATATGCAATTATAATATATTTTATTATTAATTATAATATAACATAATTATATGTATAATTTTTTATAATTATGTGTATATATCTGTATAGATAGATAGATAGATAGACAAATCCGAAAGTATAGTTAAACTTTCTGGGAAGCTGTTGCGACAAAACATGCTGGATTGAGCAGTATCAAATCATTACTTAGTATCAACTGAAACAATTTTTTGGATGTTCTGGAAACTATCACCTTTGGTTTTGTGAATCCAGGGAATTTATTTTAATTTAAGTTGACATCTATACCAATAACTCTTCCTATACTTTATTCCTAAATACTTTATTATAGTATAAACAAGTGAAAGCAGTAAAGTCTAGAAAGGGTGAAGACAGCAGAACCTTCTTTTTTGCAGCTTGAAAACAGTAGTAGATTTAACACACTAAGCTACTTTTCAAATATTGCTCTTGGTAATGCATAATTAACACCTGTTGGTTTTGACAGAAATTGTACATAGAAAATCAAAAGCCACTTTCAGTTATTTGTGTCCTTCAGGACTGTATTTAATTGCACTTAGGACAGAGAGCAGGGATATCTTTCTCATCTCATACACCAGCTGTGGTGCTGCTTCCAGCAATGAATTGTTTCAACCTTCAGGAGAGAAAAAAAAGAGTAAAACAGCACAGTTATATGCTCTTGGTAATATTGTGAACAGGATTGTCACTGAATGCCCCATGTGACA
Source organism: Anseranas semipalmata (assembly GCA_013399115.1). Classification (NCBI taxonomy): domain Eukaryota; kingdom Metazoa; phylum Chordata; class Aves; order Anseriformes; family Anseranatidae; genus Anseranas; species Anseranas semipalmata. The sequence goes on from VXAA01002331.1 coordinate 66,182, forward strand.
TTGGGATTCTGGCACTGAAGAATAAGTTACCATAAAATAAATTATTTTAACTCCTACCCAGGATATCAGAAAGATCTACAGTAGTTGCCCTTGAGCAAAAGGGCAAAAAGGGAAAAGGGCATTTGATCTTAATAAGGCCTTGCTAATTCTCATTAATGAGCATGATATCCTTTGTGAATTATAACAGGAAAAATGAGATGAAAGAAAAATGTATTGATAAAAAGCAATTAGCATAAATCCCAAAGAAGACCAACTCATGAGAATATGGAGGTTGGTTTAAGCTCGAGTTGTTAGAGCAACCATATACACATTTAAATCACTGCATTTTTTTTTTTCAGGTTCTAGATTTGCAAATAGCCATGGGATAGTTAATGAGGTCATGCTCTATCATTTTTTTAATTCTTATTTGAAATTTCAATAGCTGTACCAGTGTTTGAAATGTTTTGAGAAATTAATATGTCATTTATTTTTATTTTTAAGTGCTGCTACTGGCAGAATTAAAAAAAAACAAAACTCAAAGCTATTTGGAATTACTTCTGAAAGAAGTAGTAGGCACATAGAGCAAGTACTTTTTAGCTACATTTCAAGCTACCGAGGCTTGTGCCCACAGTTGCAGATACGCCCACATTTACAAATATTTACAACAGTTCTCTATTCTTACAGTTCACATTTTTGTAAGATTTCCTTAAACATTTTAGGAGTCTGCTGATATAATATTTCCTATTACTCATAAGTATTAAATTGCATAAAACACCACCCAAATGTTACATTAAAAAGGAAAAAAAAAAAAAAAAGGATCATAGAATCACAGAATTATAGGGTGGTTTGGGTTTGAAGGGACCTTAAAGATCATCTCATTCTAACACCCCTGCCGTGGGCAGGGACACCTTCCACTAGATCAGGTTGCTCGAAACCCCATCCAACCCGGCCTTGAACACTTCCAGAGATGGGGCATCCACAGCTTCTCTGGGCCACCCATTCCAGTGTCTCACCACCCTCATTGTGAAAAATTTCTTTCTTATATCCAATCTAAATCTAAATTCCTCTTACAGTTTACAACCATTGCACCTTGTTCTATCACTACAGGTCCTAATAAAAAGTCTCTTCACATCTTTCTTATAAGCCCGTTTTAAGTACTGAAAGGTTGCAATAAGGTTTCCCTAGAGCCTTCTCTTCTCTGTGCTAAACAACCCCAACTTGCTCAGCCTCTCTTCATGGATCCAGCCCTCTGATCATTTTTGTGGCCCTCCTCTTGACCTGCTCTAATAGCTCTATGTCTTTCTTGTGCTGTGGACCCCAGAGCTGAAAGCAGGTGGGGTATCACAAGAGCAGAGTAGAGGCAGAAAATCACCTCCTTCAACTTGCTGGCCATTCTTCTTTTGAAGCAGCCCAGGATACGATTGGCTTTCTGGGCTGCAGGTGCACACTGCCAGCTCATGTCTAATTTTTCATCCACCAGTCCTTCTCTGCATGGCTGTTCTCCATCAATTCATCCCACAGTCTGTACTGATACCAGGGATTGCCCCTACCCAGGTGCAGCACCTCATACTTGTCCTTGTTGAACTTCATGAGGTTCATGTGCACCCGCTTCTCAAGCCTGTCCAGACCCCTCTGGATGGCATCCCTTCCCTCTATCATTATCAACTGCACCACTGAGCTTGGTGTGGTCTGCAAACTTGCTGGATGGTCCCAATACAGACCCGTGAGGAACACTGCTCATCGCAGATCTCCATCTGGACATTCAGCCATTGACTGCAACTTTCTAGATGCTGCCTATTCATTACCCACTGAATAGTCCATCCATCAAATCCATATCTCTCCAGTTTAGAGGATATCTGATAATAAGTGAGAGATGGCCAACTCTGCAAGAATCAGGAATAGCTAAAACTGCAGTGTGAATACCTCTGCCAAACTCATTTGTAAGAACTTGAAGTACTACTCATTTTTTTTATTCTATGGAATAGAATTGGGCCACTGCTGTGGCTTAACCCTAATATGCAGCTAAGCCCCACACAGGTGCCCACTCACTCCCCCATGGTGGGTTAGGGGAGAGAATCAGAGGTGCAAAAGTAAGAAAAATCATGGGTTGAGATAAAGACAGTACAATAAGTAAAGCAAAGTTACACATGGAAGCAAAGCAAAATAAGGAATTCATCCACTCCTTCCCATTGACAGGCAGATGTTCAGCCATTTCTAGGAAAGCAGGGCCTCAGCATGTGCAACAGTTAGTTGGGAAGTACGCCCAACAAAAGTATGACAAATGCTGTAACTCCAAATTTTCCCCCTCCTTCTTCTTTACGCCAGCTTTTATTGCTGAGTATGACATCATATGGTATGGAAATCCCTTTGGTCAGTTGGGGTCAGTTGTCCTGGCTCTGTCCCCTCCCAACTTTTTGTGCACCCCCAACCTACTACCTAGCAGGGTGGTATGAGCAGCAGACAAGTCCTTGACTCTGTGTAAGCATTGCTCAATAACAGTTAAAACATCTTGTGTTAGCAACACTGTTTAGGTCAAAAATACAAAACACAGCCATATGAGCTGCTGTGAAGAAAATTAACTCCATCCCCAGCAAAACCAGAAGAGTCATTTATCAAATAGAGAAACTATTAGAAGTTGCTCACTCAAAACTGGAATGAAATGGTGTCAGCATACCACGGACTTGTGAACATATAAATACTATATATATACTGTATATAAAATATGAAAAACATTGAAAAATATTTAAATGTAAGCAATTTGTATAAATATATTTATATAAATAATATGTATAAATAATGCAAAATCATCCTGGGTTTGAATTTTCAGTAAGTCCATAAAGATATAGGCTACTAATAATGGACTACACATTTTTTTAGCCATTAGGGAACTTACGACTATTCATGTCTTTGTTGTTCTTTCAAAGCATGCCAGTTGGTCTTCCTGTTTCATCAGATTTGATCTTTCCTACAAAAACAAACAAACAAACAAAAATAAAACAGTACACACACTTGACTTGATTTCTGCTTTTACCCGAACTACTCTCTTCCCTGCTTTGTCATTGACTTGCATTGGCATTTCTTTGTCTCTCTGTACACTTTATTGTTACCATACACAGGAGGCTTAGAAATTTATCTTGCATATGCATCAGATTTGAGCAAAGTTGATAATGATAATTCAAAATTTCAAACGCTTTTGGGAAGTAAGCACAGAAGAATATTGTTGCTAAAAGGTTATTACTGAAGTAATTCTCATTATTAAAAATAACAGGAAATGAAAACCAGCATGTCAGAATTCTTTTATATCTAGCAGTTCAGCACCAGAAAACATGAGGACACCACTCCACATGCCTTCTACCTAGCGCAGTTATAAAGTATAGCACAATAAAGTACAAGAAACAACAAATATAAAAATTATTTAAAAAATGGAAAAAAATGTATATGGGTGAAACTATGCTACTCTAAAAATATAGGATATTTTTAGTCTTCATATCCTACCCTTTAGTTTTAATCTATTGTCCAGCTATTACAAGTCTAAAACCAAATCAAGAATGTTCTATTCATTCTAAAAATAAACCCTTGCAAATGTTTAATTTAATATTGCTGAAAATTTATATCATTTTTTTTTTAAGAAGTTCTCATTTAAAACTAAAGCTAGGATATGGGTGGTGAGGCACTGGAACAGGTTGCCCAGGGAAGCTGTAAATGCTCCATCCCTGGAAGTGTTCAAGGCCAGGTTGGATGGGGCTTTGAGCAACCTGATCTGGTGAAAAGTGTCCCTGCCCATGGCAAGGGTGTTGGAACGAGATGATCGTTAAGGTCCCTTCCAACCCAAACTAATCTATGATTCTATATTTTGGAATTAGCCTCAGATGAGAAATAACTTACATTACTCTTTTTCTGATGAAACCAAAGAAGTTTTCTTTGAGTAGCCACAAATTTCAGCTATTCACATCTCAATAGAAGGGTCTTCACAAAGTAGAGGATGTCACATGTGATACTGTACTCTTGGTAAATATCCATGTCTGTCGTGTTAGCATACCTTTCTCAGGAGGTTATGAAATTGTGCTGCAACTTAATGAAATAGGGAAAAGATCATTCATTTTATGCCAGTGAGGGCAGACTTAAGATACACACAGATGACATACTTGACAGGGATCTATTTATCAAGAAATGCTAACATAACATGTTTAAGTCATTCCAGTGTAGCAATTCAAAAGATAAGATAGTATTTTGAATGATCATGCTGCTTGAGTGAACTATCACAAGCCATAGAAAATAGTACCTAGCAAGGTTAGTTCCAGATCACAGAAATCACATGGATGGAGAACTACTGTATTGAATGGTAATGAAGGATTAAATATTTTAAAATGTTAAAAGTTTTATTTGTGAAGTGCTGCTCATGAGTTTCAAGGAAGCTTTGGAACTATTTTAAGTGACAATGAAGGTAAAAAAATAAAAGCCTCATGGTTTTAGGCTGTGCAAATAAACAAATCACATCTCATTTGACTTTAAGGGTACCTAGTTTAGGAGCTCTTAGATAGAATTCAATGGTACCTCTTCGGTATAAATGATTAGAAATTATTTTAAATGAATTGTGTATTTACATTATTTTGCTTGTGTTTATAACTCAAATATTTTAGATAAGACAAATTTCAAGTCAGATTTATCTGGCTAAGCAAATGAAGCCTGTATTTTTTCTTTAGATTATGTTAATAATGAATTGTGCCCATGGTGAAAAAAGAAGCTTCAGAAAAATAGTTGATGAAAGGCTGCATATTCCAAATCTTAAACCAGTTCTGTAGTAGCTGTATTATAGAGAACAATATTAATCAGCTCAGGGTAGATTTATATACTATTTATTTGTTACTCAGCACACATCCATAACATCCTGGTTGATATTTTAAAAAGAGATTTCCAGATTTAATCACATTTCAAATTTGATAATGCTGCCATTTATCTTATCACAATGTTAGGTTAAAATCCTCTTACTGATGCTTACTTTATACGTATAACTGTACCAAAAAAAAAAAAAAAAAAAGTACTGCTGGGTTTATTATTATTAGGATTGTTTGCAGATTATTCCAAAATGGTCCAATCAGATCTGTTGTTCCATCTACTCATGCAGAGTGATAGAATAATGCTGCAGTTTATTCATCTACTCTTTGAAAGAGAGAGACAATTTTTTTTAAAGGAGAAAGGCTGAATAACTTGAAGGGAAGGGACATAGGTAGAGTATACAGAGCAGTATCGCATGTGAGTACAAAGAGTGACGATGCTGGAAGAGGATGGGATGGGAAATGACATGTCATGCAGGCACTGTCATAAGTCTGTCAGCCTCACCTTCCCTCAGCAAGTTCCTGCACTAAGGGCACCTAACTTAAACCCTCTGGTCAGTAATAGCAAAAAGAAAATCCATGCAAGTGTACCAAGTTCTTCATCTTATTTCTCTCTGATGTGTTAATCACAAGTCTAGTAAGCTCTTGATTTACTGCTGATTCTTCCCTGGACCAGTATAGCTTAATGATTTTACTGTCAGGTAATTCAGTTTTCAGAAGGCAGCTCACTCTAATACTTCTCATGTCCCCCTTGAAGCTAAGTCCCCTGAAAAATTGGTCCTGCAATACTGGGTTTGATGTTCAGTGCTGTAACTCCTAACTCCTTGCCAAGTCACTTCCTGCTCAGTTATATCCATTGACAGTCTGCACAAAGTCTTTGCCATGGTCCTGGGTCTAACTAAAACCATTCTAGCTCCCTACTTAATTACTAGCTTAAGGAACAGTGCCTGTTTGCTTACAAGGGCCTTTCTCCATACTGCAGTGCTTTTAACCATCGTCTCAAACATTTATTCTGATCTCAGCCAAATGTATCCAATTTCTAACATATATCAGACCCAAATTATAGAATGTCTTTTATATCAAAGCCAGAAACTTGGTTAGCACTGAGAACCTGCCTGGAAGCCAACAGCACATCAGTTTCCTGCTCTGCAGAGAAACACCTTTAATAGTAGCAGCATCCTGGCAGCAATTCTTACATGCTAAATTTCCATTAATAGAATGCAGCAGTGAATAGCCACATCCAGGTGTTTGATCACATAAACACAGAGTTTTGAAAGGCTTCTCGAGGCCTATGTAAACATGGTTTATTGAAGAAAGTATGGTTTTGCTGAAAATTTACAGTCAAAAAGAGTTTTGCTATGGTTCATTTGATGTAAAATCTTAAGTAAATTTGTATTCTAGGTTGTCTATAAGTCAGCTCAGACACCACGGACTATTTATTAGCCATAAATTTTGTTTTTGTCATCCATTCTACTACACTCTATTAAATCTAGAATACAAAGAAAAGTTTTGGCTGTGGTACCTGGTAAAACACCTCATTTTGTTTCATTTGATTTCCCTGCAGACAAATGACACCCAGGCTTGAATATTGATGTCCACACATGAGTTGCTCCCTGAATATGTTTTCTGAGGGCTTGGTATGTTGCTCTGGGGGAAAAGTGAAAGAGTTTTAATATCTATCAATTCCCAGAGATTCTCCAAAAATAACAGCTAAATTGGCTAAATTCAGTGAAACAGCTTATTCCAGGCCTAGAAATATGGTCTAAAAGATAGTGTAAATATTTATCTTCATGTAACAATTTTCTTCCTCTTTTCATATTTCAGATATGTTATTTGACTATGAAGATAATCTGATTATATAGTTTTGTTGACAATGAGAAAGGTACTTATCAGGCACTATGTAGTAGAAGCCTCCCTGCAAAAAAACCAGCTAAAACCAACATAACAGCCCATCCCACACCTTTTTCAATAGGCTGTCAATAATTACTGCTCTTAAGATTTTGATACTATTTGAATAGTTAAATCTAGCTTTCAACTAGGGGATCAGTACAGCAAAAGTCATCTCTGTTGTGATGCTTATAATTAATCCTATGAATATATATATATGAAGTTGCAACACTGCATTACAGAGATCACATTATTTTTCTGTGAGGTAACTGTTGCTGTCATTGCTGACTGGTGTTGAATTATGAAGATCTGCAATACATTCATATATAAATATATAAAAGACAGTAAAAATAAACCTTCCTTTTAAGATGCCCTGTGGCTTGCTATAACAGGCCTCCTGTGAACTGCTGAAGGAAATAAAATGCAAATGATTGAAATTTAAATGAGCATGTTTTGCCAGATTAAAGGGTAGGAGCATATTTTCCAGGTCCTAAAGATTATAATCATGATTTTGTCACTGTGAAATATATATAAGACATTAATAAGAGAATCAGAATGAATAATCAGAATGCATATATTACATAATATTATCCAGAACCTGTATTATGTTACTTTAAACTACAAAATTACAGCAGAACATCTGGACTAAAGTCACATACAGATGGATCTTTGGCACCATGCAGTGTATCGTGGTCTTAGTTTTTGTAAAACATTATACTTAATGCTACATTTTTTGTTCTAGGAATCTCATGGTAACCCTTTCCATAGAGCAGTAATAACCCAATTCGTTGGCACAGAGTAGCTGAAATCATTGAGAAAACGCAAAGAAACTCTACCTGCAGCCTCAAGCTGATGAAACCTCTTGTTCCTCACGAAAATAGTCACTTATAGCAGTGCTCTTCCTGTTTGTCACTATTCAGATTTTGATGAGCTCTTAAGATGGACTAATAGATACCTTCAAATAATGATGGAAACTGCAGAGATAAACTTCTAGTTTCTTCTGAAATGTTATGGTAGCAAATCCTCAGATATTGTGAATACTTGCACATTCATGCTGCACAGATTGAAAATAGAAATAGTGAGGTTTGTATGTATGCACAATGAATGAAAGGTACCTGTGTAAGTAATCAGAAGGAAAAAAGTTTAAAAAGGTGGCCTGCATTGAGAAGGAAAGGGCACCCTTCCCCAGGCACTGTTCTTACAGGTAGCACTGATGTATATGTTGCTTACGTCAAGATGAAAAGATCTACACTCTGCTAAGGCACAGCTGAAGACCTCTCTCCTCACACAAGGAAGATGGTAACTAGTTTGCCACATATGGAACACACCTTTCTTTTTTTCTGTTTGCTCATCAGAAAAGCAGACTATGGAAACATATTTCGACCGTAAATCCAAAGTAAGAAAAAACATAAAATAGACATCAAATTAGCCAAAGATTTATAGAAACAGGAATACATTTATGAATACATAAAATCCGCTTTCTAAAGACTTATAAATAAATACCTTGGGTTGAGTTTTACTTCAGTAATTTCCTTATCATGCCATTCCACTGTAGTGCCATATTATCAGAGTAATTGGGTCATATGTTTAAAGACAGTATGGAACCAGCTGATTTTAGTATATTTTTCATGGTTATTCTCAAAATGAAAGAAAGAAGAATCTGTTGCAAGACTATGTAAAAAAAATTATCTTACTTAAGACAAATAGACAAAAGCAATTCAGTATTTTTCTTCTTGCCCTGATTTCAGTCACTGAATTATTCATGCATATTGGAAATATCCTTTGTAATTTAGAACTTTTAAAGTTCCATGTAAATATTTCACATTTGGTTCATGTTCTTCAAGTAAAAATTTACCACTTATTTATGTCTGTGCAACCAGAAATCCAGTTTCTTCACTCTAGCTTTGATGCAGCTGGGTTCAATTCAGCACTCAGATGCAAGAATATAGCAGATTGAATGACGTAGATTCTCATTTGTGTAATTCCCCTGAAATGCAGTAATTACATTTAATCTTCAATAGGTTGTGACAGAATTTCAATGAAAATAAAAATACTACTGCTTTGGGAAGTTCTTAGGGTTTGCAGACCCAGTAGTCACCATAGTCCTCAAAGAAAGGCAAACGCCTGTATTTAGACATCGACATTTCAAAAACATACTTAGGCAAAGCAAATGAGGTTATAAGTATTACATGTACCCTTTTTTAATGAATATATCAGAACTATTTTATGCTACAGAAGATGAATGCTTTTAACAAGTTAATATACTAAAGTTATAAACAAAACAAGACAAAAAAGCACTAGCAGTAACTCAAACAAAAATATATTTGTTTTCATCAGCTAAAGCAATGCAAGTTCTCCTTTGGGAATAATTTACAGTAAGAAAAAATCCCCATCTCTGCATTTCTCTTGCCTTCCTTGTTTTAAAAATATTTTTTTCTCAGTTATATCAGTGAATGGATAGAAAAATTCAGTCATATGAAAAGTTTTGCCCTGACATAGCTGACATAGGTACTAACATGCAATGAAAAGGTCACTAAACTTAAGGAAGTTTTTAAGGACCAAGTTGAAATTACAAAGGTGAAAAGCTATTTGTGTGCAGTACAGGTGGAAGTTAGGCTGGGATATCAAAAAAGAGGTAGTCATTTTCCATTGAAACAGCACGACCAAAATTAAAATGCTTTGGAAACTGCCAATCTTAACATTTCAATTTATAAAAAAGGACCAATCCAAATTAATGTCTTAAGAGCTCTTTCTTGCAACCCTTAAGAATGAACTGTTTCATTATTCTAATTTTGACACACATTTTCTTTAAAAATCTTCAAAAACGAAATTTTGCAAAAGAGATTTTTCAAAATACTCTTTGCCAAGTTTCAAATATATTCATACTGTGTGATCATATTATGCAGCAGGCAGCAGATGAGTGTTTTTTGGTAATTAGTCATGCAAGACAGCTTTTAAAATTCATCAATAGTATCCCTATTTGTTACAGTTTACATTTATGCACTTTTTGATATCTTCTAGCAGCATCTTAGACAAAAACTCAAGTCCTTTGCCTAGAGTAACTTTCACAGAATGTAAGCTAGATGTTTGGTACAGTTTCAGTGGTACTTTTGGAGCCACCAGCCTGTTAGATGAGCTCCTACCATGAGGTTAGGTAAGGCAAAGGCAAAACAGCTGCCAAGTATTCTTAATAAATGCCAAGCATTCTTAATAATCGGAACAGTCCTAACCAAACAACTATTGCACTTCAAGGAGTTAGTGATCCATGTAACAGCTGAACCGAGTAGGTGCAGACCTGTGCTGTGCTCGTATTACTTGGCTTTGTGTTGTGGCAGCTGGCAGGCAGCTAAGTACCACGCAGCTTACTTCCCCTCCAGTGGGATGAGGGAGAGAATCGGAAAAAAGGTAAAACTCATGGGCTGAGATAAAGACAGTTCAATAGGACAAAAAAGGAAGGGAAAATATTAATCATCATCATCATCATAAAAAAATATACAAAGCAAGTGATGCACAATGCAATTGCTCGTCACCAGCTGACCAATGCCTAGCCCATCCCCAAGCAGCTGCCGCCTGCCCCAGCCCAACCAACTCCCCCCCAGTTTTATTGTTCTGCATGATGCCATATGGTATGGGACATCCTTTTGGCCACTTTGGGTCAGCTGTCCTGGTCCTGCCCCCTCCCAGCTTCTTCTGCACCCCCAGCCTCCTTGCTGGCAGGACAGAGAAGTCCTTCACTTAGTGTAAGCACTGCTCTGCAACAACTAAAACATCCGTGTGTTATCAGCATTATTCTCATCCTAAATCCAAAACAGGGCGCCATCCCAGCTACTAGGAAGAAAATTAACTCTATCCCAGCTGAAACCAGGACACCTTGGGTTCTGTGCTGTGCTATACATATATTTTTGTGTAGGATAAATTCATCCAGAAGAGCCTACAGCTAGTTCCCACCTGGCATAAGTGATGACATCAGTGGCATGTCCTTGTCTTTATCTTGATGTGAAGGAATATTTTTTCATAAATACATTCTCTTGAAGAAAATCCTAACAAACCCTGAAGACCACAATAGCAGTGAACCTCATCATGAATGGTAAATTTGCACACTGCCATACTCTGACCAGAGATCTGTGTGATGTTGCATCATCCCCGATTTCCATCATCAGGGATGTGATATTCTGTAACTTGCTATCAACTTTGCTAGAATATTACTGTGTGGCTTTCCTGTTGGAATCCAAAAAGAACAAGCACTTTCTGGTGCAAAGCAATAAATGCAAATGTAAAGCTTATGCTAAAAATCAGTATAAAGCCTCCTCTTCCTTTATTCTATACCCAGCACTGTTGCCCCCGTGTGAATGATTTAAGAACAACAAATTCCTCACAGCATATTACTATTTCTTTACGTACATATTTTGCAACTTTTTGGATTCACACAAAACCTGATATACTTACATGAATAATAATTTCATGATTGGATTTCTTAGTTCCCTATTTTATTGACACCCAGGGCTTCTCTAAACATGCATTTAGTTTCTAGCATTTCATGGAATTGTCCATTGCTAATGGTATGGCAGAATTTTTTTCAAATCATTTCTTAATACCTAGTTAAATTATTTTTAGCACAGTGCAACACTTTCAAAGAGGAAAAGAAAAAAAAACACAACCAAAACAAACAAAAACAAAATGAAACAAAATAAAACACAAAAACACTCTCCACATCATTTTAGATGTTTTTTGCATTATAGAGGGTAAACAGTTGAAATGGCATACAGTTTTTTTAATAAACTTAATGCTATAAGAATGCTAATAATAATGCAATATGAATAACACAGATTGAATGAATTATATAGAGACTTAAGTAAGGGTAACATTAAAAGGCTCAAAACCAAACACACACACTCAAAAAAGGCCAGACATTTGTCCACTTGCTTTTGAAAGAGAAAGCCTCATGAATAGAGTGCTGCTCCATGAACAGCTTTCAGACAGACTATCAAAGATCCATAGAGATGGGTGAGTTTGGGACTTTTTTCGTTCCCTTTTGTTTTATCTTGAAAGATCCCCTTTACCTGTTCTACTGATTCAAAGGTTTTGGCAGGAGACAGCTAGAAACACATGAATGGTAGGATAGATCACAAGGATAGAATTCCTGCTCTGATTATGCTATTTTATTCTTGCCAATATTGTGAGGTCTCTGTAGGTCATATTTAATGCTTATTACTCTGTTGCTTGCCCTCAAAAGATCTTTATCTGATTTTGGACTGTGCAGTTTTATTTCAACTCACAACCCTGATTTCAAGTTGGCACTGAAAAGATTATGGAGAATGTGAGAATTTCTGTATCGTTCTGTTCTTTGACCTCTATTATCCCCTTTTTTATATAGATAAAATACACTGCCATTGTTGATTTCCTTTGGCCTAATTGTTAGGCTGTATTATTATTAAAAGAATAAGCAGCCATTATAGAGCATTTTAGCAAACAAAGCAAGATAAGAAGGTTTGGGTTCATAATGTTACTAGTGGCACTGATAGTATTATGAATAGTTTATGGATTCAGACAATCCAATAAAACTCGCAAGACTAACACTTAATTACCATATTGTACAGCAAATATTTTCTCTCGCTTGAAAATGTTTTAAGTTAACACATACGAGTATGGAACTTATCAGATATCCATAGAGAAAACAGATTGATCATGACATAAGGGGCATCATATCAGCAAAATCTGTTATTTTTTGTTTTTGTTTTTGTTGTTGACCAAAGTTTTCAAGCATGAACTGCAAAAAATAGAGGTTTGTTAAAAATATGAATACATATAAAAAGACCCTTAGCCTTAAGGTCTAAAAATTCTGAAGTCTGAAAAAAAAGAAAAAAGTATCTTCCCTCATGGGTTTGTGCCACAATTATATGCAATTAAATATAAAATTAATCTGTTTCTTTTACTTGGTTATGGTGAAAACCAAATCACATTCCAACAGAGCAGAGCATACACCCATGATTCTCTGATGCACTATGGCTTAACTAAGTATTTAGATAACTTTACGTTATGGTGGAATTTGGGATGAGGTAGCCACAAGAACAGAACCACAACACCCAGTAACATACAAGATTTATTTAGTAAGCGGGATGGGTATAGTGGGTGAATAGCAGTCTAACACACACACGTGTGCACACATCCCCACACTGAACAGAGCACGTGCACACCAGTCAAGGTCTTTGGTCCAGCTATGACCAGCACCACAGACATGGTGGAAGAGGACCCTCCCTGCTGTTGGCTGAGGTGCTCAAGTCCTGGTGGTTGGCCTGGCTTCTACACGTGGCAGTACCACCTTGGGCTCAGCCTTCTGCACAACACTGGACGTTTGTGGATGTGTCCTCTCCTGAGAGGCTATTGTGTTCACTGTTCTTTGCTTTCTAACTCAGATGGTACCACGAGCCTTAATGGTTATATTCCCCCAGGCCAATCTCTTTGAATTTCACTGTATCTAGATCCAGTAAACACAGTTTCCCAAGTCACTCGTGTTACTTGGATGTAAAGCTGTGCTGCTGTTTCTTTCCCACTTGTACTTAAGCCACTAGAGCAGGGCAGACGTAATGCAGAATATGGGGCAACAATTAGCTGTGATTTACTTGTTTTCCCAGCCCATACCAACATCACCTGATGAGATAGAGCTGGGTAGTGTAGTCAAGGTCTCATTTTATCTGAGATATACTTGTGGGAAGGCTTCATCCTGTGACACTTTAAATACTAGGTCAATCTTGTATTCACACACAAAATTTTTTCATGATTGAAAAGAATATATATATATTTGCAATAACTTCATCTGTTTTCAAATAAAATTTTACGATTTAATTTGTGAAATTTTAAGCTATATGTACCATGTACTATGTGTAATTGCTTAGATGATTACATATTTAATTATCCTGCATGGCATCAAGAGTTTCAATGGTTTAATGGAATTACATCAAAATATATGTACAGTCACAGTTTGGACATTTTGTGAGATAATTACTTTTTTGAAATACTCATTTATCTTTTTTCTTAATTAGACCAATATACTATTTATTTTACCTAGCCTGGCTTTAAGATTTATTAAAACTATCCAGCTTATATAATCTCAGCTTTGCATTTATTTATTTACCTTCCAGTAAATCAGTCTTATTCAGAGCTGTCACAAAAAGGACTGCTATGATCTATCACTTGAATCATAGATCATTTATTATATCAAGTGACATTCCTGCAATGGAAACAAATGAACATTATTCTCCCCTGCTTTATATTTAAACAACAGAAAGTTTTTAAACTACTCCTGCATGCTTTTATCAGTAAAAGATACAGAGATTCCCTGAAGTTTATTCTACTAGGCTGTGAATATTTCCTCTAAAAATTTTATTTTGTTCTGTAGTTATCATAAAAAAAAATAATCCTTCCAGTGCTTTCTTTCCTCTCCTTCTGTTTTCAGATTCTTAACATAAAAAGGTCAAGCTTCAATGAAGAACTGATATTACTTGAAGAGGCTCCTTTAACAAAGCAGAGCTACTTTTGTGACCTGCAATATTTTATTGGAAAATGAATGTCTGAACAATTTTATGCAACCAAAAACAAAACAAAACAAAAAAAAGACAGAAAGAAAAAAAAAATAACAGGAATCAAAAACTGGGTCCTGAAAGCCATAGCACAGTAAACTAAGCACCTGAGTAGATAGTTATGTTGATGTACTACATCTCATTGCTTTAATTTGGGGAGCTCATATTTCTCCAGGAAAAGAAAAAAAATGTATATATTTAGTAGTATGGATTAATAAAAAGTAATCACTTCCAAAAGGGTTTGGTTGAAAATTCCCAAGATTACTAGTTAAGAATCAAGAACATTTGTCTTGGCCATTCTGCACTTTAATTGAAAATTTCAACTTCTTGAAAATTACACTGCGACAGTTTCATGAGTATTTGCAGCTAAGACATTTATTCTGATTGAGAAAACTTCATTTACACATCTACCATGTCACAGAGTATCAACTTTAAATACTTAAACATGAACAAATTGTCTACTTTTCAATCATACTGTGATATTTCAGGGGTAAATTGGGGACCACTTACCAGCTGCTCTCCCGTTTTCATTACATGCTATTTTAATACAGAATTGTTTGGTTTTCAGTAGTATCTAAAGCTTTTCAAGGTCATGTGTGTTTTATACATGGTATTTGGGACTTGCATAAATCCTGCATGGTACCAAATTTAAAAGATATAATTAAGTACTGCTATTATATTTTCTTACTGAAAATTCTAGCAGTTCCTTTTTTAATTTTGAAAGGTAATTTCTTTGCATATTCTGGAGTTGCATTTGTATTTTAAATAGTGTGTTGTTGCCATGACAACCACAATATTAATGTCCAGCCAGTGCATCAAGACGGATGGCTATGGACTGACTACCTTTCATTTTGTAAGACACTGTCTCTAAGAGGTTATAGAAGACTAACCTAATCTGATAAAATTTAAA
Organism: Anseranas semipalmata; assembly: GCA_013399115.1. Lineage (NCBI taxonomy): Eukaryota > Metazoa > Chordata > Aves > Anseriformes > Anseranatidae > Anseranas > Anseranas semipalmata. The sequence continues at coordinate 81,370 of VXAA01002331.1, forward strand.
CAATCACAGAAATCTTTTAATTTGCTGTACATTGTACATCACATTGCACTCAGGCTCAGTACTGAGATTCTGTGTTCTTATTTGCCAGTAAATGAATGTGGAGTGAAAATGCTGAGAATTAACCACCATGAGTTAACACCTTTCAGAGGGAAAGGCAAGGTGTCTGCATATAAACCACCCATCTGGCACTAAAGAGAATTCTATGGGGCTTCTATACCTCCTGGCACAGCCCTAGCCTGCCTTAACACTTTTTAGTTTGCAGGAGCTGAGCCTGTTTTCTGCAGCCTTTGCTTGCTTTGTAATCCAAGATTGAGGCTGTGCATTGTTCACTGAGTAAGATTATTCACATTAAAATATACTGACTGTTGTGATCTTTCCCACAGACTCTAGGCAGGTAACCTTTAGACACGGTTTGTTGCTTGACAGAACCTCTCTATACTTGATGGATTTCCTGTGTCTGTGCAGTGTCACCTACAGGTTGTATTGAGAAGCCACACTGGCTAGAGGACAGATGGAATAGAATCATAGAATCATGGAATATCCTGAGTTGGAAGGGACCCATAAGGATCATTAAGTCCAACTCCTGGCTCCACACAGGTATACCCAAAAGTCAGAATTCAGACCATGTGTCTGAGAGCATAGTCCAAACGCTTCTTAAACTCCGTCAGGCTTGGTGCCGTGACTACGTCCCTGGGGAGCCTGTTCCAGTGCCCGACCACCCTCTCGGTGAAGAACCTTTTCCTGATATCCAACCTGAACCTCCCCTGTCACAGCTTGACTCCATTCCTTTGGGTCCTATCGCTGGTCACCAGAGAGCAGAGATCAGCGCCTGCCCCTCCGCTCCCCTCGTGAGGAAGCTGCAGGCCGCCATGAGGCCTCCCCTCAGCCTCCTCTTTTCCAGGCTGAACATACCAAGGGACCTCAGCCGCTCCTTGTATGTCTTCCCCTCTAGGCCCTTCACCATCTTGGTAGCCCTTCTCTGGACACTCTCCAATAGGTTCACATCCTTTTTGTACTGTGGTGCCCAAAACTGCACACAGTACTCGAGGTGAGGCCGTACCAGCACAGAGTAGAGCGGGACAATCCCTTCCCTCGACCGACTAGCAATGCTGTGCTTGATGCACCCCAGGATACGGTTGGAAGATACTGAACATCACCAAGACCTGCTACTTTATACTCTTAAAAAGAAAAAGAACCAAAGTGTTTTTTCTGCAGGAGTCTCAAGCAGAAATTTGCTCCACAATACATGTCTATTAGCTTACTTTCTCCATACAATTAAAAATAATGCTCTTTTTTCTTGTTGGTGTTGTTTTGTTTTAAATGGAGCATATATACATATATATATATATAATGACTGTGTCTGGAGATTCCTCCCACAACTAAGAATTAATATATACCCTTTCTCCCAGTTCCTCTGATTACATGCCTTTGTTTCACATGAATAGTCAACTTTACTGTTAGCAGGTTCAATTAAACAGCCTTCACTCTACTTCCTCACTGCCTTAGGCAGTAGGTCTCCCATATTTCTCAACTCTGAATAACAACATTTGAATGACGACATCTCAGATAGTACAGAGGGAGCTACAAGTCAACAGCCAAAGTTAATTCCTTTTTCAGTAGCAATCATCAATCATTCTTTTCCTATTATTATTAAAAAAAAGAGTCACATTAATAAAGTGCTCATATATTTGATATCTACAATTGATTTCCAGGAAGAAACAACATTAGAAACAGTGTTTTTTTAATCCTTCACAAGACCTGCTATTAAAATACATTTCTCTTTTTTTTTCTTTTAAGAAAAACTAATACTTTCCAGTTTTGAGTTCCAAAGTTTGCCTCATATCCTCACTTAACTGCTTAAAACATCACCTGGCATATGCTGCATGTAGATAAAGAAGATAAAACATCTGTTCAAAGTTGAGGAGAATAGCATTTTGATTAGAAATGCTAATCAAAATTTACGGAGTAATTGCTGAGGGGGGAAAGTCCCATACCTCACCTGAAACATGAGACTGTGCTTTGATAGAAATAAATAAAGTTCTTACTCAGAAGGTGTTCAGGCACACTGTCTGTAAAGGATATCTGCAGAGTCTCAGTTTCTATCAGGTGCAAAGCAGGTGCTTCTGAGTTCTGCCCCGAAAACAGCCCACAATGGGAATGGACTCAGGCACAACTGTTTCTTCTTCATGGTTGTCCATTGCCTAAAGAATGCTTCATCAGCAATTGGACTACCCATAAGTTTTGTCGGCAATATTGCTACAGTGTATGACTGTTAATTACCTAATACTTTAAACTGACTGTTCATTACTTTAGTACCATCTCAAAGTTGTCCTCTTTCTTCCCTTCTTCAATATTTTGACATTTGTAATGTTTAGATAATTAGGATTTTCTCTTGCACATGCAAGAGGAACAGTTATACATGAAAGGACTACTATGGAAAATATGCTTTGCCAGTATGTGTGAACTTGTCTTTTCAGGTATCCCACATCTCTACCATAACAATGAAAGGAACATTACTGTAACTCTTCCCAGACAACATGAAAGAGTTTGGGGGCAGAAAGTTCATACCAGGCAAGATTACAATAGATGGTACAAAGATCATGGTGCAGATCATCTACCCATGTTTGGTCCACATCCACAATGTCAGCAAGGCCAAGCAGGCCTTGTGTGAAGACTTTGCACAGGTCCAGCCACACAGGATTTTGAAAATGGGCACACCGGTAAACTCACTGAAAACACATAGTCCTTCTTCACTCTTCCTGTAGTCACGGGCCTTTGCAGAATTCCTGTAGCAACTGGAGGGACTTCCAGTCCCTCACCCTAAATTACAGACCGTCAAGGAAGATTCTCAGATACTGTGGTTGGTTCTGTCTGAAACCTGCAGCCATTCAAAAAAAACAACAACCCCTGTGTTTGGAACAGGACCTGCAGTCCTGTAGCATCTCATTGAAGTGTTTCGCTAGCTGATTTTAAAACAGAAAATGTTGAGGGAAGGGCTAGACACCAGCATGTTTCGTGCTGTGCAAAACTTTTTACCTGGAGCACCTTATATAATCTGCATGAGAATGCAGGCAAACTATTTTAAAAGCAGAATTCACAGCAGGATTGGGTTCTTTAGCTCCCATATATCTTGCCTGACCTCACTGCCCCTATCCAGTTCAGGGCTTTTCTATCAAAATATTCATGAGCATTACAGCAACATTCCATCAGCCATACCCCAAGGCAAGTTTTAAAAATAGATTTGGCTTTTTTCCCATGCTTTACATGGCCCCAACACATTCTCCTGCTGTACCTCAGTTGCTTTCACTTAAAAAAATACCAGAAGAAACTGACAAACCAGCCAACCCAAAATTCTATAACAGGCACTGCCTCTAGCCCCTATTATATAATATGGATCATTTGCTTCTAACTACGCCTCTTTCTCCATTGCCACACCATCTGCTTGTAACACAGACCATCTGATAAGTAGTGATGAAGTGCAACTTTCATTCTGCTAAATCAGAGTTGACTCCCAGCTGTTCTAGCTCTTTCCCTGGGTTGGCCTCCACCTGCCTCCCCTCTCTTCTCATACACAGACTTTCTGGATGAGCCCTGGGCACCTACTACCCACACTCACCTGAATGGTTTCTAGGTCCCCCTGTTTTAAGCTGTTTGTACTGTATGTTAAGAGGTTGCAGATGCTTAGTTAGACTTTGCTTGTACTTCTGTCTTAAGTGTCTTTACCTTTGCTGTTTCTCTGCAATATCAATCTACATGACACAAACAGACATTTTCATAAAATGCATTCTTTACTGTTATGGTGTTACAGGGGCTCTAGGAAACTCTCTCCTCTCCCCGGTTTATTACTTGAAACATGCCACTGCTACCTAACACACCCTATCACAACACACAAATCTCCTCAACCATTTCAAGGATAGGCTACTATATATTTCATTTTATTCTCCAGGCAAAGGAAACCATAACAAATAGAACGGGGAAAAGGTGAAAGGATTCATAATTAACAAAAATACTAAGGCCTGTTTGTCTGAGGAAAGAAAGCTTGAAGGCTATATTGCCTGGAATTCTGCATGTCTACACTTCAGGGAATGTCATGGACTCAAGGAAGAGGCAGGAGGGGAAGCAGAGAGCTGGAAGAGGTTGTAGTAGGTGCATGAGAGATGCCCAGAATTAACTGCTTATCCCTTTCTCTTACTGCTCATCTTCTCAGCTGTCTGGCTGCTCTGCTCTAGGTGACAGAGAACAGCATCCCTCCTTCACATATGGAGTAATCTCAATATAGGTAAGGAAAGGGGATCCACACAGAGTTGTATCCCATCCACTCATGGCCAGTCTCCTCATAGACTACTACTGCAGTGTGCTCTCCTTGAACCCCAGATTGCTTTCCCCCGCAACCTTACATTGCTGTGAGGACAATAGATTGCTCTGCACTCCTAAGAATGGAAATACATACTGTGATCCTTTAAGTGCCCATCCAGTGTGACAGTAGAGCAGCACAACAGGATGAAGGAGTTACAAAGCCTTCCTGGACACTGTTGGAGGACAGTAACAGATTCCAGAGACATTTTAACTGCTGAACTGCAGCTGGGAATTGCTTGGGAAGATCAGTGGTTAGCATGGGCCAAGCTGACGCAGGTAGGATTTCTAACAACTTATTTGCATAGCTAATCTTGTTCTGCATAATTCTTGTTCCCAGGCAATTTAATTTACTAGTATAGCTGTAGCCCTTAAGTACATTCAGAGACAGTGGTGATTAAACTAGGACTTTGCTTCTTTTCCCATCTGTGCTAGTTTTATGCTGGTAAATCACCACCTCTGTGTCTTTGTGAAATGGGTATAGAAATTATGTGATGCATCAAAGATTTACCTAGAAGGAAGGTCTGTGGAAAAAAAAACCACAACACTAATGTAACTATACCACTGTATTTATAGATCCCTCTCACGGTATCTATTTTAAAATAAGACTCTACACAGAGAATTAGAGCAATGTAACTATAGCAGTAAAAGCTATGTCAGGTAGACAAAGCCCAGAGGGTTCATTTTTCAATAGAAGTGTGTGCAGGTTGCAATATTCTCACGATTCTTGACAAATTCCATCTATGATCATGAATATAAAAATATTCTAGTTGCTTTTTAATTTGATTGTATGTTCAGTTTGTTAATTTGTAACACATGATTTTCTCAAAGAGAGTTTTATATAGCATGACCCTTATTTTCTAGATTTTGGATTGAAAAAAAACCACACACTTTGTTCTAATCACATCTTTGTTTTTGTTATTTGAGAGGTTCAAACTAAAATTTCTTAGAGTTGTTTGGACCAGGTAAGGGAAATAGGGAAAGAAGAATTAGAATAGGAGGGGAAAAAAGGAAGTAACAGTTTTATAGAAGCTTTTCCTAGTAGAAAAATGTATGCATAATGATATTTAGGTTACTTCAATACCAGTAGTTTGTAGCGTAAAAAGAAAAAGAAGTTGGTTGAGGAGAAAGAGACGAATCTTAGGTGGTCATAAAAGCTCTCTTCTGGTCTCATATCTTGCCAATATTTATTTGGTTTCCCATATGCAGCATTTGTACTTATCACAAACATGCTTGCAAATAAAATTAAATTCAACCAAATGTTCATCTACAAGCAAACAAAAGAGGTCATGAATAGGAATGAAATGATATGGTAGAATCTATTTATAACTATAGTTACCAGACAGCTTTAGCTGCAACATACTTAGTAATTAAGTGGATGTTTATTCCTATTATCTGTAATCAGACAGCAGGCTATGGAAAGAAATCTAGATAATGAAGGTCTTCATTCTGCTACCCCTACTGATTCTGATTTCAAAGGAAGAAGAGAAGGAGTCATAAAGCTGTAATACATATCATCTTTTAAAACAGGATAAATGGAATTTTGAAGAAAAAAACAAAACAAAACAACAACAACAACAAACCAACAAGATTTGAAAGTAAATAATGGTTCCCAGTAGTATTTTGTGAAAGATTTTTGTTACTCTATATTTGTTAATAGTAGAACAAAGACAGAATTCCATATTTGGAGGTGAACATCATTTTACACATCACTCAGAGAAAAAGAGGCCATTTAGGTACTAAACAGAACACACAAGCATAAATTGCATGCATTTGATCACCAGGAACTACAACTTAAATGCCATCTGCAGGTGATGAAGTACAAGGCACAAGGCTTTCTTGCATTATGATCAAGATGTTTAAGAACTGTACAAATATTTCACAATAATCTTTTGACAACAGGAAAAGCACTGGAATTCTGTTCGATGAAAATGAATTGTGAGGAATGAGTTGAAAGATGCTAGTGCTGATTGAATAAGCCCAGCTGCTGCCTTCTAGATTAGTCATTTCTACAACTCTCTCAACATGTTGTTTGTCAGATTGCCAAGTTACAACTCCAGTCAAATAAACTCTTCCTATGCAGGAGAGGAACATGGTTGGAAATAAGCATAAAATCTGTGCACTATGGCATTTAAATTAAACCTTGTGAACAATTATTCTGTTGCCAAAGTATTTTCCATCATTTTGTACAATAAATCAAGACCCCTAAATAGCACTCCTCTGGGTGTCACTTAAAGGCACTTAAAGAATAAAGCTATTATTGGGCATAGTCAACATGGGTTCATCAAGGGAAAGTCCTGCCTTAGTAATTAGATCTCCATCTACTATAAGGTCACCCATTTAGTGGATGTAATCTTTCCGGATTTTTAGTAAGGCCTTAGATACTGTCTTAGTATCCTGCTGGACAAATTGTTCAACTGTGAGATAAACAGGTTCATGTTGTGCTGGGTAATGAATTGGCTCAACGGTAGAGCTCAAAGGGTCATAATGAAAGGGGCTACACCTGGCTGGCAGCCAGTCCTTAGCAGTGTTCCCCAGGACTCAGTTCGAGGGCATGTTCTATTCAACTTCACTATCAATTATCAGGATGCAGAAGTTGAATGCATCCTTAGGAAGTTCACTGACAATACTAAACTGGGCGGTGCTGTTGAATCTCTGGAGGGATGGATGAGAGTCCTTGCAGAGGGATCTAGCTGGATTGGAGCACTGGGCGATTAGCAACAGCATGAAGTTCAACAAAGGAAAATGCTGGGTTCTGCACCCGGACAGAGTAACAAGTACAGTCTGGGAAATGAATTGCTGGAGAGCAGCTCAGGAGAAAGGGGTGCTGGTCGGCAGCAGGCTTGACATGAGCCAGCAGTGTGCCCTGGTAGCCAAGAGGGCAAACTGCATTTTGGGATGCATTAAACACGGCATAGCCAGCCAGTCAAAAGAGGTGATTCTTCCACTATATTTAGCACTGGTGAGGCCTCACCTTGAATATTGTGTGCAGTTCTGGTCTCCACAATATAAAAAGGATGTTAAGGTCCTTGAAAGCATCCAGAGGAGGGTAACAAAGCTGGTAAAAGGGTTGGAAGGCATGTCCCACAATGAGAGGGTGAAGGCTGAGGACACTTGTTTTTTCTAGTTTGGAGACAAGGAGGCTAAGAGGCAACGTCATTGACACCTTCCTGAGGAGAGGTGTCCTGGTTTCAGCTGGGATAGAGTTAATTTTCTTCCTAGTAGTTGGTATGGTGCTGTGTTTTGGATTTAGGATGAGAATAACGGTGATAACAGACCGAAATTTTAGTTGTTGCAGTGCTTACACTAAGTCAGGGACTTTTCTCCTTCTCATGCTGCCCTGCCAGTGAGAAGGCTGGGGGGGAAAGGAGCTCGGAGGGGACACGGCCAGGACAGCTGGCCCAAAGTGGCCAAAGGGATGTCCCACACCATGTGGTGTCATGCTCAACTGGGGTAGTTTGCCGGGGCGGGTGGTGGGAGGCTGCCGCTCTTTGGGATTGGGCTGGGCATCAGTCAGTGGGTGATGAGTAATTGCACTGTGCATCACTTGCTTTGCCTTTTCTAATAGATTTTTAAACACAGCCTACAGATGACTAATTTATGAAGTTCTAAAATATGTGTATAGCTTATATTACTATCCTTGCAATATTTTTTTTTGAAACTTTTCAGGTAGTAACTTTGGAAAGAAGCAACTCTTCTGTGGGTATAGAATGACTTTGAATATATTGTGAAGCTGGCTGAATTTGTTAGACCATAATAGTTACTGGGAATTAAAATAATTATTTCAGTACAAAAGAAGCTTCTGTCAGACATTTTACATAGTTGTAGTTAGCATGCCATAGCCATTCCATGGCAGAAAGACAATATTTTTCTCATCTAAAAAATCATAAAAGCTTGCTCTTTGGGTAGTGCTACTTTGGAGGCAATCTGTCATAGTAAAACAGTATTTCATTGGTCTTTACACTGCTTCACAGTAAACTTTAGTAAAGGTAACTTTGAAATCCTAGAACCATTATATGATTTAGGATTCCCTGGGAAAAGACGTTGTAAATAGCTCTTATCCGATTTCTAGGTATCCCTCTGGGCTTTGAGTTAGTAAAAAGTTTATTTTTTAAGTAAGAAATCAAATCAAATAATGTAAAAATAACCATTACTACAGAGAAATAAATGGTAGAAAAGTGTTTTTATTATCAGTGCCTTTTAGTAATGCTAGATTATTTCAGCATTTTTTTTTTTTGATGGCTATAAAAATATAGCCTTATTCAAAATAAAGTTTGAAATAAACTTCTTAAGGGTAGTTTCTCATAAAATTTTTCAATGTGGAAGGATGTTGGTGATGTTTATCTGATGCTTCAGGTATCTGTGATTGCCAAGTACTCAAATCTTAATGAATTTCTCCTGCGAGTCCTTTTGAAAAATCTCAGGTCAGGAAGGTTATTCTGGAAATTATGTTCACTTCTGTTTTTTCAAGTGGGAAGATTTCCATCAGTTCACGTGACTCTTTAGGGTGACTCTTTGAAGGTAACTTTTTTTGAGAGAATCTTCAAGTAGGTAAGCAAATCATGCAAACTGTTAAAGTACCACAAAATGGCCTGGCTTTGGCCATTTCCATTTTGTTTTTATTTCCTAGAAAAATTTGCAGTTAATCAGATCAGATAATAAAGGCAAATAGGCATGCGATCAAAATACAGGCTTATCTGTTAAGTTGTGTAAGCGAGAACAGAAGAGCAGGCAGAAAGGGAGCCAGAGGACACCCCCTGCCCCAGAGCATTTCCTGCTGACAGTCACATGTGGCAGAAGAGGCTTGTACATAGCCCCACCAAGTAAGAGCAGCAGCAGGCTAACAGGGCTGACTGCTGAACCTGCTGTGTAGAGGGCATTCAAAATTGAGACCAGGAAAGGCAGAGGAAAGGGAAGCATGGGTAATGGAGGTCGGAAAAAAAATCGTTAAGGGAAATTCTAAACACATAACACCTTCCAGGGTGGTATAAGTAGTGAAACTATTTATTTGAAATGAGAATTTAAAAGATCTTTTTGTGCTGGAAGAGAAATTAAAGTGTTGAAAATAGAAATATTTAAATTCTACATTGGATATTGAAAGATTTGAAAGTTTTCCACTCACTCTGTTCATTATTGTGCAATTAACAAGTAATTAACTTTTTGTTCCTGCTGAGACGAGGCTTCCCTACACTGTCAGATTAATAAATAGGGATCTATTTCTGAAGACACCTTATTTGTGAACTTCACATTTCAGACTCTCCTATGGCTGAGTTTCACAGATCATGCATGAGACATGGTAATTTCGCATCTTGGAAGCCTTCATAGCATGGAAACAATGGCCTTTCTTTCGTTAATGAGACTTCAGATGAATTTCTTGCTACTATTTTTGCTGTAACATCTATCATTTAAATATGCAGGTTTAATTTTTACTCTTAATGGGAAATCAGTAAAATCAAAAGGTAAAACAATGCTCCAGATGTCTAGCATTCTGCAGACACTAACACCTGTATGCAATGGATAGATACCTTGTATTCTATTTGCTTCAGTTTTAAGCTATAAAATTGTAATTATTTGGGTATGACATACCAGAATATGGCAGTGATAACATGCTGTGAGAAGTGATATTACACAGATGGATACTAAGTGATATGTCCCAGCCAGATACCACTTGAAAGGCACAAAACAGCTTCTCGTTTCTCAGAAAGAAATACATTTGTTTTCCAAAACAGTAAACATGAGTTTTGCTCTAGGACTAATGTGGCTAGTTGCAATATATCTCAGGGATAAGAACAGTCTCAAAAATTTTGAGCTCAGCTGAAAGAGGTTTTATTCACTACCTTAAAACAAATGTCAATGCTTTATTCCATTGCTGTTAAATCTAACTCCTATCCTTAATCATTATTAAGATGGGAAACACCTTCCTGTCAAGTTTGCAATGTCCCAGATTTTATCTCAGATCACTGATATATCCTTCAGAATAAACCAGCATTGTAGACTTCCCTTCTTTTTCACAGTGTAATTAAATATATCCTTCAGAATATATATATGCCATATATATATCCCTATATAATGTGTACTTGCGTGTGTGTGTATATATATATATACATATATACACTTAAACAGTGACAGTTTATGATTGTATTTCAGTATCATTTGTAGAAGATTAGAAAAAAAAGATTACATGGCCATCAAGAAGCTACAAGAAGTAAATACATCTTTCAAAGTGAAGCTGTGATTGAAAGGTAACTGAGTCTGGGTTGTTTGTGACTTATTGTACGTAGAAAGTGGATAGGCACACATCTCAGTTACACAAAAATACAAAACTTGTGACATTTTAGACAGCAGATGGACACCTTAAGCAAACTGCATTTTTTTAATAACAGATGATGGGAGCATTTTTACCTGATAAAGCTGCTTCAAAAAAGTAAATATACAATATATTTCAGACATTTTTGAACTAAAAACATAATTAAAAGTTACATTTTTTGATACAGATCAGTCTTTTCTGTCTTTGATTTAAAATAAAACCTGTTTTGGCACTTCTAGAGATATACTTCATTGGTGACAAAAATGCATAATTTACCTGCTTTTATTATGTAAGTAAACGTAGCAGCTTGATGTCCATACTCAAATGTAAGCTGAAATGTCTGAGTATTACTAAAAAAAGAAGAACAAGAGTGAAATCAGCATTAAAGAAATCATAATTTCATACTTCAATGGGACTTGCAAAGTATATTGAGAATTCCAGCTGAGTTATAGCAACACTACAATACAATCCTATAGTACCTTTCACAAAGAACCCCTGGGTGCTCTTCAACTTAGCACCATTCAAAACACCTTTAAGTAAAATTTTTCTCAGTAGCTCTATTTTTAAATAGTTTTCTGAAAGACGGTAAGAAAGAGCCTTTTGTATACAAAAATTGTACTCCTTCTGCAGAACAACAATTATTCTATAAAAACTCTAACTCCAAAGATGTCCATGGTAATAATAAATGTTTCCTTTAACAATAGTTAATTAATAAGATGAAGGTAGAGTAGATTAAGTACTTGTAAGAAAACAGCATAATTTCATGAAGAATCAATGAAAACTGAAACAAACAACAAAAACTCAGTTCCAAGAAACATAGAGCAAGAAGTAAATGCAGCGCTGTCAGCCTTGATCTCCAAACTCATTGTGATGGAGGAAAAGAAAAAAATGGACTGTAGTAAGAAACACCTGGATTGATATAACTACTAAAAAAACCCCTCAGTTTTCTTGCTCTCTCTCTCTTTTTTTTTTTTTTTTTCCTACCATGGGCCTGTCTGTGATCCAAACAGCAAATGAACCATTTTTATTTGAAAAGCTCCTACAGCTGCTTCTCAAACAACCTGTAAGCAGTGAGGAGATGTCATTGATCAGTTCTTTCTTCCATCCCATCCATGCTCGTCTTTTGTTACTCTTAAGTCTTCATACCTTCTTGCCACCTTCAGCATTGTCATTAAGGTGGTATCCTTAGATACAGGGTAATCCCTGTTCTACTGCAGTTAGTACCATCACAGTATCACTTCTTTTGAGAGTGGTCTCATCCAGAGGAGGAAAAGTATATGAAGACCTTTTTCTTCACCACAGTTTTCACTTTGGCTGTTTCTACTTACAATCTATGCTTTAGTAGTGCATTGATAACATAGGATGGAAGGTGAATAACCTAACACATATCTTCTTTTTAAAGAAGACCAGAGGAAATCCAGCAAGTCATAGGCTGTTAATACTCATATTGGTACTTGATAGAAAACACATCAGAAAATGAAAGTAACCAAAAAAAAAAGGTGTAAAGAATAACAGTTCCCAATTGCATTTCTCAGCTTCCTAGCTAAAAACCAGAAGGAAAAACAATTTGATTGTAGTTTCTCAGAAGCGTCCTTTTATGCCTGGACAAACACATTACAATGTGACATTTTAAAATACAAAAACAAACAAAAACAAACAAAAAGAGCTGAATATTTTGGAAAATTAAATGTTACATCTTTGAGGCTATGTTAACATAAGGAAACAGAGCATCGTTCCCCTTTTGATTCCATTTCAAAGGTCAGGAGAAAAAGTCAGTTTTTGCTAACTTGGAAACAATGAAATAAAAGTTCAAAAGATGTGCACAACAACTTCGGAGACCTCTACACCTCGATGGCAAACACTGCTGTCCAACTGTGCTTTAGTAAAAGAATGAGTGGCACTCTTTTGCAATAGAGATCAAATGCTGCAGAAGTAAAAAGAGTAAAAGAATACCCTGCCCTTGGAAATTGTTCTAAAGCATATTGTAAAGAAATACCTGTGGAATCAGTAATATATTTAAGGAAAATCATTAACAGAAGAAGTATGGAAATTTTACTTTATTCCAAAAAGCAGTGGAATTATCAGAAGCATTACCAATAGCAAAAATATAGAAAACAAAGACTCAGAAAATGATGAAAGACAGCTTAGATTCTTGCAGAACATTTGCTGATACAAAAGTTTAATTTACAATTTATTTGTAAATTTATGGTGGCAATATGCCACCATGTAAAAACAGATAAGGAAACAAAGCTTTGAATAGGAGACTCCAGATGAACCACTCAGAAATCTTTGTCAAACATTGAAACAAAAGAAAATCTTTTATCTTAATGGTGAGGGAACAGACAGTAAATTGAATCCAGCTTTCCATCTTGCTTGGAAACATACATAAAGTAACCAACTGTAGGATTTTCCAGCTTTGAACAAACAATATATCCTTCATATTTAGAACATTTGTAGGAATGCAAACATTGAATTTGCAAAATCAAATCTGGGAAGCAAAGTTTCTAGAGACAAAATCTCTATCAAGGACTTTCTTGGATTGTTTAAAGGAAAGTTTTCTCAACTGCAGTCTTTCTCAACTGCAATTTTTGCACCACTCAGCAAAAGCTGAATACTTGTTTGTAATACAATGATCACTAGAGAATGTCACTACTCCTTTTGCTGAAGAGGGAAAGATTTGCTGGTTGCAAGATACTATTCATTCTCAGCCTCCTAGGACATCTGTGCTTCAAGCTGTGGAAAACTAAAGGTGTGGCTATCTTTGTAAAAGTTGTGCTAGGCAGTCTGGTGTGAAACACATACAGTTTGAAAGGGATTCTGTGTTCTTTTTCAGACAAAGCCAGAAAAACCCTTTGTCAGAGAAGTTTTAAAGAGGTTAGCATAATCATCAACGTTTCTGGAGTGGTGTAAAAGATATTTCCTAAAGAATTAAGTACTTCTGAAAAAAACTATCTAACCAGGGTGCCAGAGTAATTGCTATTAGTCATATCACTTTTTGTTAATTGCCAGTATTATAGATATTATAATGTAAAAGACACAGGATATAAAATTCCAGCCCTTAAGACTTTACAGCCTTGAATCAAACGACCCTGCTGCAAATAAGTAATAAATTAATTTTAAAGATGATATTAAGACTATATATATATATTTAGGATAGAAGGTCCTCATGTTCTTGGTGGGTTTTGTTGTTGTTGTTGTTTGTTTGTTTTGTGTTTTTTTTTTGCTTGTTTTTGTTTTGTTTGTTTTTATTTGCTATATCTCTGCCCTGAGGCTTCCAAGATATGGTATGCAATACTCTGAATTATAGATTCTTTTTTCAACAATTTAACAATCAAAATGTATTTTCTGCATTTCCTCAGCATGCTTCAGCATGAGGCTAAATATGACATACTGTTTTGTATGGGACTAAACAATATGGATGCTAATCTCATTTTCATTTTGTGTGACAAAGCTGACAGCATGGTGTAGAAATAAGACTATGCATAAAGTATAAACACATATAAAAATTCACCAGCTAGAAGATGCAAAGTATGCCATATCAGCCAGTTTCTGCTGAGATATGAGAGCATCTTTATCTGTCCACTTCCTATTTCCGCACTGCTTTCTACTGGTGAGTCACAGTTAAACCTTACCTTGGAAAAAGGGGAAAAAATTGCTTTTAGAGAGTTTGATTTTATCCAAGCTCAGTCTTGTTAAGCATGAACATAGTCACACTCAGGATGCCATAGTCAACTTCAGGATGCCACTTACAGAAGAAGAGACTGAAGAGAAGTTAATCTTAATTTCACTATCAAACAGATTAAAGTGCAGGGTTTATGACAGAATTTAAATGTTAAAACATTTTTTAACATATATAGTACTAGAGCTCAAATTTAATTTCAAAACAGTGTTTTTCATAATTCACACATCATGGATTTTTCATAAATGGCAAAAAAAACAAATCATTTATATCATGTCAACATAAGCTTTAATATTTGATTAACCTCAGGAAAAATCACAGTAACTGACCAAGAACTGGTCATGAAATCCATGACCTTCTGCATTGTGCATCACAATTTCTAAAAGTGACTTCTACTCATGTGACCTCAATTACAAAGAATAAAACCTTACTATCACAAATCAAACTAAATTCATTGTCTGAATTTGTAATTTCAGTTTTGTTGTCCCAGTCAGCTACACAAGCAGCCTTGTCCATTTTATATGGTTATTGTTTATGTCAGTGTATGGAAAATCACTCATTTCTTACTGTAAGTCCTTCTTACAATCATTGTGGTTACCTGCATTTTAATGTTAATCCCAAAGTTTGATTTCTATGAATATTTTGTACACACTTAAGTGGTTTTACCAGAAAAACTTTTTTCATAAATTTACTTAGCCCATCTTAAAGCATAGAAACAGGTGGCTATTCAAGTAAATGCATATTTCAAAGATAACTGTTATTATGTGAATGAACTATAGTCTATATATTTCACTGGACACATAATTTATGCATTTTTTTATTATTATTATTTCTTAAATGTTAGAGCTTTATTAGAGATGATCTAGGATGAAACCAGAGATGAGATGACAGGAAATAAATTTATGTCATCAGGAATTAGTTGATTTTTGTTATGTATATGACTTGTCATTGATTACTAAATTTCCCCTATTTGAATCCTATCTGCACCTCTCATATACATTATAGTTTGATATGACAGCCTCTTGCCAGGAAATTACTTGATGTCTGATGCTAGCTTGTTGCTAGGAAAAAGAAAGACAACTTTTCCAATTTTCTTCAATGAAGAAGCTTACAATTTCTTTGTAAAATTCTGAATCCAGAAGAAAAGTAAGCCAGATGAGATTTCTAATGTTCACATTTGTGGCTAAATGTTGATCTTAAGCTACACATCCCTTCAGAAACATCTTTATTTAGTCAGTATTGAAGAAGTGTGTGTTTTAATCTTGTTTTTTTGTTGGTTTGTTTCTTGAGATTTACCCTTCTTGTGACAACACAATGGTATTCTATCCTGCTGCTGGTCAAAACCAATTCTTTTTCCATCAGAAAAAGAAAACAGAATACCTGCAATTAGTGTCTTATTTGTAAAATAGTAATAAGCACAGTTTAAACTTCTTTCTTGTCCCAAATGTCTCCCTTTCTAAAGAAACATGCACATTTGCATTGCTGTAATGCCTGTCATACGTGTATGTTACAACACTTCATAGCTATTCCAGTATAAAAGATTTACTGTATTCTTTTGATAGAGGCAGAGTGGAGAGGAAAAAAAATTGCTACAGCCTGATACTGAATGATATTTGGAACAGTGCCTAAGTTTCTGTTCCTCTGTTACAGATCTCTGATCAAAAACAACTGCTATCAAGAGAAAGAAGTTAGATTTCTTATATAAAATTTGAAATTGGGACCTTACCAAGTCCGTATATCTTTTTTGCACCAAATGTAGGAATACTCAGTCTGAAGTTCTAACACTGAAGATCACAAATAAGTTGCTGTCAGAGACCCTGTCTATAGTATGATGTTGGACACTTACAAAACTTGAGAAATTTTAGATACAGAAAAAAAGTCTTTAAACAAGTGCATGAAACTCACAAAACTCTTCACGTCATACTGCTTATTAATTCATGAGCCTTCCTGTTAACTTGTGTTCTCATGTATCTGCGGTTCAACAGGACGCAGAAAAACAAACAAACAAACAAACAAACAGAAAGGTCTGTGATGAGCTACACAGTGGAAAATAGTGGAGGAAATGGCACTGCCACTGACTCCATAATGCCTGTTTTGGCATCCTTTGGAGCTAACAGAAGTGATTTTGACAGTGCTATGTGTTCAACAATAAAGGAACTCTCAGGGGATAACAGGTGACACTCTTTCTCTGGAGAAGTTCATGCTTGAGAACTATTCAGTAAGAAAGTTGCCAAATAGGTTTTTCTAGAGTATCTGAAAAAGTAAGATTTGTGCAGGCAAACATTAGAGTGGGAGCTTCAGGTAAGCTAGATGAGAGATTATAAATTTCTCTGTGAAGGTCTTTTAAATTTGCTATACTCCTGTTTCAGAAAGATTGTGAGGTTGCTATAGAATATATGGTAGTGTTCTTAAAGGATGGAATTTGATTTGCTAAAACTAAGCACAGTAAACATCCTGATGCTCAGTCTACGGAATGAATAGTGTTGAATCTAATGCCTTAATTATTAAAAGATGAGTTAGCAATTTATCCAGATGAACAACTGCACCAAGAATTATTTTAAATGTTGCTAATGTACTTGTTTTCTTTATGAAATGGTTATAAAAACAGGCAAAAAATAATTTCGAATCACGTTCACCAACATTTCATTAACATTTGAGTAACTCTAGCCCGAGCTGTGAACAAAAGATGTTTACGTCTGCACAAGAAAACTTGATTTGGTGAATTAATATGCTTAGATCTTCTCATATATTTCTGTTACAATAGAAACAAACAAATCTTTTCTTAAAAAGATAGCAACCCTTTCATATTTCTAAACGTAAGGCACTATGAGTACAATGTACAAGCAGTTTGGAAACAACATTAAATTTGTACTATTATTGCATTGTTTGGCTTACACCAGATTCTATAAAATAAACTTGAGTTTCAGAAAAAAAAAAAAAAAAAGACTTTATGGGACAAAGAATCTATTTCCAGCTTACATTTTGGAAAAGGCCAACCCACTTGAAGTTGAACATTTCAAGTCGAGATACAAATCATAACTTTGAACGGGACCAGAACCGTGAATTTATATTTTTTCAAAATTTAGACACCAAAAACCTCTGAAAAAAAAAAAAAAGTTACAGTACATTAAGTTTTATTATTATTATTATTATATTATTATTATAGAACAAGTTTTATCATCAGAGCTACTAGAAAATGGCAACATATTTATAAGAAATATAGCAACTGGCATGCATAAAAAGGACTTTCTATTTCTTAGAAGTAGTAAGAGAAGAATGTTTATTAGGTAAATACAACTGAGAAAACTACTGTTTCAGGAAGTTGAGAAAAGTGCTTAGATATAAACTGATAAAGTGTGAGTTAACTCTGAAGGTTTAGTAGAAAGATAATGTTTCTGTCTTCAAGATTATGTAATACTTCAGTGAACAGAGCTCCTCACCTGAAATAAGAGATTTTCTAGTTCATATTCCCATGCTTTTTGGTCTAAGATAAAGGTTGGAGCCTCTGCTACCTGCACACCAAAGTACTTTTCTAAGTGTTTCTATCCAAAGTTGACTTAGGATCTGAAAAATTTGAATTTCATCAAAATTAATGTCTTTCTCCAAAATGTTTTGGGTAATCTTGTATGTCCAGAGCTCAAAGACATCCTAACCAGCCTTTGTAGCTGAAATTGCTGAGTTACCTCAAAAATAACTTACTTTCGCAGTGACACTTCATCTCAGCAGAATGACTGAATTCAAAATTATGGAGAGAACTGATTTCATTGAACACTAAAAACTGGCAAAAATCTACAGTTATAAATTGACAGTCAAAATACATGCCCACCATGTAAAATCAACCCACTGGACACAACATAACTTCAAGTAAATTTCCTGTCACAGTCATTGTTTAACTAATTAGATATACATAAGTTTTTCCAGTTGAAAAAAAAAAATCTGTTTTGGGGACGTACAATAGATTGTGAATGAATTAACAAGGCTTATGAACAGAAGCAATCTATCATATGTCTACATGCCTGCCACTTGATTTTAATTGCTATTTCGTCTTTAAAACAAAAACATTTATAAATAAACTAAAAAACCCTGTTAATGAAAAGTTAAGATTCACTGTCTACCCATCTCGAAACATCCTGAAAAAGAAGTTGTTGCAATATAGTGTTAGTAACTTTCATATTATGTCCATTTTCAGCCAGGAGATTATATATTTCTGATCTTTGACGTTACAGAATTATTTCTGTAATATGCTGCCAAGAAAGTGTGATCAAAGATCTCTTCTATTATCCTACCTACTTTTCAATTCTCAGAAACTGTGGTTGCCTTCTACATAGTTGCATATCGAATGTGAGGGTCTGATTTTGCAAAGTAAGCACAGAACTGCATTTTCAATGTTTGCCATTTTTATTTGTATAAGCAAACAGGCATGTTCATATGCACAGATACGCATGTAAGAACTTCCTTTTTTGTCACTCTATCTGCACACACACTTGAGAAACTGCTAGCTCAATTACATATCTTTTTTTTTGGCAACCGAGGCTATCGTAAATATATATACTGATATACCAATACATTTATCTTAAGATCTTTTATACTAATATTTCTTATAGAGGTTATACTCTCTCAGCCTATAATCATGCAGAAATGCAAGAGTTTGACAGTACTTCTGAAAAATTCAAAGAAAGGTAAGCTGTCATTCAGGTCCATGTATTTGCACAAGAAGTAGTTTAAGCTTGCTGAGTCAATTTTAGGCATCATTAAATGAAAATGAATAATTTTCCTTTCTTCACATTGAAATACATGTAGTTGTTTTTGGACTCAGTCATCAACAACTGAATACATTGCATCTAAACAAGCTATCTGCAGCATTTTTTGGAAGGTTAGTCATAGTATCCACATACAGATAACAATGAAATATCTACTGTATTAACATCCAAGGAGCAGAAAAAGAACACAGTCTACAGAGTGAGAATAACCCATTATTTAGAAAATAAGACTGTATCTTATATCTGCATTTTTGGATGCTTATAGCTTACTTAAACCATTTTAAGAGGAGATGCAGACTCACTTGCATTAAAGCAATATAGAGTTCAGAGTATTTAATCTCCTCCAGTGCAAGATAGCAAGCCTCCAAACATGGTTTTCTATGAGAGTAAGGAATGGAGTTTCTAGATACCAGTTGACTGGGAACAGAAGGGGAACTTAACTGATAAAGAGATGGGCTTTGGAGCAACAATGGCTATTTCAAACAGAATACTGAGCAGTTTTATTCTGTTATGGATCATCTTCCCTGCCAAAAGGACAAAGTGCAAACTTTCTGGAAATACTTTCTCTGACTAAGCTGCAAGTCATATCTCCTGAGAGCTCTTCAAGGGACACTTTCGATCCCTGTGACTACTGCTATTTGTTGTTACAGGAAGTGCAGGGCTGGCAAACTCACTGTAGAGAGGTCTACAGAGGACACCAGGTGGCAAAAAGGCTTGTGCTTTTTAGCAGTCAGACAGACGCAGTCCATTTCCAAGATTCAGGCTCAGCAATGGCAAGACTTGGTATCTTAAATGGATGCAACATACATTGCTTACTCTTCTCAGGATCAGAAGTCTTGACCCAGGCACTTCTCTGTCAGGTGAATGCCCACTGAAAAGACATCTCAGTCCCTGTGGAGATTGGCTGCGGGAAGCAAAGGGAGATTTTACTTCATATGTTGTCACTGAGCTGCATGGAAAGGGCAAGCTTAGCACAGGGCTAGAACATATTCAAAAGCTCTTCAGTACCTACAACAGTTTATAATCTGACTACTCGTTTCTCATTTTCTGTATATGGAAAACTTTCCTAGAATTCAGAATTTTCTGAATTCAAAACTTCAGAAGAAGGAAGTGCTCTTTCTTTAAAAGAGACATGAGAAATATGCAGGTCCATATGTTTGACGATGAAGTGGCAGACAGAAATGGTGCACGAAACCCAGAATCAACAAAAAAACCCTCCAAACTCTGCAGTAAAAAAGAGTGAACAACAGGAAACTCATGCAGAGCTTCTGCCATTCACTGTACATGTCTGGAATATTACAGTCTTTGTGAAAAAAAGATCTGCCATAATGCAATTTGCTGTGCAGTGGCATTGAAAGGGCCAAGATATCCAAACAGGAAGAAGTATCACAAAGTTTATTGGCAATATTTCAGTAAGAGCACACACCAGCAAAAACCACTTGAGCAACAGCACTGGCAGCTGCCTGCCAGGAGAGAATTCTGCTAACAGAACAGTTGGTTTGGGAGAGGGAGGAAAATAACTTCAGGGACTGGAAGCCAAACATTTTGCTCTTTCTCTGCACAGGAAAACTTGCAATCTCCCTGAGAGTCACAGCATGATGGCATACTGGGAGACACCACAGAAAATGAAATAACTCCAGCAGCAACAGCAAGACTTTGGAAATTACTCTTGCTCAGGTATACTAAAAGAACAACAAAATACAATGAAATATGGACAATTTTTCTCTTCCTAGAACTGCAGCCCATATAAGCTGAAGCCAAGAGTTGCCTGTTTTCAAACTTAGTGAAAAATTTGACTTTAACCATTAAGGTTTTATTGTTTTAACTAGAATAGTTAACCATATATCCTTTTACCAGAAATTGTTAGATCCTTCCTTTTTTATGTATTTGAAATAAGGTAATTGAATTAAGTTAAACCTAACCATCAGCAAATAACTAAAACTAACTGTAAATTATTATTGTTATCTGCAAGAGAGCAGAAGTTTACCTGTACTAGGACATACCAGAGAAAGATGTTGGGGATACTGATCCAAATCCAAATAATGACTGTTGTGTTTAGTCTCAATCCAAAACCAGAACACAGATACCTATATCTATCCTGTTTAGGAGTATTCTGTGTGGTTACAATAAACAAGCTGGAGAATGTAAGACCATGTTTTGCACTGAAACATCCTGTTGAGTTACCAATTCAAACTTCAGTGAGACTAGACAACTACCCGTTGGTCGTATACAGAGATGGCCCTTATTCTAGCAAAGAGATATTTGTATATTTAAAGAAATGAAGCAGTATTTTTGCTTTCAGCTTTGTATGTTATAAATACCAGTAGATGTGAAGAGTACTTAGGAAGTTATGAAAAAATTTTTCATTGCATTTTACTACATCTTGGTTGAAGGTGAAATGAAGAAACTAACCGGTAACAACAAAGCCTATGACATGGCCAGTCAAACAACTGGAAATCTTACTGTACATTTTAGATCTGCAGTGTATTGCCTGCTATTTCAAAAGGGAGACACTGTGGACCTTATTTGAGCTGTGTGGAGAAGAAAGTACACCAGAAGAGGATGAATTTCCATCACAATCTGGTACGTGCACTGGAATGCATAGTTGAGTTCTGAAGCTCACAGGATATATGCCACGGTGTGAAAAAAAGTGATAAATGCTTACATCAGTCTGAGAAAATAAAAACTGCTGCACTTACAGGACATGTTTATTTTCTGTGGCAACTGTTGATGGACAAAACTTCTCCTGGACCTACCAGAAAGTTATGAAAATGACTACACCATGGTTATTATCCTTGAAAAGGACATGTAGTCACATTAGAATAAAGTCAGGAGTCTAGTACTCGTTCAAAGAGAACACACAAAAAATTGCAATTTTTTCAGGCAAATGAAAATGGAATATTTTCATTCAGAGCTTTCCTAGCTACTATCATCTATTTTATATATATACATATATATATACGTACATATTATGAGGTTAGAATATCAATCTTATTATTTTAAACTACAAGGAAAAACTATGACAGAAGGAGTCACTAACACTATGGATATCATAGTAGTTAACAGCAGCCTTTTTTTTTTCTGTTCTATGATTTGTGAATGAATGCCCAGTCTCCTGGTTTGACCTGTGCAAGATGCACGTTGCTTGGGCTTGAAAAAGAATTTGAGATGTTTCCTAACAGTGACATGGGTAAAGGGGAGAGGAAGAAAAATAGTCTAGAGATGGGGCAAATAATTAAATAAGAATATGCTTACAAGTAAACTTAAAGAGCGTAAGTAAGTAAACAAAACTTCCAGTTTTGTTAGTTTTATTGACTTATTAAAATAATAAATGGTTCTTTTAAGTGAATACTACACTGACATAAAACTTTTTTCTTTTGTTAACCCAAATGTTAACATTCCATGGACAGCATCGGTTTATGTCACTCATTCCCCCAGGGGTAGATTTCGTTATGCTTATTCATAGCAGCTAGTGAGTTACTCTGTGTGACGATTAAATTATTCTAATGAGACCACTCACAAAGCAAGGAACAACCAAAATGAGTGAATGGGGCAGAATTTGACCTCTAATAAGCATGGAGACAGTTTAACTCATTGTTTCAAAATTTGTCTCTGCTTCTAATCCATCCCCTTGCAAGCTTACGTATCCCCTACCATCTTTCAATAGCAGTCTACTTACTACTCACTTTAATAGAACAGGTTTAAGCCACTTCAGGAAGTTCTTAAAACAGATCACCTCAAACATACAAATATTTTATAAATATTGAAAAAAGGGAGGCAAAAATATCAGGACGAAAGACCAGTATAGCTCTCACATGAACACAGGCTAAATTTTCTGGTATGACAGCCATTTCCACAGTAAAGAGACTTTTACAATAATATTAGCAAAACAGTCACCTGCTCTGGGTAGCATTTAACTAGTCCAAACTTCAATGAGCTTCTTCAAGGCACATACGAGGACTTTGACTTGTACAATAATCTCTATCATCCCCATGCACATGAAACTCTTTCATTCATACCAGCCCAGATATTTACACTGAGATTTTCCTGTATATGCAATGGGCAGTGGCAACCTTGGTCTTGCTTGTTCAGTTTTCCCAGTAGCTCTCACTGATCCTTTTTACAGTTTTATACATTTAGCTCCCACCAGCTGAGGCATTGTGAGCATCAAAACATTTTTTGCCATTGCTTTCCATCTCTTCCCTTTTACCAGTACAGAAAATGGGGCTGCTATATGTTTTATTCATTTTTGGTTCACTCTTTATTTATGCAGTTCTTTCTTCTCGACAGGGAGTAACTCCTATAGTAGCAAGGACTGTGACTGGAGGCTGTATATCGTGGGCTTTTTTTTGCGGCTGTTGTTTTGCTTTCTTTCCACTCAGTTATTCTGCCTTTTTTTCATATCCAGTATCACCTCTTTGCAGATTCATAACAGTGTCCATGCCCTGAGATAGCTAGCTTTTAAGCTTACAGTATTCTGCTCCTAAAATGATTTACCTTTCTCTTCTTAGCACCATCCTTTTTTATTTACAGATATTAACACAGCAAAATCTGTTTTGCTTTCTTACCTGCACAAGCTGACGGTAAGATTGAAGGGCAACACATCATTTCACCTGTGATCTTTCTCATAAGTACTAAACTATTTTTCTGCAGCACCCTTGGGTCTTGCATATCAAAGTCAAGTGTTTCTTCAGCTGTAGAACAGCACTCTAAGCTTTCAAGCATACTGGAGTGATATTGGAATGAGAGAGATGATTCACACTATACCCAAGTCACACTGCTAATACAGTAGCATGACTAAACTTGCCTTTTTTTTTTTTTTAATGGTAAGTTGAGTTAGCCTAATAGCTCACAGCTGTCAAAATGAGTCTTCATCTCACTTCTTTCTCCTCCTCCTCACCTTAAACCTCATTCTGCACAAATTTGACCCTTCCATAGGCTTCTTTAACATTATCTCAAAAGAAAATGGTCCCATTTTTTTCCCCTACACAACAATGAAAGTGTCTGATAAATTAAGAAGCTGGCACAAATTATAGCAAGAATGCAGGGCTATTGGTAGAGAAATACTAACTGAAACACCTCCTTTAGCAGCAGTGAATTGTTAGATTACCTTTCTATAGTTTATGGAACTGTATCCTCAGTCAAATGCCTTTTTTTTTTTTTTTTTTTAAATCAAGGTTGTGTCAAGATGGTGTTTCCATACAGAACAGACTGAATCTGTTCTATAAATGGCCCATTACATCACTGAATGTATGACAGGGCTGATCCACCCGCACAACCTTGAAACCCACAGAAAACTTCTCTGGACCAAGAACGACAAAAGGACCTTTCTTCTTCCATAACCTAGAGTTCATATATATCAGCAACCTCTGCATCAACACAAGTCACAGTCATACCAAGTAACATCAGTACAGTATGGGAAAAAAACCTGAACTGTTCAGGTAGGTACAGTCAGATCAGCCACCTCAGTGGATCCCAGACATGATGATTTCTGTCCTTTCCTACACACTGGGTATATTGTTTCCCTGTGCTGCTATTCTATGATGTATTTATTTTCACAAGTACATTATCAATAACAATAACATTGTCAAACAACCAGAAACGTGTCAAAGTACCAAATTTAAGCAAGTCTTTTTGTCTGAACATGCAACATGTTTGTCCGTGCATGTGTGTCTATAAATAAATACACATGAATGCTCAGTTTCATGGCACATGCTTACCAAAGCCTTCATTATGTTCCATTGTCAAGAAAATGGTCCTGAGATTTGTTGACTGCATTTAGGTGATACCTTGTTCTGTTCTCTGGGTACCTCATTCTACAGAGCTTATGCATGTCATGTGTCTTACACAGGTGATTTTAATCTGAATTGTTTTTTGACTGTGAATGCTGAATCTGTAAGCTGAGAAAGCAGTTAATCAAGAGGTCTGTTGTAACTCTAACCTAACAAAAAAGGAAAAAAGCAAGTGTTACATCTTCACAATTGTCAATGAAGTGAATAGATTTGAAGCAAGGTAACCTCTGCACTCCTGAAGTTATGTGATTAACTTCAAAGATGCACTTTTGTTAAAAAGCTCTGATTTTCTTATACCATTTCCATTTTTTTTTTTCCTAGAGCAAAAATGGTTTCGGCTTCCACAACCGAAGACACCATAGCTGGAATATCCCTGAAAAGGAGGAAATATTTTTTTTCTGATCTAACCTCTCTCTTCAGTTTATTAGCTATACCTTTTTTTTTTTTTTTTTTAAGCATTTGATTCGAAAGAATTAGTTGCTTTGTTTTATGATAAGATATAATATAAAGGCATAAAAAGTCATATTTATGTGTAGCATCTAATGACTATTTTACTCAGGTGCAACATTTTCTTTTCTCTCAGCCTTTCAAAATGTATGAAGAAGACAAAGCTGCTGCTGACTGTCTCCATAGAGACACCATGACAGTATCATGAGAAAACATTTTTACTTCAGTACCTAATGGATTTGCCTCCTGAGCAAAACCACTCAATAAGGGAAGTGCCAGGAATAGAAAAGCCATTCATTACATAGTGCAGCTCATTGTGATCTGCATTGGCTTGGTGTGTGATGAGTGATTTAGCACAATGTTTAGAAATGTTGGAGAAATAGATTTTTTTTTTTTCTGGATTTGTTTACTTTGCCAAATTCAAGGCTTATTTAAGTTCACAGTCTGCTTTAAATGACACAAAAGAGCAGCCTATTTCTCTCAGTCTAGGAAAATTACTATTTAACTTGGCCCTGGAAATAAATCTGGCTTAAAAAAAAAAAAAAAAAGAAAAGAAAAGGAAGCTCTTTATTTGGGGAAGTATTCTGTACAATTTCAATGATAACTATCAGAAGACTTTTTGATTCAGAAAGTGGAACTGGAAATAGCGTGATGACTGCTTGGAACACTACCACTTCTAAACCGGAGTTTGCATGTAAAGTCATCTATCTATAAGCTGTATGTCAGAGCTGTAATTTGTGTTCTAAAAGACAGAGGCAATTCACATAGTCTTAAAACTGACTTAATAGACCTAATACTTAATCTGTAAGACTATATGTGATTTGGAAATTTGGATTTTAAATTGGAATTTAACATAGTCAATGAATGCTAAGTCTAATCAATTTGTAAGGAATTTCAGGCAAAAAGATATTTCAGACTGGTATTTTTGTAGTTATAACATTATCAAGCAACAATGCCACCTGAGTGATCTACAGCTCTCCTGATTTGTGACTAAATACACAGTGATTTTGAAAGAGGACATTAACTTTAACTCTATGGTTATCACTGATGTTATATATCGCTCTCTTCACTACCACTCCCTGTCCTGGATATGAAAAGATTTTTTGATTGAGGAGTCTTTTGATTAAACAAACAAACAAATAAAACCATACATCATCATCAATTTTGAAGTGCTGAGATGACTTCCTTATATCAAGTTTACATAAAGTTCCATTCCTTTTTATGATACTGGAAAACATACCAGGTTTGGTCAAGACCCCTCAGTGGGCAGCTTAAAGACAGAGAAAAAATCCTTTCCCTACTTTTCCAATTGTTTCAGAATAGAGATGGATTACAACATCTACAATAATAATAATAATAGTAATAGTAGTAATAATAAATCAGAGCACTGAGCAACAACATGTCCAGTAGCACTAAACTATTTGTTAAGCCATCTAAAAACACAGCATGTTATTATTTGTCATTGTATTTTGGTAACACTGGTAGACCCTATGGATAATATAAACCAGTTCCAGCAGGACTACATCTCTAATGAAATTCTTATCTAATCTTTTTGTGCCAATTATGTCTGCATGTGGCAGTAATCTTAACACATAAGTATTTGTTTGTGCTGGACACATCCATTTTTAGATAAAGCCTAGTAGGGTCATATATAGAAAAATTACTAGCAGTTATCTTGAGTTACATTAAATACTTTCAAACAGAATTTTCAAATAGAAAATTCTAGTATGAATATGGCAAATTTAAAACCAAACATCTTGAGGTTCTTTTTTATGACTGTTTTCATGTTAGCTAAAAATTTAGATCTGCAGAGGGGAAAAATGATATTTTATTACACAGAGAGGAAAAGAAAATGAAGATCTCCAGTTTCAGTTAAAATTGAATTCAGCTAATATTTAATTTTAAAAATAGATGTTTAACCATGTTTCTGATTTTAATGGAAGTATATTTATTTGTGTGGGATGTCAGATTTCCCTAGACCTACAACATGCCATTTTGGACAAAAACATGATTTTTGAACCTTGAAGCTAAAGAATACTAAAATTATATCACTATATACTTCTGCCTTTCAATATTGTAAAAAACTTTATTTTTACTGCTGTACAGGTAGTCAAACAGTGAAATAGGCTTCTCAGGGGGCTGAAGAGTCTCTGTCCTTGGAGATATTTAAAACACAGCTGGACAATGCCCTGAGCAATAGGCAAGCAACCTGTAGTTGATGCTGCTTTGATCAGGATAGGTTGGATGAGATAATCTCCAGCAACCTCATTCCAACCTCATTCATTCTGTGTTTCTGTGATTTCTTCCCAGTAAACAACCCTTTGCTGATTACTGTTATCAAAGGGGGAAAGAGGAACTAAATTTGCTCATCAGAAGTGTCTGTTTATGATCAGAACATGAAAACTGTTGGGTCTGTATGACTGTGGAGGAAGGAAACACAGGCTGTTCTTGGTAGAAGCAAGACATAGCCAGCCGGTCAAAAGAGGTGATTCTCCCATTATATTGGGAGGCATTGGTCTGGCCTCACCTAGAATATTGTGGGTGATTCTGCCTGGGCTCCACAATACAAAGAGTATTAAGATACTTGAAAATGTGCAGAGGAGGGCAACAAAGTTTGTAAAAGGGCTGGAAGGCATGTCCTGTGAGGAGAGGCTGAAGACACTTGGTTTGTCTAGTCTGGAGAAGAGAAGGCTGGGAGGCAACCGTATTGCTTCCTACAACTTCCTGAGGGGGGGAAGTGGAGAGGGAGGTCCCTGGTAACCAATCAGGGTGTGCAGGAATGGCACAAAGCTGCACCAGGGGAAGTTCAGACTTTACAGTACAATTTTAAGTAGTCCCATTTGTTTCAAGAGGATAAAGCCTCACAATTTGATGTGAGATGAGAACATAAGAAATATTTAAGTTTGAATCATTGTGTAGTACTTGCAATTTGATCTGTGAGAAGAAAAGAAGTAAATGAAATATACTCCTATTTCTTGTGGTATAAGATATTGTTTTAACTACAGAATACTTTAGTTGGCCAAGAAGGTGAAGAACCCTGTTATAAGATTAATTCAGACCTACTTGAGCAAATTATAATAAGATAACAATCCTACTAAAACTCAACATTTAGATTCTGAAATTTCCAAGGGACTATGTGAAGTGAGTTTGGTAAGAATTTTGGGAGTGGGAGATAGCAAAAATAAGGAGACATACCAGTACACTTAACAGAGAAGAAAAGCACCTAAACAAATAGGGCAGAAGTGTGATGAATACTAGCCACTTAAATAAAAAATAACAAATTCAAATTCATTGCACTGCATTAAGCTTATACTTTAGTCATAAGGCAAGTTAAAAGGTAAATAGTACTAAAAGGTATTATATAATTAACTGGAAAAAACGTGGCAGTTCCATATTTATTTTTAGTGGAGAAGAGTGCTGAAGCTTTGAAGAACTACTCAAATGGATACAAGCAGATTGTTTATGCTCACCTTTATTGCACTGCAATAAGAAGCAGAAAAAGGAGAACACTTCAATAAATCAAGACTGAACTTGTTATACAGCAAAAAAAAAAAAAAAAAGCATTTGACCTTGTATTGTGCTTAATTTAAAAAGAAACAAACAAAAGCCTTCAAATATTTTTATAAACCCACCAAAGCAATAGAATTCATGCATTAACATGTAAATAAGTATACTCCTTCTCTATCTCTTTCCACCACTTGCTCATCAGCCCAGAAGCATCAAGAACAAACTCAGATTTTCTTCTTACTGATCATTTGTAACCTTTTTGGATATTAAAGTAAGTAATTTGGATATTGGCAAGTAAGAAGAGAAGCTGACTTTCCAAAAGTATCCAAAAGCTTTATGCAAGATATGCAGAGCATACTCCTTTTATTCACACATGAATGCAGAGCTGTGGACCAATCTGGAGCCAAAAGATCTAGAAGACCTTAAGACTTTAGATGGCAATGCTATAAATGATAGTCAAGATTGAAAGATGGAGCTTACATCTGTTAGGGTGCTAAATTTGGCCCTTCCTAATATTCTTCACTTAGCATTTGTGTATCAAATTTTGCTTGCAAAATTGTTTCCCTCTGTCTTAACTGAGCAAAAGGCTATTGAAAGTGATACTAATGATTAGAATTACAGGTTCTGTTGCCAAGATACCTATACTGTATATTCTTATAGGTCACCTACACATATTCATCTCTTCATCCACCAAAAGCAGACTTTTAACTTCCATTATTTATATAAAATAAATACATGAATTACGCTAAAGCAGACCAGTATACTGTCTGCTTTATTAACTACTTTATTAAATTCTTCAAGTTTCTATACATCATTTTGTCTCTTTCATTAATTCTATCACACATATAGAATGACAGATCATAGCTTTAAAGTGCAAATGATGAAGATGGACAATAACATTATCATTTTTAAACTAAAAATAATAAGAACCTACTGCTGCCATTTCCCATAGCTCTGTTAAATGAAAAGCCACCAGCAAGTTGCACTTCAAGTCTGTCAGAAGTGTCATCCCTAACAATTTATGTTAAATTCCAAATAGCCATGCTTATTTGAGAAATTAATTAATTAATTTATTAATTAAAAATGCAGTACTAGATTGCTCTAAAGAGATACTTCTGCTGTATGAGAGAGAGCCACTTAGAAATGCAACCATATTATTTTCTTACAATGTAGCTCAGATCATGTGCTCCTTTTTTATGTCTTTTTTCCATGAACTTGTCAAGTCAGTGACAGAATATTTCATGACAACTTTTTATTTCATATTGCAAACTTCAGAACTAATTTGTCTGTGCAGGGACTTACCTTCAGGAACTGACACTTTTTATCTTAGTTTTCTACACTCTTTTGTCTGTATGTCTTTAATTTAAAAACACTATTGATTTATCCTGTGGTGAGGAAATACGCAATTCTGAAGTGATGGTACCACAGAAAAATATCTAGCGTAATGGTGTGAAACATCAATTTTATAATACCTTACAAACACTTAGGATATAAAAACACTTCGAGACATACTGGAAGCAAGAGCACATAGCTCTAGCGCTTTGCTTCATTACAGAGATGCACAGCTCTATTTGAAAAATACAGTCTCCAGCTGTATTACATGTGTTGACCTATATTCTATACTATGTAGTAAAATACTTCATCAGACAAGAGAACAATTTGGTAGAATTCCTCATAGGTTATATCTAAATCTTTGTGGTTACATTGTAAAGTATAAGTAAAAGGTATGAGTATTCCTCTACCACCAAAACAAATCCAATACAATTCAGGTTAGCATTCAGGTTTTTAATAGCAAAGTCTGGTTTACAGTTATCCCCAAGTTTTCAAGTAAGACATTGGGCAAGGGAAGAAAGAACCATTTCCCATTATAAGTTCCAAAGTTCCTTTTAAGGAAGTCAGATTAAGTTTGGATAGCATTACTCGCCTGGTAAATTCAGTGGCAAAGACTCAGCCAGGTTTATTCCCTACATGTCATAATCCTAATATGTGCACTACAGCTAAGTGTTAACAGAGGTATTCCAGTGACAAGGTACTGGCACAACACTATGAAGCTTCTCCTCTTTAACAGTAGAACACACGTATATTTTGATTTGTTTTTAAACAGTAATCTACTTAGTAAATGATGCATACATCATGATCTGGACGCTTATATTGCATCAGGTCATACTGTGCTAAATAAATGTCTCCCTTATTACTTCTACTTCTATGTCTTACTTGCAGGACTGTTCATTTTCCACCATCCTCTCAACTTTGTTATATTATTTTTATGTAGTTAGTATACCTACTAGCTAGATTTTTAAATAGGACCTATTCTCAATGACACTTTAGTAAAGCTGTTTTACTGGCATATATAGGAACCACTGTTCCTGTTCATGCCTACAGTACTTATTATATAGGGAGTTTAGACTCTCTTAGCTAGTTCATTCAAAGTAGCTGATTTTTGCAGAAATTGTGGAACTTCTGGTGTTTTTAAGTACTGACCAGACTCTGACCAAATTCATTAAACTAAATAAATTTGGGTCCTTCGATCAGTGCCAATGATAATTCTTTACCTTTGTATTCTTGATTTTCAGTGGACAGGTGGTCTTGGCTATGCAAACTTTTTTAAAGTAAAGTAAAGTAAAAAAAAAAAATACAGAAAGTGTTCTGAACTCAGTTTTACAGAGTTCTTAGAGCAGACCTAAGCTATCAGAAACTGGAAAGGACAAACTCAGAAGAGACCCTTGAAGTCACTGGGGACAGTTTTTCTAGCAAAAATGGATGGGGTGAGCTCTTGAAGAGATTCCTGAGGCCTACCATTTTTTATGGGACAAAAACAGAAGTTTAGTCCTCGTGTTTAGTATGGGCCTTCTGCCATAGTCAGGAGCAGAGCCTTTGTCTGAAAAAACAAACAAACAAACAAACAAACAAACAAAAGTTTGGTCCAACAGAAAAAAGTCTCTCTAGAAAAAGCTCCTGCCAACCTGAACATTTCTGTGAAGAAAAATTGCCCAGTACCTACAATGAGACTGAAGTACTCTCTCTATAGATAACCAGGTGGGAAATTTGAACTGTAGAGTCCTATTCTGCTATAAATACAATTTACCGGGTTGGGATTTGAGTATCTGTTTAAGCAATTCTGACAGTTCAGCTTTTCTTTTCCCTGGACTGCATTATAGGTATCCAAAAAAGAAATGTTCCATTTTGAATACAAGAAAAAATGTTCATTGACCCAGCAAAAACTTTGTTTTTCTTCCAAGAATCTATCTATCCCTCAGAATCTATTATTTTACAGTTTTTCTGAAAAAAAAAAAAAAGTCTATCACCCCAGAACATTTCTATAGTGCTAGTCTACATGAAATTGTAAATACAGAAAGATGGGAATAAATCCAAGCTGTTTAATTTAAGATTTATTTATTGCTTCAATTTGGGCAGGCTTAACACCACAGATCACTTCCCGAATATATCTATGAATCACATGGTAGAAGAAGTCATATTTTTATTCAGATTTCTCCATTACTTCAGTAACTAGTAACAACAAATTAAACTTTCCCAGAAGAATTCAAAACAGTTTTATTTATCTAAAAGAGTTTGCATCTAAAGAAGAGAGAAGTGAGGGGAGGAGTGGTAGAGTGAGCAAGTATACAAACACATTTCTAGAAGAATTCAAACCAAGTCAAAAAGTAGCCTATGACCCCTAACACATTTTAGACTTTTCAGAATGGGTAAATAAATACAAATATTTCTTATGGTTGTATTCAGCATGACAACACTATGAATCAAATACAACAGGCTTCTGACCCTTAAATACAGTAATTCAGATATGTTCCAAGACTTTTCCACATGTGCATGTGTATGCATGACAGAGAGAGAGAGCGAGAGAGAAATCTGATAGGATATTTATTTAAAAGAGATGCTCTTTAGCTACTCCAAAAACTAGGAAATATGAACTCTGTACCTATTTTTAGAAGTCAGTAAAACCTTAATTTTTCTGAGGATGTTTTTGTTAGAGTACCATTCAATTAGGTTCCATCTTGGATGGAGAGGCAATATACATATTTTTTGTTTATTTGTTTTTGTTGTTGTTTATTTGTTTGTTTAGATGTTGCTGCATTAATGTGTAGGGGAGGAGATAGATGCTATCACTTTGTCAAGTACTACTCAACAAACAGTTATTCCTAGAACAGGAAGAGCAGATGACCTTGATAATATATATTTCAGTCACTCCATTGTCTCTTTAACTGAGATAAAGAACAAGGTCAGTAAATCAGACCATCACTGTTTACCAGTCAAAGAAAAGGATTCTGCATTTTCTTTCTCCTGTCTTCCTGTCTTTACTACTGGGAATGTCAATATCTATATGGACTTAAGCTACTTTTTAAAATACTATCTTTTAAAGCTAATTCCAACATGTTTTTAAAAATACCTTTAGTTCATTCTGAAAGCACAACGTTAACTTTTTCACTATGCTAAAAAAAATAAAGTCAGACTTGTACCATGCATATAGAATCATAGGATCATAGAATCATAGAATATCCCAAGTTGGAAGGGACCCATAAGGATCATCGAGTCCAACTCCTGGCACTGCACAGGTCTACCCAAAATTTTAGACCATGTGACTAAGTGCACAGCCACTTAAATTCAGACAGGCTTGGTGCAGTGACTACTTCACTGGGGAGCCTGTTCCAGTGTGCAACCACCCTCTCAGTGAAGAACCTCTTCATGATGTCTAGCCTAAACCTCCCCTGCCTCAGCTTGACACCATTGCCGCGGGTTCTATCACTGGTGATTAAGGAGAATAGGTCAGCGCCTGGCCCTCCACTCCCCATATAATTGACAGATGTCATTAATCTAGATGTTTTGTCCAGATCATATAGTATTTACTCTTCATGATACATGCTGTAAGTAGAAAGAGTATTACTGATTAAAATAAAGCTATGTAAAGAATTGCATTCAGTAGGAATACGGAAGACAGAAGTGATAATTATACAAGGTCAGATTTGCCATGCTTAGTCACTAATTTTAGTAACGAATTCTCGTTATTCAAGGAGTTCCAAAAGTTGGAAATACTAGCCAGAAAGCTAGTTCTTTGAAATCCAAACTCTGCTACCAGAGTAATAGAATTCATCTCAGGTTCTTAATATTAATTTTATTCAGGTAGATACACATACCAACTCTCCTAACTTTTTAAATTAAGAACTCTCATTCTTTTGTATGCTTAGATGTGGGGGTTATCTAAACTAAATTGATAAACAGAATGACAAGCATGCTATCACTATGTCAATGTGGAAGGAGAAAAATTCTAGGATGGACATAGGTAAAAAAGAGGTATGGAAATAGGTAATAAGAAAGATAAGATGTGTAAATACAGAATGACATATTTTCCAAAATGCTTTTGGCTTTGGTTAAACTACAGGAATTACAATTCTCAGGCATGACATTTTCAACTATAAATGTATTTTTTTTTTCAGAGAGAGAATTTTCTTGCCTGTATCCAAAAAGAGTCATCCAAACTCAGCTTTATATTGAAAAAGTTTTGTTAATAAATTTGTGACTGATGTTGCTGAAAGGCTAGACCTGGGCAGCCAGTTATTTGACTTGAAATTTCAGAATATGAAATAGAGATGGAAGAGAGAAACCTATTTTTCTAACAATAAAAACAAGATTGAGAAGCACTTATACTTCGTCATATATTCACTCAAAACTTAGTAACATTTTCTTTGACTCATGAAGCTTCCTTTGCAGCCTTAATTTGTAATTCAACTATTATAAATATGCTTTATATGAACAATTAAATAAGAATAAATCAAAAATTTCTGTGTGGCTATTGCCCCAACTCATAGAGAAAATAATGAATAAAGTAGGAAGATATTAAACATGGTGAATCATGAACAATGTATTATCTTTCTTAAGATATCTAAGCCTGTGATAACTTGTAGGTATCTTATTTTAACTTTTAGGTATCATATTACTCCCATAAAGTAAAGGCTAAGACGGTTCTACTAAATGAATGTAAATAGCAGTCACTTAGGCCACTGAAACTGAAGTCTGAAATATAAAGACTATTTGCAAATGCTAACTAAAAATGATAAATCTAATACAAGCAGTGATTTGCATCCATAGCTACTAAGGCATGCTGATTTTACTCAGTGACTGGACAGTGAAACAGCAGATAAAATTTAACATACATACCACAGTTGGATTCTGAACAACTTTGTAAGAACTCAAACAGACTTGGGGTTATGTGGGCTGTTGTTTGGTTGTTGTAAAAAAAAGGTCTGTATACAACTAGCAGATAGGAGTTAACAGGAAAGACACATAACAAAAAAAAACATTCTGCTTTTGTGCAAGTCCTTGCAATACCAGTGTCTGAATTCTGTGCAGTTTTGGTTGAATCTGATATCATAGAAAGGATACAGTAGAACTAGTAGAAATTAGGAAAAGATCTATGAGAAATAACAAATACATGAAATGGCTTCTGTATTAAGAACAACAAAAATACACTGGAACCATTCAGCCTGGAAAAGAGATGACGGAGGAGATAAGACAGAAATCTACTTGTTCATAGGTGGCACGCAAATGAACTAGGGTCAATTTTTCACCTTGTGCTAGGAGAGACAAAGCTAGTAGGATGAAGTGCTTTTACCTTATAGTATACAATTTGGTTATGGAATTTCTTGCCAAGGAATCTGTGGGTGTTAAGGGGGACACTGGACAAGCTGATGGAAGAGAAATTTAGAGAGAATTAGTAAATACAATTGCTTCTGGCACAAGAATTCCTTGTGTTGTAAACAGGTGAGGCTGGGGTAGTACTCTTAGAAAGTATCACAATGAATGCGCACTGTTTGACTGATTTGTCAATGAAACAAATTGATTTATCATATTGTCGGTACTGCTGTTAGAAGGGTAACAAAGGAACACAACTTGTTAGAACTGATTTTCCCTCAAAATTATTTATTGTGGATTAACCTTGGCTGATCACCAGGTGCTCACCAAGCTGCTCTCTCATTCTGCTCCTCAGCAATACAGAAGGGGGAAATAAGATGAAAAAACCTCATGGGTTGAAATAAGGACAAGTTTGAGGTAAAAGATCACTCAACAATTACTGCCACTCACTAAATAGACTTGAGGAAGATTAATTTAACTTATTGCAAATTAATAACAGAGTAGGACAGTGAGAACTCAAAATAAACTAAAAACACATTTCCGCCACACCCCTTCTTCACAGGCTCAACTTCACTCTCAATTTTTCTACCTCCTTTCCACACCAAATAGCACAGCAGGGTTGCCTCGTCCCACTCAGTACGTTGCGAGGGAAGTGAAACTTTGCAGTCCCCGAAAAGGGGCTGTCCCTGGTAGGCAGGGCCACAGAGGTGGTAGAGCCACAACAATGACTCTGAGGAACACTACGAACAATTTATTGGTATTTTTTAACAACAATCGATAGATGTTGTGGATAAAGGTGATTGGCATAGGCGATATTCCCTTACCAACTGCTTTAGGGCGAAACTAGATAAACACATAGAAAAAAGGATTAAGAAAAAAGAGAAAGAGAGAAAAAAGAGAGATGAAATTGAGAGGTTTCACCACCCTTGGATCCAGTGATGTTGTCCTAAGTCAGAGTCTTGATCTTAAGGTGGAGGGTCGACATTGGCAAACGTGCTTGCTCACCTTTATATAGCCTAGCTGGTCCGGGCCCACCCCCGGGGTGGTCACTGTCTCGCACATGCGTGGTTTGGTGTTCCAGAAAGTTCAGGATGGTTCTTGGTGGTTCCACATCTCTCCAGCAGGTTGTGACCAGTGCATGCCCAAACTGATGTTCTCCAACCTCAAGGGGAAACAGGGAAAGGCATCCCGTAGTCCCGCCTCCACTGGGCTCTGTCTGTCACTCTCCTGCCGCACCTCTGGCTCAAGTGTTTGAGACAAGACAGGCAAAGTTCCTTGTTGGTCCCTGACAGGGGTGGGGAATGGGGGTCGTGGTTGCTTCATAATGCTTTGTCTCTGCTACTCCTTCCTCATCATTCTCTTCCCCAGCTCCAGTTTGGGGTCCTTCACAAACTGCTCCAGGGTGGGCTGCTGTTCTTCAAGAACTCTCTCTCACAGGTGCCGTACAGCCTTTTTTAGCTTCTTAAAAATATGTTATCCCAGAGTAGTAACCAGCATTACTTAACTGGCTCAGGTTTGGCCACTGGTGGGTACCTTTTGGAGCTGGCTGGAACTGGCTGTATCTGTCATGAGGCAGCTCCTGGTCTCTTCTCACAGATGCCACACTCTGGCAGGCCCCTACTGCCAAAACCTTGCCACATACACCTGACACATTCATCAATGAGATCTGCATACTGTCAGATGGCTCTCATCTATGCACTGGTATCATGGTGAGAAGACCTTATTTAATACACAGTTTCCAAAGTAAACACACAGAAGATCCAAGATGTGCTAAACTTAAACATATCCTTTTCAATATATTATGAACCTTAGCATTCTATTAATAATCTAACTACAATAAATTAGAAAAAAAGGAAAGGTAAGTAGAACTTTATTTGGCAACCCTAAAAGCCATTGTTTCATTGTATGTAAGATGTCTTATTCCTTTGATTCCTTGATTTTTTGGGGGGTCTTTTCATTTGAAGGAAACTTACTTTTTGTTTTATATCATGAAGTTTCCCCATGTTAAACTTGCCATTAAAGTTGGATGTGGAATAGAGAGAAAAACATTCTGAAAAATTATTATTAATTTTTAAACGGTTGAATTTTTTAAGATGGTATTTTCAGATCATACCAAATGGAGCAGGTTGGGAAATACTTCTTAGGCTATTACCATTATCATCTACTGATGTAAAATAGTTGTGTTAGAAATAGCTTATTTTTCTTTTTATGTTTTTCAATCAATGACACAGCTTTTTTATTTCAAAAGGGAAAGAAACAGCCTTCTAAGAAAATCACTGAAAACAACTGATATTCAGCATTTTTAAATAAACTTTTAGCAGT
Organism: Anseranas semipalmata; assembly: GCA_013399115.1. NCBI lineage: Eukaryota > Metazoa > Chordata > Aves > Anseriformes > Anseranatidae > Anseranas > Anseranas semipalmata. The sequence goes on from VXAA01002331.1 coordinate 119,182, forward strand.
ATGGAATATTCTGGTTGCAGTTCTAGCTTTCAAACTGAAAAAAATATATGAGTCTTTACTATTAAAAATTTAAGGCTGTCTATAAGCTATATGTCTGTAGTGAAACAGCTTCTTATTCAGCAATTTTAGTGAAGGGAAAAAAAAAACTTTTTGTAATTCAAATGGCACAGAAAATGTCTGGAGGCAAAAAAGTGTCCAAAGTTGATTTGATCAAAATATAAGAGCTAAAACTAGAGCTAGAGAACAGAACTATTTCCAGGTTCAGGGTATAAGATACTGAAGTCTATTCTTAAGTTTTATTTTTAATTTTAAGATTAAGTTTTCAGGTTTTAGGTGATGTTGTGGTTCACAATTACTGACAGCTATGCTGGAACTTAACTTTTCAGCTTTTTTTCCCATACTTTTCATGTCTAAAATATTACCTTTCACAGCATTTCCCATATTGAAGAGATGATGTTAAATTATGCAGCAGACAAAAGGAAAAATCAGGAAAAAGAAAGCAAGCAGAATGGGGGAAAGTGCTCCAAATTTTGACATATTACTTTATTCACTGGTCAGGAAAAATAAAAGGACAAAGATGCAAAATTTAAATTTTCTATTTTCTTTTTATTTCCTTTTTTTCTTTTTTTTTTTTTGTTCCCTAATTTAAAAGTTTACTCACAGAGGGGAAAAAAGGCCTTTATTTAAAAACGTTATTTTGAGAAACCCCTTTTTCCAACATTCTAAAACGTTACTGGACAAGAATGTAGATCCTTCTGTTCATCAACTCTGCTAAGCAGGAAAAGAAAGGTAGTTTATATCAGCAGTCAGTAGGCATGAGGACACTCCCTTTTATATATATGTCTAAACTTTTATATGTTTAAGCAAATTGAAATATATAAAAATAAGTATAAATATAAAGTTATATTTGTTATATACTTTATGTGTTCTTATCTTATAGACATATTTATAGTTATATACTTATCTATTATATAGTTAGTTATTAAACATAAATATTTATGCATATGTATGTGTGTGTGTGTGTGTGTGTGTGTGAATGCATGTAGATGACCTTAACAGCTTGAGGCTTTCTACTGTTCTTCTGTGAGACTGAAAAAAATTAACACATCTTCACTTTTCTAGATGAAGGAGTTATGGAAACACACAACAGTTTCCACTGAGGTTCTAGATCTGAGAGGACACCTGTCAACAGACCTTCAGAGATCCTAAAGGTTGGTGCCCATTTCACCCCCACAGCTCCCACAAATCTGTAGTGTGATGACAGAGCCAAGCACAGGTCCAGTGGTAAGCAGGGAATCTGAACATTTTAAATTTGGGCAGATAACTCACTGCAGTATATAAAGATATAGAATTATAGAATCAGATGATACAGTGCAAGGCATTTAGACAAACCTGACTCATTATGCAAGCAACTAGACTCACCAATCTCTTTTATATTGTTTGGAAGGACCACTTCAGTAGTGTCCATTCCAGGAAAAGAAAAAACTGAAATCCTACAGGGCAAAAAGTATCTGTGTTTTCTATTAACCTCTAATCAAAGTAAGCCTATAGAGAGTTAACTGCATTTGTGAAGCACCCACAATGCTGACTCCATAGCTAAGGTTTAGTAACTCTGCTCTGTTTTGGTCACATATGTGAGAACTAAAGTAGGTGAACTGCAGATAACTATTTTTTATACACCAACAGAAAAATGTTTCCAGAGAGGGTAGATAGAACATTTGTATTATAAAGGAATAATTAAAGATTAATTACATGTTTACCATAACAACACTGTTTTCATCTCTCATCATGCTAAGTTTTTCCTCAAAATACTTTGTGAGAATGTCATTGCAAGGAAGCCCATGTTGTCATGAAGATATGAAAATCTTGTCTAAAAGAAAGAAAAGTCAACCAGAAAAATCTTGAAAGCATCTCCAAGGGGTGGAGTAAATACAGATGCCTTATGTCCCTTCACAGCAAAACATAGCAAACTGTTCACTCAGCTGCAGTTCAGGAAAGTCAGTTCGATGGAAGGAGACTAGACTGAAAGGTGCAGATCTAGAATTCAGCAGTCATGAAATGAGGAAGGTGACTGTCACCATCATAAAGATGACATCTCTGTTTTGACTTCATGGCAAGATCCTCAAGATGTAGAGTTGTCTAGATAGGATATTTCTGTCTGCATCTTATTGCTTTACCAGATTGAAGCATATAAATAATGCCTATTAATTGGGGCATAGCAGGAGATGCCTGGGGTAACCTCTGAGGTTGTTTAATATTTCAACACGAAGAACTTCTGTAACAGTTAGTAAATGCTTTTCTATGAAACCAGTTAGAAGTTCTGTTGGTCCCCTTGTTTGAAGACAGTCCGTTGTCTCATCTATCTGAAGAATAGCTGGGTAATTTATACACCACACAGGGAACTGAAGAGTAAGTGTGCTGGGTGCTACACAACAATTATAAGTATAGGACAAACTTAATTTTTATCTTTCTATCACACTTACAAACTTAAATTCTGTAACTTTTGTCATGGGCTCCTGAAGTTGTTATTGTTTCCATAGTCCTTTCAAGCAGTTTTCAAGCTGTTATAGGTCAGATAACAACAGCTAGACCACAAAACAGCAGATGAAAAACTGTCAGAGTCTTCTTGCATGCAGGTGCCTAAAATGGAATTCACTTCATGTTACACACTGTGAAAGGTCACTTCAGTATACAACCGCTGAAACAGAGATGAAGTAAGAGCAGAGTGCTATTATTTTCAGCTATGTACTTAAGCTCGACAGGGCAGCTGGGAAAAATTACATGGTGCTACACACATCCTGCTTGAGATGTCCTACACCTAAGCATGGAGTGAGAAACTCTGTGAACAATGAAAAGGAGAAGTTCTTGGTTCTGATTCCTCAGAAGACTGTATACACATATCATTAATGTGTTCATGAAACAACATTTGAACACACCATGAGATCGGTAATAGGTAAATAAAAGTTTTAGCTCATTAAAACAAGAAAACCTACATTAACAATGGCATACTTTCTTTTTGGAGGGACTGAATCAAAAGTTCATAACCTTTTCACAGTATGGATCTGAGACTTTGCAAAGAGATGTTTAGCTTTCGAGTTCTGGCAGGATCATTTCCCTTATCCAGGTCTCTTGAATATCTGCTGAACCAGATTAATTTTCTCCTCCCTACATTTCATTCTTGTCAGCATCAATATCATCTCAATTTCCTTGGGTGGGGTGTGGGGGACTGAGGGTGATCTCCCAAATACAGAGTTTTCATCTCCTTTATGACACTATGATGCTGTTTTGATTTTACCTTTGTTGCTATCCAAAATAGATGTTTCATCATCACAGAGTTCTTATGGATCATCATAATCCTTTAACAACACTTACACCCTAACCAACTAATTGTCTCTCCTACTAGTATACGAGCAAGCACTGTTCAGCAATACTGAAAACACTGTGTTATCAACACTGTTTTAGTCACAGATCCAAAACACAGTACCATATGGTCTGCTATGATGAAAATTAACTCCATCCCAGCCAGATGCAGTACAGATATAAAAGACTTGCCAACAAAAATCTTATGTCTTAATATCTAATATCTGTATATTTGAAAAGCTAATTCAGAAATGAAAAGGTTTTTGTTTGTTTTTCGGTTTGCCTTAGTTTCTGTCCATGTGGAATTCATTCTGAAAGTTTAGTGCAATCACATCACTAATTATTTATGAATTTATTCATCAAAGAAAACATATTGGTTATTGTTAAGAAATTAATCAGTTAAGGATTCCATTTTTTGGTCTCCTACTGCATTGTCTTATTAAATTGAGATTTAAGTCTTCCTAGGGTTAACCAGTAACCAGAAATCATGAGTGAGGTGTGATTATTAAGTAACACAGACTATAGAATATTATGTAGGTGGTAAAAATAGAGAACTCTCCTGACCTTAAAAAAAAAAAAAAACACTCTCTCTACAGTGTCTCACTACTTCTTAAAGTCACTACTCCAAAACCAGACTTTTCTGAAGCATGCTGTGCAGCTGACTATTTTACAGTACTTCCTTGCTTTCCAGTTTTGATCCCAGTCTTTGATGATGATATGTACAGGTGTTTTAAGGCTGTATATCATTTTCTTTCTGAACTTACCTGTTGAGGAGAAAAAGACATTAGTCCTTATCTCTTGCATGAAAAAGCCTAAAGGGATTATACAGTTTCCAAAAGCTCTTGAAATCAACAGGAAGTAGGTCAAACAACTCCACAATATTAGGCAATTTCCCTTTCACTTTTCTTACTTGGCAGAACAAAAGAGAAGTTGGGAACTTGAAATCCCTACCTTTACAAGTATCTACAAATTCTGCATAACTTTTTTTTTATTAAATCCTTGAAATCATCATTGTATTTCTGTCCATACCATGTAACATTTTAAAGTTTTTGTACATAAAAACATTATGTACAAAATATCACTAAAATATCCTACGAGTCAATGTAGAATATCTTTCCTTCTTCCCCAACCTTTTATTGGTTTTGCTTTAGCCATTCCTCCAAAGAAATAAAAATTTTTTAATAGTTGTCTAGACACACTTCAGTGAGTATTCTGTTTGAGAAGACTGCTTGCCTACATACTTGTAAAATATACTTTTTATAAGTATAAATATATTTTATAAGTATAAGAAAAAATATATTTTTTCTTCTTCATTCACAAACTTAGAAATTTGAAATAATGGACTTACTCAAAGGTTCCTAGGGCAGTTGCTCACGTATCTTCCGGCCACCCAGTGGTGCGCTCAGTGCTACCTATCCACAGAGACCACTCAGCTACACATTCCAACACTTTTTCTTCTTCTTCCTGCTCCACCTTCAGATTTCAGCTACAGTTGCCCCTGAAATTTTGTCATGCTTGTGCGTATTCTTTTTAAAAATATAGAAGTGCAAATCCCATATGTTCAATTCTAGTTAATCTATTTCTCTTAAGCGTAACAGGCACAAGAGCTGTACTTCTTATTAAAGATAATATACCCCACACTCCCCCTAACTGAGGCAGTTTGTGGCAGCAAAAGTCCATTTTCTCCAGTTCAGGAAAGAATGTCTTTGCATGGTCCATTCAGATTGTTTCAATTAGTGCAATATCAGTGATTGAAATGTTATCAGTAAGTATTGTCACATAATCAAATAAGAAGAAATATTGGCATTTTCTATTTGTCTATAATATCACAAATTCTAGAGCACGTGTTCAGAGAGTTATGAACTGTTACTCACAGTTATGCATAGTTATCCACAAAGATGGTTAAGGTACTGGAGCATCTGTCATATGAAGAGAGGCTGGACTACTGTGTCCAGTTCTGGGCTCCCTGGCAAAAGAGGGACCTGGAGGTACTGGAATGAGTCCAGAGAAAGGCCATGAAGATGATTAAGGGACTAGAACATCTCTGCTGTGAGGAAACACTGAGAGAGCTGGGAGTGTTCAGCCTGGAGAAGAGGGGGCTTGGGGGGATCTTATCAATGTGTATAAACACCTGATGGGAGGAAATAAGGATGAGGCAGCCAGGCTTTTCTCGGTGGTATCCAGTGACAAGACAAGAGGCAACGGGCACAAATTAAAACACAGAAAATTCCATCTGAACACAAGAAAACACTTATCCAGTCAGGGTGGTCAAAGACAGGCACAGAAAGTAGTGGAGAGTTCCTAGAGAAGTGGTGGAGTCTCCATCTCTAGAGATACTCAAAACCCAACTGGACACAGACCTAGGCAACCTGCTCTAGGTGACTCTTCTTGAGCCGTACTGCTGGACAAAATGACCTTCAGAGGTTCCTTCCAACCTCAGTCCTTCTGTGATTCTGTGGTTCTCACTTCGATTCCTTCATTGCTTTCCCTTCCATCCTCCAATACCTGAATTTACTCCAATCTTTGATTTTCTTCAGGCTGCAGCTAAATCTTGCAGAACTAAACTGATACTTTGTTACAGGAAACTCTTTGATTCATATACACATAGAGGTAAGAAACACATTGACATGAATTTGTGTTTTATTTTGGTTCACAATAAATTGATCTATATCTTGCAATTAGCCTTGAAAAGGAGGTAGCCTAGAACTACCAGAGCCTTAAAGGATTTGATGTCAGAGGTTGCTGCTGTATAAATCAATACAGTTCAGCTCCTTGTATTCCTTAGCGTGTTTTCTTTTTTTCTCACCCTCTCTGGACCCTTCCTGTAGCTGACAAGTGATAGTCTTTGAAGCAAGTGTCACGGTTGATCAGAGTACTTGCCACCTTTCAGATAAATGAATTCTCTAGCAGCCCAAGTGCACAAAGTCTGCAATTGCTTCAGCCCAGTTCTTGTTCACTTGCCAGAGGCAGGGCAAGTGCTATCACCACTTAATGGGAGAAATATATCTTATGTTAAACTGTCAAGAAGACATTGTTTTAAAGTGAACAATTCCAACACTTTATTTCACACGTACTGCTTAAAGGTGTTGTGGCGTAGGAAATGTCTTTTTGCTGTCACACGGCAGTAACACTTTATATTCATCCTGTCTCATTCCTATATTTCTATAGAATCTGAAGACATGAATAACTGAAAAAACTATGATGATGAGCCTGCCAGGTTTAACCAAACACTTCATTTTCAGGAACACCAGGTGGAACTTTAAAACCTGTTCTGATCAATAAAATTAAGTTGCATATTCTAGATTTTGCAGGGTGTTTTTTTTTCCCCTTTTCTTTTTAGTGGTGTTTCTAGGATAATTTTCGCAATTCTGGTACTGAGTATTGCAAACAGATACTGAGCACGACATTCTATACCTAAATAACAGTGTGTATGCTAAATAAATATTAGATACCATATGTGCATTATTATTCTTGGTGATAATGAGAACTGAGTTTAATTTGGCAGTCTGTGTGGCAGACCATTTATTCCCATCCCCTTCTGTGTTAGTTCCTCTACTCATCTAAATGACATGATGTCTTTTCAAGACCTCCAGAAGATTTCTTAATCAGCAGGTTGAGATGTTCATAAAGTTTTCTCTGAGCAAGCAGTGGAATTGCCAATTAGTGGTGACAGGTATTTTGAAAACATTCACATCAGGTAACATTTGCTTTCACTGCATCTTTCCCTCTAGTATTTTAGGAAATAAATCTCATTCTGCTTCTATTGTATAGGATTATTCAGTACAAATTTTTGTAAAGCATATACCACACATAAATGCAGAGCTCTCCTTAATGCTTCAGAAAAGCACAGACTAAGCATATTGAGTGAGCAAAGTGTAATCTCACATTATTTCACTACTTCATTCCAACTACAATGATATTACTATCCTTGAGTCTTCGGAACTGAGCAGCTATATTCTTTTAGGGCTCCCAGCTTGTGAAGAAGTGTAGTTTGTGTTTCATTCATTGAGGTTCAGCATATTAATATGCAGATTCTGTTCAAGAACCTGTAGGAAGGCACATTATGGATTCCAGTCATTGTTCTTCCATCTCTCTGCTGACTTCTGTCCAAACTGAAGGATCTGGGAAAGAATTACTGGTATGAGCATAGAGCTGAAAGTCAGAAGCTTTACTGAGTGCAGTGAAGGAAGAGTATAGTTTTCTTCTTAATACTTCATCACATGGTTGACCAAGCAGACTAAAAGTACATTTTTTTGCACAAAATTTCAGGATGTTTCTAGATTAGAATTATGACTGACATGAATAACAACAGTAGAAGCATGGCCTAATCTCAGCACTATTATGTACAAACTAAGGACAGAAATTTAAGTCTTAATTTCATTATAGTAGAGTTATGTGTAAAAACATGCTTGACATGACACATTTTTTTCCAATTTCAGTATTTCCCTACTCCTACTCTGGCAAGTTGTAATGCAGTTCTCTTTAAAATTAAAGTCATTTTAATCCACAGTAACAACTTCAGTTCAGCTGCTATTAAATGCACTCTTGATCTATTAGAAATTAAGTACTCAAATATGCAACTGTTTAAATTAAATGATACTGAGTTAAGAATACTCTGTACTGCTGAGCTATAAGCATGACTAGTTCTGAAGCATAGTTATTAGTTATCTGGGCAGAAATGCCCAGATTGTCATGGCAGTCTTCCCTTCAGCAAAAACATAATGGTTTTTAAGCAAATTTAAAATACATCTGGCCAAGCTAGGGAAAAAATACACAACTTAAACATGAAATTTAATGTCCAAATATTTCCTGAGCAATTGTGCTCTAGTTGACTCAGCTCTGAGTGGAGGGGATTGGACTAGATGGTCTCCAGAACTTCCTGTCCACCTGAACTATTCTGTGATTCTGTGAAAAGTGAGTGTTAGGTGTAATGACTAATTCTGACAGTGTATCTAATTCGCTCAGACGAATGTAAGTTAAATTTCTACAACCACAGCACTTGATCTACAAATGTTATATACTGTTACTGTGCCTTATAAAAATATCCATTGGTATTAGTTGAGTAGCCTGTTTGGGAAAATAATAATAATAAAAAAAAAAAATGCCGAAAGGAGGTAAGCAAAGTCTCTAACATCACCACACCACCACCACTGTATTAGCTGTATAAGAGAATTTTTGACTTGTATACTGAAGGCCTGGTGAGTTCAAAGGAACTTCTTCTAAAGAAAAGGAAACAGTCTGGGGAGCCAGGTGGAAAAACAGCACTTTTTAGGCATAGCTGAAGGATTCATGCCAGCTCAGTATGCCAGCAAGAGAAATCTACTTAACAAAAGCTTTTTTGTTGGTGACGAAAAGGCTAAAGAAAAAAAGTAAAGTGAAGAAGTACACTTGGAAACTTTATTGTAAATGGATTTTGTTTCTTCTCCCTGATATAGTGTAGTGGTTTTACCCTGCCGGGCAGCTGAACTCCACCACAGCCGCTCTCTCACTCCCCCTCCTCAAAGAAGAGGAGGAGAAGAAAGTATGATGTAAGGAAACAGGGTCTCTTGCAGGTTGAGATAAGGGTAGTTTTAATTAAAGAAAAAAAAAAGGAAAGAACAAGCGAAGGCCGCGCGGAAGCACAGAGGGGAAAGGGGAAAAAAATATTCTCTACTTCCCCATCAACGAGCGGTGTTCGGCCACGTCTTGGGAAGCAGGGCCTTAATACGCGTAGTGGTTGTTCAGGAGGACAGACGTGTTCACAACGAGAGCCCCCACTTCTCCTTCCCTTTCCCAGCTTTTATTGCTGAGTATGACATCATATGGTATGGAATATCCCTTTGGTCGGTTTAGGTCAGCTGCCCTGGCCATGTCCCCTCCCCAGTTCTTGCCCACCCCCCACCTACTGGCTTCGGGGGGGTCTGGAGAGAGTCCTGGTGCTGTGCCAGCACTGCTCGGCAGCAGCCAAAACACTGGTGTGATACCAGCACTGTTCTAGCTACAAGTGCAGAGTACAATGCTATATGGGCTGCTGCAGGGAAAGTTAACTCTATCCCAGCCAGACCCAGTATATATAGGTCTAAGGATAAATTTTAGTAGTAGAAAAAGGCAATTATACTCCATTGAATTTGTTCCTGTTATGATTACCAAATACAAATTGATTTCTTTCCTCTTAAATAAAAATAAAGATTATATTGTTAATGGGATTTTCTTTAAGTATTTAAGTTAATGACTAGTAAATACTTGCCTGAAGCATTTGACAGCAAAAGAGAAACTAGGTTGGTACTTCAACTTTGCATTGCCAGACTTTGAGATGTTTTGGGTGTATCACATGACCTAGAACATATAAACAATTTGAGAAGTACTCAGATGTTCTTGTACCTTTCTCATATTAAAGTCAATTCCCTTTAAACAAGAACAACTAATTCTGTGTTGCTTGGTTATCTTCTGAAGCTTACAAAAAGTCCTCATATAACTGACATGTAGGTTCTGTCAGAACTCTTATGTAACCCATTCCTACATATATACTCTGTCTTCCCCAGGACAAAACCAGTAAGCTGCCTGTTATTCTTACGCCTTTTCTAGACATGCTAGTTTTATAGTTTTCCACCAAGTGACGTTCTGACTGTCAAATCAGAATCATTTCAAGTCATACTCAGCTATGAAAATTTGTTCTCTAAATCCATCCAAATACACTCATTATGTATAGCTAAAAAGATTTGTGTCACATTTTTGTTAGCTATCCATACACAATGAATATTTAGTATACGATAATGAATATTAAAATAAGGTTAAAATATGTATCTTCATATTCATGGAAATGTGCAGAAGTGGCTTCATCCAGCAGCATGGGAGTACACTAGGACTTAGATGATGTGGTCTATAACTTTAGCAATTCATTAGAGGTTTCTAACAAGTCAGGTACATTTCATCTGTCATGCTGATTCTGACTAAATTATTCTGTGCTATTTTATTATGTATCTGTAAGTTACAGAAAATGAGGAATAGTAATAACTTCTTAGTCATTAGGATTATAAAAAAGACTAAGGGCTAGATAATCTACTGATAGACAGCTACTGTAAGATTTAGGATTAACTGAGGTCCTCAATGTCAAAGTTGCTTTCTGAAAAAAAGCTTCCAAAGTGCTGCCTAAACCTAGAAACACTTGGACACTTGCTTGCTATCATATCACAGTAACCTCTGGGTTGTGATGCTCAGATTGGTGCAAAAGCAAAGACAGAAGATTCCTGAGGATGGATGTGGAGAAGTGCCTGTGCTTTTGGGTGGAATGGTAGCTTGCTCAACAGAGCAGTGTGATTGAATGATAGAGTTGCCTGTTTAAACTAAAACTGGGAGACATCACCAAGAAACAGCCAGGAAATTCGTAGAAACATCCAAGCATCTGCCTAGAAACATGCCTGTAAGCCAAATTATTCCTATTTGTATTTGGGATAACAAAAAGCAGTGGTACAGAGAGGACGCTGGTGAAGACCAGAAGCAGCACTGGGAGTGTCAGGATTTTACAGCTCTTGCCAGACCTCCCTAGGGCCATACAGACACATCCCTGCTTGTAAGTAACCATGAGTAATCAGAAAAGGATAGCAGTATTAGGAGAGGAATAGAAAAAAACTGTCCCTGGAAGAAGTGATGTACATGTATATTCATGGATGTGTTTAGGCATAAAAACTTGTATATCATGGTCAAGAGGATGGTTGTAGTTATAATATAGGAAAACCTTGCATTTTTTTTTATAGTTCTGTCATACTGCCATTACACTAATTTGCTTTTTTGTTAGGTTGAGAATTAAAAGTTACATGTTATGAAATGTTAAATCTGTGCCCAGACTTTGTATTTTCCATACAGTGACAAAGGGGCTCCCTCATCCCTCTAGCTTGTTCTTTCAAAGTATATGAAAATGTTCTTTGCAGTAACTTTGAGAGAAGATTTCATGGGCTATCGCCAGGCCTTCAGAAGCCATGTGGCAACTTGGGCTGAGCAGTAAAAGGAAAGCATAAATATTCTTGTCATTGTTCATGGTGAAGGAGCTATACTGTTGTTTTTTTTTCATACTCTTGAACATCCACTGTGTTCAAAGTGTGCACAAACAAGTATGCACACAGACATGTCTGAGCCTAATACAGGATTTTCTGTTGAGATCCCCAACAACTAAAAACCAACACCACTACCTATCACTCATCAAAACATTAAGTTCCCTGCTAATCACAGCATCTAGTATTCATGTCCGTGAGACTGTAACAGCTCAGTGGTTGAAATACTTTGTAAGCTAAGGAGCTGAAATGGTTCAGGTACCTTCAGTCAAGACAGTTTTATGATCTGCTCTCTGTTCTAGGTATCTTTTATGTGGTTTAAAAGTCAGACAGATGCATAGAAATTCCTAGGAATAGAAAACAAAGTCAAGACCTCTCTCCCATATGAGTATCCTAACAAAGTCATGCTCCAGTCCTCATCAGGGAGCATTTAATTTTTTATAAATTATGAATTGAGCAACAGTCCCTTGAAAAAAAGGTGTTTGCAAACCTAAGCTACCCTTTAAAAACTTTCAAAGCAGAGATACCTCTGTCATTTAATTTCTCGCAGTAGTTTGACAGATGCACTCTTTTTGGAAGGTAGATATCTGAAACCATTCTTTATAACTAGAACAGTTGTAAAATTTTCAGTAACCCATCATTATGTTTCCCAGTGGCTAGCTGTAGGCACCTCTCTCTGTACTCTAGTGTTTCAGATCCTTTTCCAAAATGACGAATAACTCACAAATAAGTTTAAGTAATGACAAAAGCTGCTACTACTCTCAGCTGATCTCTAAACCACCATTCCTTCCCCATGAACCTGTTGCCTTTACGGCAGCAATTGGTGAGCCACACACCCACTGGCTGTTAAATTTAGCATCTAGATTAATTGCCACTACTCCCTGTCTCTCCTAAGGTGATCTAAAAATCCTCTACCGTTTCTTTTAATAGCTAGGAATGTAAAGGGAAATTTAAAGCAGTGATTAATATGCAGTCTAGCTATACATTTGGCCTCTGAAAGAGGAAACCTAAAGACAGGCTGGATTGACAGCTCAGGATAATGTTTCCTGCTTCAGTTGTCTAACTTACATTTGCCTCTCCAAGCACTGTGTTCCCAATGAACTTAGGCAGTCCAGGCACACAGGCTATAGTTCTGGTTTCTAGACTGTGTAAGGCATTCGAGCTCAGCAAGGCATGTTCAAATCTTCCACTAACCATACATATTTGTATACATATATCTACCATAAATTCTTACACGGTCATCTTACAAACCAGAGAAAAAAAGAAAAAAAATACTTTCAGAAACCATCATCAGTCCAAACAGTTTAGAGAATACCACACCAATGAAGGAATATGTCTAAAGATATTTTGCAAATTTAATATGATATAGTCAATATGCAAAAGAAGATAGTGAACTTAATAAAACAAAAATAGATTTTGGAGTTAGGTCACATTTATACTTCCATTACTGTCATGGACAAAGCATCCTTGACTTGGGGATTTCACTTAATTTGATTTATTGTCAGTTAACACAATCTTTTAATTACTGAATTGGGTACTGAGGAAAAAACAGACATATAATTAAACAGTCACCTAAGGTAACACCTTTCTTCCCCCCTCTCCAGGCTCAACTTCCGTTCAACACCTCTCTTTCCGCTCTCCTAGTCTTCACTCCCCTAGTTTTCAGCAGTCAGCTCTGCCACAGTCTGCAGGCCCACAGGGGTGTTGCAGTTCCACAGTCCCTCAGACCTCTTCTAGCTTGGCATGTCTTCCAAGAGCGCAGCTCTAGCTCCATTCCCAGCAATGTCTCCTTCCATGTGTCTCCCGCACTTCCTCCTTTGGTTTCTGAAAAAAAAAAAAAAAAAAAAAGCACCTCTTCACATCTTCTTGTACATTTCCTGTGCCTCCTCACATCTTTCCTTTTGTCTCCTACTTCCTGCAGCTACTGCCCGTTCTTAGTGATGTCTGAGCAGTGGTGTCACGTGCTCCTTAGACTGGCTGAAGTTTTGGTTTGCAGTGGGCTCCTTCTGTCTGTTTCCAACTCAGCTGGACCTGGCTGTGATTGGTACAGGGCAGTTCCTGACATCTTCCCACACAGGGCACCCTGCAGCTCCTGCTACACAGCCAGTTATGCCCAATAGTTGGCTGCCTGGGAAGCAACAGGTAAAAAGCTATCATGTTTTTAAATAAATAGGGCCACGTATTAATCAGCTCTAGAATTATCAGGAAATTAAATACTCCCCAATTACAGGTGCAGGTCTCTCCTGGAATGCCAGTTGTTCTGACATCATTGAAAAGGTTGTTTATTAGTGAACCATAGTTAAATCATTTTCTCTTCCTAGATTTTTCTATTAACCTCTGAGGAAGGTTACATAAGAAACGAGAGACCAAAATATTTTGTACCATAGCATCCTTGTATCTTTCAGCTGCCTTCTCAACATATTTCAAGCTAAACCTTCCCAAAGGCTTTTCCACAGGTATATTTATCACCAGGCCTTAAATAGTTGATATTATGCATAATTTTTATTAAACATGAAAGACTTTCAAATTAATTAGACAGTTGATTAGTTGGTAAGCCTGTTTGTCATTGCTATCACCCCCAACATTTTTCACTGCATAACTGATAAGTTAAATACCTGATTATACTGAAAGTTAATTGGTTTTTAATAGAGCGTCTGCAGAAAGAAGTTGTAAGCTCCAAGGTATATGCCAATCAAAACATAATACAGTTTTTAACTGGAGAAGATTAACACATGCTACTTCATAAGGTTTGAGCCTGCCTTCCTCCTCCCCAAAAGTTACTTGAAAAGATAAAATTCTTGGCCCAGAGTGTACAGTGTGAATAAGATATATTACCTCTTCCTGTCAGTCCTATTTACAAAATTGCTCTTATGTACTGTTTCTTTAACTTCAGTGGAATTTTACATCAGGATAAAATGATTAAGACTACTCTAAGGCAATTCATTACACACAGACTGTTTACCTTGGTACACCTCTTAAGCAATACCTCAGTCCAACAAGAAAACGGGAAACAGAAAATTAGCTGTTTATCTTTGAAGAGAAGAACAAATATAAATGCTAAAGCTGCATTTCTAGTTTCTTCTGAAATGAAGAAAATGACAATATTAAGGCTTTTTTTTTTCACATAAGAATAAAACAGATAGAATAGTCTTATTTTCTAAGAATCAGAGGTAGCAGTCTGGAGCAGGGTGTTTTTCAATAATTTTTCAAATTATTACAAATCTTGACAACTGATAGAAAGAATTCTGTTTACTTAAAATATTCTTAGCCATGACATTTGTAACTCTTACAAGGTTGCAGGTTTATGATATAATTCTTATAAGTATTCATTTAAATAAATACAGGTTTAAAAAAGACATTTTTAATGTTGGATAGCATTCCATTGGAATATGGAATATGATTACATGATAAGGGCATTAGGGTTAAAGAATTTCATATTTACTATACAACTTTAAACATCAAATATTCTGTAGGAGTACTGGTTTCCTTCACTCCATTTCTGGATCCACACCCCCACACGTAGTCTCTATATCTACACATGCGTTCTACATCTATCCATACTACAAGAGTTTAAAATTTCTACATGCTTATGTAGAAACTCTCTTCTACTCTTGCATTACCAGCTTTAACCTTTTTTTATTTGAGGTTCTGTCTTTATCACTGCTTTGTTCTTTTCTCTCTTCTTTTATATTCTGGAGCCCTACTTTTTCCATTTCCTTAAATACTGCTGTTCTTAGATTTTAAAAATGTCATTGTTGTTTTATCTTGATCAGTCTTCAGAAAACTAAAATGTTAACTAAATGCATTACAACATCAGTATTGCTCTCCTATCTAACACCAGTCCAAGATATTCAGTCTTGGCATTTTTTATATTATCTTGTTAAAACTCTTGGTAGAAGAAATCTGTTATTTTCCTGAAATCTTTCACTTGACATCAGATAACACCAATTTGTCAAAGCCAATCAAGCCTTTAATTATTTTTAGATGCCTGCTTCATTTTCAAATACATAATGTAGTTAGTTGTCCAAATGACCCATTCTCCTTCTCAAAAGAAAAAATGCGTAGCTTTAAGGCTACCCGTCTTTTTCAGTGGAGCATGTTTTCATAGCTAGGTGGGTCTCTCTACTAAAAAAATTACATCTTCTTAATGGAACAGGTATAACAGTGATAAGACACACATTAAAAATTCATCCCAGTGCATAACAGTCAAAAGAATAGAAATCTATTTACTGTATTTTTTATCAGTTTCATAGAATCTCCTGAGCTCTACTAACACTAGGGATATTCTTGTCAGATAAAATTGTCTTAATTGCAAAGTTAAGATTCTGGCATTCTGAGAAGGTTGATGTTTCTATGAGTGTGTTTCAATGTGTGCGTTTGAAAACCTTACATCATAGCAGGTGCTCTTTCTGGAAAAAAAAAATAAGACAACAGTCTGTTTCTTATAAGCCTTTGCCTCTCTAAGTACCAGTACACAGGATAGACACTGTCACTGTGTTTGCGGTGGCCTCCAAGAGTACAATCACAAGATGATTGATAAAGTCTGAGAACAGAAGCGCAGATGATAACAGAGACATCAAGGGTATAAACATCAACCATAAAAAAAACAGTTTTACTTATCATTAAAGGAATGCAACCTTGAGAGCTGGGATGATTCTGTGATTCTATGATCTGTTTTAGGGCAATAGGAAAAGAACAAAGAACATATATCCCACATGCATAAACATCCTTATATAGTGAAAACACAAAGGACATAGTCAGAAACAGGAACAGCTCTACTGTAAGGACAATGGTGTCCATCCCCAGCAGAATTCTTTAATCCTTATTAAAATATTTTTTCTTCCTTGTGCTAAATATGATGGTGGATATGCTGGTACCAAGCCTACCACCAGAACAGAAAGTGTACAACAGAACTGGAAGTAAATTGTGCTTACCCTTTGAGATCTCCACCTGCTTAGAAGAATTAGAGCCACAACTGATTAGAAGACATAGAAGACCATCACAACCCCTACAATAAGAAGACCAAAGAACAGAGATAGAAAAAATTCTCCAGCATTCCCCTAGCTGAACCTGATCAATACTGCTACTTAAACATTAGCAAATCTTTCTTCCCCCTTTGAAAGAGAAAGCACTGCTTTTTGTTTTACCATCCATCATATTTTGCTTTTGCAACTTGGTAATTACTTTCTACTATATAACTAGGATTAGCAAATTAGAGCATTAAAACACAGAGTATTTTTGTGTATTGTGTGTATATGTGTGTATGTATGTATAATGTGTGTATTTCCTGCTCTAGACTTGTTACACAAAGTGGATGATACTGCAGTAGCAAGTCAGAATAAGCTCAGGTGTAACATAGCTACTTAATAGAACAATCAGTTGATGCAGAAAGCTGCAAATTCTCTGATGAATACCCCTACAAATTCTCTGGTTGCCTCAGAGTTGGCATTTACATAATTATTCATTCTAGCCCATACGCTTTCCTGAAAGGACTTAGCACCTAATTCTTAGATACATGCAATATGTATCTTAAAAGACACTATACAACAGAAGCCAAAAGCAGACAGTGTCAGACAGTTTATAGTTTGTCAAGACCTAAAAAAGGAACTTTTCCAGCAGCAGCTGAAATCCATGTATTTTCTGGAATTTACACAACTTCAGGCTGCAGGAAGACATTTCTAGAGACTTGATTATTCTTAAGAGCTGGTACCTATTCCTGTTAAAAAGAAATGAAAAGCGCTTATCCTTTTCTTCTGTATTATATCTAGAGAACAATAGGTTGGCTGATTCTTTGCTAGCTTCTGAATAGTTCAAACTTTCTTCTATTAAGCTTGTGGAATTGTGGACAGAAAACTAAGGCAGCCTACACAACCAAAGAGACAGGTAGTTATATATAGGGGTGTTTCTTCACTGAGTGAGAGAGGGACAAAAGCATGACAGGGGGTTTTCTGATCTATAGACTCAGGGATATGAATTCTATCCCCAGTCCTGTGCTAGGCGGCCTAATTCTCCTTATGGTTCTAGTCATAATAACCCAGTCTTGAAGAGGATACAGAAACACTTCACTTTATATCTCACTATGATATGCATATGGTAAAGTACCAACATAACTAGTTGTGGGCTCAAATTTATGTGTGCAAAATGCTTCTTTATGGTGAGAGTGATTAAACATTGGAACAGGTTGCCCAGAGATGTTGTGGAATCTCCATATTTGGTGATATTCAAAGCCCAGCTGGACATAGCCCTGAGCAACCTGCTTTAGTTGACCTTATTTCAGCAAGAATTTTGGTCTAGATGACTTCTGGACATCCCTACAGACCTTACCTGTTCTGTGATTCTGTATGAGATTAAAAGGGCCTATTTTAATATGAATTCAAATACACTAGTCCATACAGAGAAAGCACCGTGCCCAGTGCAGCTAGAAGTATCTACAGAAAGTCAGTGAAACCTCACCTACTAGTGGATTCATGATTTTTTTCCAATTTTAAAAAAACTGCTATCTGATCAATATAGAGATACGAACTTCACTACATAAACCTTGTAAAAGATTTGTCATATTACTGCTCAGTGTCCTCATGAAGACCTTAGCCTGCAATCAGAAGAGAAAGCTACAGCTGTTGAATCAGTAATTCTAAAAGAAGCTTATTCATTGACTTCAGTCCAGTGAGCAAGAATGAAACAATACATCTAACAAATCAGTGTTTGGCTGTCATTCTAACAAGACAGAGGCAGTGAGCTGACAACTTCAGAAACAGTAGAGTAAACCTTTGAGAACCTCCTGGCTTAAAACCAAACATAACCAATCACACAGCTGTGCAAATAAACTCACAAGCCCCATTTTACTTGACAGCTCCCAGTAATCAAGAAATGTGGCAAAATGAGCCATCAGAACTAAGATATGATCACTGATATCAAACCAGCTTTTGAGAACAACTGTCAGCTTCTTTATGTTATAAGGTTAGAAAGGAAGGTGAAATAAAGTCAAACCATTTTGTGCTTAGAAAATTATCAATTAATTGCTAAAAAATGAAAGTATAAAGCTGTAGAATGTTTTTGTTTGTGGAGACTTTTTGGCTAGTTTTATTTGTTTGTTTGTTTTTCCCCCAAAATTATCAGCATCAGCCTCCCTCACTACAAGAAACACTTCTCTGTTTTTACATTTTGAGCCATGATGATTCTTTCCTCTTTAAAATTATAATTTTTCTCTCACTTCCAAATTTTAGAAGCAAGTACTGACATTTTTTTTTCTCTCTTTCTGCACAGGGAAATTTCATCTTCTAGTTGGAACAGGAGGACTGGCTGCAGAAGGAGGTGCAAGTGCCTGACAGCCATTCAGAAGGCTCCAAACCTTCTGACCAGTAGGTGGAGCAAAAATGTCATTAATGTAGAGACAAACTCTGAACTAGAACTCTGTAGTCACCCACAGGGTGTGTTCTTTTTCCATTCTGTTTTCTAATTGCTCAGTCCAAGGAAGACAACCTAATGCCTCTGGTTTTTATCTAACCTTAAGAGTAAAGGGGAAATTCTGTCTGATATGGCTTTCAGAGGCACAACACAGGAAAAAAATGCTCTGCAACGTTCTGCTCTCCTACTTGCTTGTCTTCTCTGAGTATGTGGGGAGAAGGACTGGGGACATGGCTCAGCACAGCACGGCTGTGTATGTATATTCATGGACTTCTGTTTAGCTGGCGGTTGCCTTGCTTGTAATCCTGAGCTCGGTCCAACTGATTATCTCTTTGTCCTTTAGCTTTTCCATGTACATTGTTTCATTTCCCAGAACAATGTTGTTTCATGCCACACCAAAGAAAATACACACTCACAGAAAATAAACTCCTTTTCCTATGCTGGTTTTATTTAGCCAGGGATGTGGTTATGCTCATGACAAAAACATGCTACAAAATCATACATCTTTCAAATACACGGCCTCAAACCTGAAGCACCTCAACTGTGCTAAAATGTTGATAGATTTTCACTCAGACAGTACTCAAGAAGCTATTAGACAGAGTACCTTATACATTAAAAGATCTTGAAAGCACCTTTCAACTCTGTTATGTTTCTGCAAGCTATGGATTAATGGGAATCAGCATGGGACTTGCTACACAGAGAGGAATACCTACAGGAATTAACATTTAAACCGAAAACCTCACAATGAAAAGCCTTGTCATCTCCTGGCAGAATCATGCCTGCTGTTTCCACAGTTCACAACAAAGCACGGCTTTATACTAAATCACAGCTGAGCACCAGGATGCAGATATTCAACATGGCCTTTGAAAAGGACATTGCAGCTCATCATCAGAGTCCTGAACAAAAATGCAGTTGGAATTTGATTATCAGTCATTAGAAACTTCCTGCAGCACCCAGGTACCTCTAAACTCAACCATTTCCTGACCAACTTTGACTCTCTTACATTGGGATCTTCAGCAAATAACATTATTGTGGTAATTTGTGTCAATTTTGGAGTCAGTTTGAAAGGTGTTAATTGGAGCAAAATCACTGAATTTAATAGTGCTTTAGTTACTTCATCAGCTAATGTTAATTTCATCGTCTAACATGAAAGATATTAATTCAATTTTGTTCCATTTGGCTGTGTCTATTAACAAAAACAGACCTCTTCACAAGGCAGTATTTAAAGGCTTTCTAACTGAAAGAAATGACACAGAGAGAAATTCTTTTAGAATTTTAATTAAATGGTGAAAGTTAATTTAAAGTGTTTCTCATTACAAAATACAGGGCATCCAAGACTAAAAGTCTGAGCTCCATTGAATTACTATCCCAGAAAAACTCAGGTAATTTAACACAACTTAGACAACCTTCAGCTTATTATTATTATTATTATTATTATTATTATTATTATTATTATTATTATTTGGAAACAGTACAGAAGCTACTTGATTTTTAAACATAAACCAGTTTCAAAATGTTTAATACACTATATATGTTAATACTATACAGAAAAAAGTTGGTCAGCATCAACAGATTCACCTAGGCAAGGTATACAAGGCATCTGTTCTGTACCACTTGCTAAGCACCTACTACCCGCTAATGAGATGGATGAAATTTAACCGTGCTTTGAGATAAAGGCTGGTGATTGCAGTTCAAGAGTTTATGATTTCGTACATGAAGGAAAAGAAGACATACTCAGATCAAGGTTTCTTCTCCTCCACACATACACACTCTTCTCCGCTTTTCAGTCTTGGTTATGTAAAGTAATGCAAAGAAAAATTTTCCCAAATTAGTGTTTTACTGACACACAAAAAGATCATTAAGAACTTTACAAGCTCTCTCTGTCAAGCCACATGTTTAAGATTACATACTTACATGCACAAATTTCAAAACTTGGTTCTGTAAAGTTGTGATAGTTTCCTCAGCTATGAAAGAGGATAGTAAAGGGACTCCAGGCACACTGAGTTCAAATAAATTGCTAATGTAAGCATTTTGACTTGCAGTGGAAGAGGATGGTGCTTCCATAATTTTAATAGCAAGTTCATTCCTTCTTTTATTTTCCCCTTTCTATGTCTTGAAATATATATCTTGCTAGTCATTGCTCCCACTGGCTGGAAACAGCTGACCATAACGCAACATCACTCACCTATAGTTGACAAAACAGTAACATTTAACTTTCCCAGTTTGTAGGCAAGTAGAAAAAACTTCAAGGGATTTTCTATATACATTCCATACTCAGAGTAAAATAGGTTAACAAAGGAAAAAGGAAAATATGAAATACTGATAAATTCTGTCAGAATAGAAGTACAAAAGACATACTCTTGCAGATGACTCTCTCAAATAATATTTCTTGGAAACCTGACTTACAGTGAGTATCTGGAAGTATGTTGCAGTAAAAGGATTCTTTTTATAAGAATTCATCTTATATTGTCCATAATTTTCAAAAACAAAAATGGCCAGAATTTCTCTTCAAATTTAACCTTAAAATACAAATTGTCAACTTACTGAATACAATCCTAATAAAACAGCAAGTTAATATATTTTACTATAGCTATCACAGTTAGTATATTCCATTAATTTTAAAATTTAAAGGGACTTTGTTATGAAGTTAGAGAATTCAGCGCCTGAAGATACCTTCTATGGAAAAATTCTTAATCTCATTCATCCCTTTCGTATTTGCTAAAAAATACCAGAATAATACAAAGAAATCCTGAGAGCTCAACATCTGGAAGAGTAAATACCCCCCACACTATAAAAGAAAGAACAGGTGCTTGTGGAAGCACATAAACAACAAGAAAGTCCTTCAAAAAAGCCAATATTGATTTATCAAGAGTAACACCTGTTTGATTAACCTGGTTTCTTTCTTTGAGGAAACAATTTGCTCAGAGCAGAGGATGTCATCTGCCTGGATTTTAGCAAGGCTTTGGACACAGTCTCCCATGACACCCTCTTCACTAACAACCTGATAATATCTGGACTGGGCAGATGGACCACAAAATACCACAAAATGAGTGGGTATCCAGCTGAATTGTCAAACTCAGAGGGTGGTGGTTAATGGCTCAAAGTCAAACTGGCTGCTGGTCATGAGTGGAGTTCCTCAGGTACGGATAAAGGATCTGATACTGCCCTGGGCCACAGAATGCCAGACAAGGAGGATACTTTAAACGACTTTTTCACACACTTCTTCTTGGACTGTTTAGTTCTGCTCTGCCTCTTAAAGAAGTTTTCAACTGAAGAACTTCTTCAGGCATAACCTTATAGTCATGGCAGCACTGAGATTATCACAATCTAATAGCCTTATTTATTTATTTATTCAGGAATGCCTAAAGGCATAGCAAGCTCCAAATCTGTCTTTTTAACCCAAGCTTGGCTAAATCCACAGGAACAGAACAGGCATAGCATGCAGTCATGCTAAAATTCTTTCTAAAAAACATTTGGAGATCAAAAACTTCTTGTCATCACCCTCAAAGATTGTTGTGTTAACAAACTCCTAGATATGATTTCAGCAGGTCAGAAAATCATACACATCTATAATTTTAAAATGTTCTAAAGTTGCTGTTCAAATAACAGCAGTAGAGCAAGGGTTTAGAACTATTCCATTTTATGCAGTGTTTCAGGGAATTGCTATACAACAGTAAAACTGATTTATAAAAAGGACAATACGCAACTGTAGCAACATTTTAACCTTTGTGTCATCTCTTGTTCATCTCTCTAGATATCGTTTTCATCCAGTGTAGTTTAACGTGAGGCAGTCTCTCAATTCCATTGCTGTAAAAAAAAAAAAAAAAAGTCAGCTACTATAAAAGGCAGGAAAGAATTAGTATCCTGTGTTTGCCTTAGCAGGTGATTGTGAGGATATGTGATATCTAAATGAACGGCTTGCACTTAACACTTGCTGCAAACAGTTCATTTCTGGTCATCCCAATATCTTGTGTTACCATGAAAGTAAATGATCTATTTCTAAATGCTATATTTCTAGGTAAATGCTTGGTCTCTCTGGTATTAATTAGTACTGGCTACTTTTACAGAATATTTTGTAGTACTTTAGAAAGCAATTTGATAACTTTATTTCATTTGTGTGTATGACATGACTGTTCTTGACAGCCAGCGGATGACTCAATCCACATTAAACAGCTCCTAAATTCAGGAAAGTGCCTTTTGAATTGAATCTTAGGGCTTCTGTCCATCAATATTTTCACTCCATTACAGGAATATCAATAGTTCACCAGCAGTGATTCAGAATCTTCTATTATTTTCTCTGTGGAGCTCTTGAATGGTGTGTTTCTGCTTGTCTGTAATTTTGAGTATCTAATTTTCATGTTTCTTACCTTTCAAGTGTTTCATTAACAGGCATTTGTTATTCACTTGGACTTCAAAAGTCTGGCTGGGATGGAGTTAATTTTCCCTGCAGCAGCCCACGTGTGCTCTGCACTTGTAGCTAGAACAGTGCTGGTATCACACCAGTGTTTTGGCTACTGCCGAGCAGTGCTGGCACAGCATCAAGACTCTCTCCAGACCCCCAAAAGCCAGTAGGTGGGGGTGGGCAAGAAGTGGGGAGGGGACATGGCCAGGGCAGCTGGCCTAAACTGACCCACAATAATATGGCGTCACTCAGCAATAAAAGCTGGGAAAGGGAAAGGAGAAAGGGGGGCTCTTGTTATGAAGACGTCTGTCCTCCTGAACAACCGCTACGCATATTGAGGCCCTGCTTCCCAGGATGTGGCTGAACATCGCTCGTTGATGGGAGGTAGAGAATATTTTTTTTTCATCCCTCTGTGCTGCCACATGGCCTTTGCTTGTTTTTTCCTCTTTCTTTTCCCCTTAATTAAATTATGCTTATCTCAACCTGTGAGCCTTTTTTTTCTTTCCATCATATTTTCTTCTCCCCCTCTTCTTTTGAGGAGGGGGACTGCGAGAGTGGTTGTGTGTAGTTTTGCAGGGTAAAACCACCACAAAAGGTTAGCAACTACCGTACTGAATGTAAAATTTGGTTGCATTTTCTGCACCATACTGTTAAAAGCCATGGTTTTCTGTAAAGGCAATTACCTCCTTTTTTTTTTTTTTTTTTTCATTGATTCTTGCTCTTTTCAACCTTATTTTTCCTAAAGTGTAGCAAAACTTTGGGTTAAGGATTGAACTGAACTCTTGGCTCCACTAAAATTAATGACCATCCTCTTAATGACATCACAACACAAATCTTCAAGTTTGTGGGGGCTTTGTTTGTTTGTTTGTTTTCCCCCAAAAAAGTTGTTTAAGACCAATTGAGGGAACCACACAAGCTCATACTGCTGGAGTTTATGGAAGAAAGTTTAAGGATAGCTTTCAATTTCTTTGGAACCATTACTCCTGGTCACAGAAGAAAAAAAGTCTCAAGGGTTTCTACTTTGAAGCAACTGTGTTGTTCTTTGTAGTGATTAGTACCATTTTTCAGTAACTCAGTATAATTCTTTCAACATACTATCACACCAACAAATCAATCAGTACATCCTAAAAGATCGTGATAATGTAAATGAATACTTTAGCTCTTCTACTGGTAAGGATGTTTTGGCTCTAATACTAAGTAAACAGCGTCTGAGTAAGGTGAAGGAACATGTCTACAAGAGATGTTTTTCAAGATGTTGTTTGAAAATGTAAAGTACCATATTGCCTTAAAATGTTTAATGTGCTGGAAATAATTTAGCTGGCCCTTATTTATCCAGACTGGCTGTATGTTTGGCCTTGCCCAGACTGTGAAAACAGTTAATTGTTCAGATCTCAAAAAGCCCTTTTACCCTAGTGTATATTTATCTCCTGAACACTTATAAGTCTGTCACTATATTCAAGCACAATTTGTTATATGAAGATTTTACATATTTCCTTTCACCATTACAACAGTTGTGAACCAATTACCCAAGGTATGGAACATGTTAACAGAACTCGAAACTTTACTGCACTGGGACAGTTATGGCATTATTGTTCTGGGATAAATTAGCAGTGGACAGCAATCTAGCACATATGACAGGATTTATTAAGATATCACTAAAAAAAATTACTTAGGTGCATTCTACTTGATTTCTTTCAAACAGAAACCTATTGGAAAAGGTAAAACTGTTGTTGTTTGAAGCAAACTGACAGCAAATCAGAATGCTTCTGTTAACACTGCAAGAAAAGTAATGTAAGTAATTTGGTTTATGGCACTGTGAGCCACTTAATCTTTAACAAATTTCCCAACCAGTTAGACAGAGTAAAACACAGTATTGAACACGTTGTTCTGTAAAAAGCCAATATATATTTTTAGACAGCTATGAAGCATGAAGAGATGAATTTAAAACAGATACAAGAAAGTCTTTCTTTATAGAGCAGGTAGTGAACTTCTGGAAGCTGTTGCTGCAGGAGGCTGTGGAGGCAGATGGTATTGGCTGCTTCAAAAAGAATTTGTGGGCAATGGCTCTATGATCAGATACTAAAGGGAAGAGGCAAGCAGGTATCCTCTAAAATCCCTTCATGCTCTCTCAGCATCCACAATATTGAAGAAGGGAAGACATAACAGCAAATGGGCAGATGGTAAAAAATGAAACAGGTCCAAGAAATGCCTGAGAAGACAGTCTATTCTAGCAGCAGAGGTTGCTGTCCAGCTGCAATGGAGATGGGGATCTCAGCAAGGGAGCAATGTTTTTGCTCATCCAGCATTAATTAATTAATTTATTTATTTATTTATTTATTTTCCTTCCTTCCTTCCCTCTCCACACTATATGCATAGGCTGGCCTGGGCCCATTGCTGCACGCTCACACAAAGTTCAACAGATGAAGTTCTAATGAGGCAAAGACAGCAGATGAGTAGAGCGGTATCACTGCTGAGTGCTGGGAAGCTCTCCACCAAATACCTGCTCACACGTCTCTGGGTAGCCACATACTCCAGGACACTCTCAGACTCGATGTTTCCACTACCTGGGCCTAGTTCTTGGACAGCAGATGTGCATTTTCTTGCTGAATGAAGGGGACTTCTGTGACCTGGAAAGCTCATATTCAGTATTGTGTGTGTGGTATTACACATTCCCTATTCCCCCCTCATTTCATTTTTAGCCCCCTCTGTCAGCACCCTACCAAAGCCACAGAATTCCCTTTCCAGGCTCCTCCTAGCCTTGTCCTGTCCAAACATTCACAGCACTGTGGAAAGAAGTTGAGGAAGGTGAAGGAAAGGATTATTTCCAGTTGCTTAACTTGCCATATGTCTTGGTTTTGGCTAGGATAGAGTTAATTTTCTTCCTAGTAGCTGGTGTCGTGCTGTGGATTTTTGATGAAAATAGTGGTGATAACACAGCACTGTTTTAGTTGTTGCAGAGCAGTGCTCACACAGAGCCCAGGCCTTTTCAGCTCCTCGTGCTGCCCTGCCAGCAGCACAAGAAGCACAAGAAGCTGGGAGGGGACAGAACCAGGACAGCTGACCCAAACTGGCCAAAGGGATGTCCCATACCATATGGCATCATGCTGAACAACAAGACGTGAGGGAGTTGGCTGGAGGGGGTGCCACTGCTTGGGGTCTGGCTGGGCATCAATCGGCCTGTGGTGAGCAATTGCATTGTACATCAATTCTTTTGTATTTTATGTTATTGTTATTATCCTTTCCCTTTCTGTCCTATTAAACTGTCTTTATCTCAACCCAAGGGTTTTTACCTTTTTTTTCCCTGATTCTCTCCCCCATCCCACCAGTGGTACAGGGTCGGGGGGCAGTGAACAAACAGCTGTGTTGTGCTTAGCTGCCTACTGGGTTAAACCACAACACCAGATTTTTGAAAAAAAGCATTTTTCATTTTTCTTCTTTGAATACTTTAAGCAGCAGCACATGATGCCGGGAATGATCCAATCATTGTTTTCCACTTCCTTAGACTTTAACCTTTTAACCCTTTCTGCAACAGAAATGCTTTCATGTTACTAGCATACAACATTAATAATATTCAGTTAACACTGTCTGAATAAATAAGGAAGCAGAAACACAGAAGTCACCATTACCAGGGACAGCACTCTATCATGTATGACAGGATTTATTACTCAAAAATGACTTCAGCAAATCCTATGTAATTCCTTTCAAACAGGAATTTATTAAAAAAAAAATAGCTTTATTTCTGAGTCACAGTCACATTTGACATCCAGTGGCACTTCTGTTTTCCTTTCTTTTAATGAAATTTGAATCACACAAGTGTCAGTAAAAATTAAGCTATGAGAGCCTTAAACAAATGCAATTACAGTCAACGTACAGAGAATGAGCTCCTGATAGCAATATGCATTAGAGTTAACCTCCAAGAGCAAACACTTTTCTGTAAGTGCATACTCATATATAACTTAGTTTCAAACCCCGTAAAGATATCTGACTATAAACACCACTTTTAAAATTAATTTATAGTTCCTTGACATGGTAATGCCCTATGTCGTAAATACAAGTTTGAAGAGAACCAAGAATAGCTATTAGGTATCACTCCCAGCAAAAAGTACTTACTCCTGCACATAGGCCTGTAACATTCTACTGCCTTATAATGGCACAGTGGTTTTCCAATAGTGCGTGAAACTGTTTAGGTGTAAGAGATTAACATTTGTGATGTGTAGCCTCCAGATAGTTACTGCATTAAAACATTTAACTTTATGTTAATAATTTTATTTTAAACCCCCAAAAACCTAAAATATCTATGTTTGTAATTTTTCATAACTTTCAGCAGTCAGTATTGAATGGGATATCCTTCCATCTCTTTCAATGAGAATATAGCAACGCTCATCGTCTGGTCTATGGAAATTAACAATGCACAAAACAAAACCTTTCAAGCTAATGCCCTTTGCTTCTTCATTTAGAATTGGAACACTATTCAAGTGTTTCCATAATTGAAAAGCTGGAAATTATTAAATCACTAAGCTATAATAACATGATTCCATGCTCTTCTGAAAACTATGGGAATTTTGATGGCAATTGCAGCAGGCAGAGCATGTGTCCTTTGATATCCCTGCTACAGAGGAAGTAAAATAAAGAAAATCCATCTCCTGTACCTATTTAAGAAATTTGTTTTCAGTGTATAAACTACAATCACCTTTGAAGTTAAAATGGAGTAAAAAAATTCAAATACAGGAGTAGAGTAAAACTAGACAGAGAGATCTTTTTTTCCACTTTCTTTTTAACTGTAATATTTACTCATTTTTCCTTCATCTACCTCAGTTTAAGTCTCTGCTTCCTTCCACATGTGTTCAGGTTTCTTCTACAACTTTGCTATACAGGGACCTATTTAGCCTGATTGTGGTCTCATTCCTGTCTGTCTAATCCATTTATGTTTCTGGTCAGGCTTACAGGATCATAAAGCCTAATCCTACTTAGGCTTAAAGTGAACACTAAAAATCTAGAATTTCAAAATATCTTTTCTATGACTTAACTATTGTCAGCTAATAACTCTGAAACTAAAGGACATTCAGTTCTAAGTATTGGGTCAAACATATATTCTTAATATGACTATCTACATGACTGAATTGTGAGGAGAAGACACACTTGAGAAAAAATAAAAATAAAAATCAATTTTCCAAGCCATTTACTTAAAATAGCCATAGAGAATTTTACCTCATTTTTAAGTAGTTGCTTATATTTCTGGGTAGGCCAGCTGGCAACAGGCTGAAAGCTGGTAAGCAGTGCTGGTCCTGAATATCCAAACCCAGGCAAAACAAATGAATACTAAGAGTCCTTAAATCAAACTTTTTTTTTTTTTTTTCCTCTGCATACGCATTCATATACTCAAGAATTGTGGGTAATCCAATTTCAGAAGGAAAACTAATCTTTTCAAGGTTTATGCTTAGGCATTTGTCACTATCACACAATGAAGTGGAATGGCCTGGAATATTATAGTGTTTTGTCCAAATACTATTCATACATGAAGGACTTTTTTTTTCCTCTCTCTTACTTGGGAGGGTTGAAAGGAAACCCTCCCTAGGAAACCAGCTGCCCTGTTACTCACTGCTTAATAGTTCTTTCATTTCTTTAAGAAAATATTATTAGAGGTGCTAACTGCCTTAATAATGAAAGAAAACAAATTCAAAAGGTATTTCTCCATCATGCAGAGAAGAATGTCACTTCTAGGTTAGATTTATTGCTCGTCAGAAAAACATACAACAACAACAAATATGATGAGAAAACAGCGTGACAGCTAGAAATTATTTGGACAGCAATGCCAAAGCTGGTTACTGAAGGCTTACCTGTGGAAATTTTTTATATTAGCTGCATGTAAATTTATACAGACACTGAAAGAAAATTGTCCCTACTGAAAATACAAGGCAGGGAAAATCCTTGTGAAATCATGTACAACAATATGGAACAACTCCCACCTCCATCCTTGACAGTTAATCTAGATGAATAACGTTCCCTTACTCCACAGGAAGTGGATCTGGCAATTCAAACTGGAGCGTAGATATAATTTTAAGCTATTAGAGAATCCATTGAGACAGGTCAGTTCAGGTTGTCCTGTTTAAAGCAGTTATGAACTACTGTTAAGAAAGGCAAGAATGGCTAGATTGATGGAGCATATTATGCAGTTTCAAGAAATAAACAGGTTGGTATTAACACTTGATAGTTCCCAAGGCAGCCATCCTTACACTCAGCACAGAACTCCAAGAAATGACTGCTCATCAAGGGGTAGAGAAATTGAGATGTTCCTCAAGCACTGAGGGGCAACTTGGGAAGCCTTAGCAGAACCACTATCATAGTGATAGTGGTCAGCCTCGAGGCTGACAGGCAATTTTTCCCAACAGTCCCCCCAGAATATGTGTATCATCTGGCTTCACCGATTGTGTTACCCTCCCATGCCATAAAGGAGAAGGGCTGGTTTTAATATGCCTATATGAAAGCTTAGAGACATAATAACACATAATAACATAATATCAATACTAAAGCTTTTTTTTTNCATGAGCAGATAGGAGACTTGATGAAAGCAATTAAGCCTGATTTGTGGATGATAAAAAATGACAGAAAGAATCCTGAGTGGCAGATAGTACTCAAGATAAAGAAGCTTCAAAGACCTTTGCCTTTTCCAGAGGCAAAACCTAGGAAATGGTCCAATCTAACTCCGCAGCTATGACTGTCATTCTGCAAGCTCTGGGATTACCAAGGTCTGGTTTTCTACAGACAAGCTCTAGCTTGACCATGACCCAGCTTTCCCAGTAATACTTTACTTCTCCTACCTGCATGGCTGCAAATGTCAGTGACACTTCTATTTCCAGATAAATTAAACACTTGGCAATGGCCATCCTTTTATCTGACTTGGCAGAAGTGGCCTAAAAGCTTTGACAGTCAGAGAGAAACATGAGGAAACTTGTTTCTCTAGGGAAGCAGCAGAGAGCTCAGGAGAGACATAAAGCTACTCAATGTTGTATAGAAGATAATTTAACAGTTCATTACAGAAAAAGTGTTCTTGATAATAACCTACTCTACATATTTTAATATTTATGCTTGGTGTCTATATAATCAGAAAATGTGACACCTGAGGACCAGTGACTGACTCTGCCCTTTTCTAGATTATTTTTCTTCTGTCGAATCTGTCAGACTCCTGGAAGTGCCAGGTTGGTTCAGAGGATAATATACTAATTTAATCCAAGAAAGTCATACATCTGTGGCTGTATTTGTTACCATTAAAGAAGCCAAAAAGCTATAGGAGCAGATACAGCTTATTACTACATTGAGAATTATAACACCCACCAGTTTGTTAGGAGTGGTATCACCTTCCTAGCAAACGATGAGGAAGGACAGATGAAACTTCACTGAGAATCTGTTCCTGCTGAGATTTAGCATTTTGTACATTAAAAAGAAAAAAGAATCATGAACACTGGGAATTAAGGCATTAGACAGCAGCTGTACATCTGAAGGATTACCTAATTTTTATTCACAGTTAAGGGTCTTACTGGGAAAAAAGTATGAATACAATAGAAATGCTCAGTTTCTTCTTGATATAAGCTAAATTAATGTGAACAAAATCTCTGTAAATATAAAGAGCTGGAAACATCAGGTAATATGATTGGAAAGTCTAGTATCCAACCTGTAGTAAGAAGATTAATTTAATATCATTTCCCCATTTCTTACCCTCTGTCACAGGAGAGGATTAATGTTGAAACATTTTCTCCCTTCATTAGAATATTTGTCAAGAAAATGAGATATCACAATTTTAAATGACTCATTTATTGAAAAAGTCCTGAGCTATTCTACTTTGACCTCCTCATGTTGAGTAGTTAATTGGCTAGCTATTCTGTTCCTTCTTCTGAATCATAGAATGGCTTGGATTGGACCTTAAAGGGACCTTAAAGATCATCTAGTTCCACCCCCC